>VFFE01007869.1:3175774-3195900 GCA_008921705.1 Burhinus oedicnemus | reverse complement strand
ATCTTGAGAGTGGGAAGAAACAAAGACATACATTTTACATGTTTATGAGTCTTTAGTAAGCTTGTGGTATCAAAACTAAATAAAAAGTCTTGTTGAACCTGGCAAGTCATCTTAAAGCTTCCAGTACGTCTGTGGCACGTAGGTCACAGCTCCTGAAAATCAACATTGCTGAAACTCGGCTAACTGCGACTGCTCCGAGTGTTTCTTCCAGGCTCAGTTACAGCAGCCAAGGTGGTGGTTGTTTTCCTCCCTCAAGATCCCCAAAATAATAACATATTCAGGGATTCATCCGCTTCCAGTGCGACAGTGCTCGGTATTTGGAGTACATGGACATTCAGGGTGGTCGCCTCCTCGAATAAGGACTTGGACTGAACTCAACTGAGTGGTGTAAGGGAACTATTGAGAAACCTCGTGTGCCAGTTACTGCCTTGCCCAGGAGGTACCTTGATTAATTGCCACAGACACGAGGGTATGCGCAGAGCATCTCTTGGATTTGTTCCTAGAGTTTTGGAAGGTCTCGGCAGGGCTAGGTTAGCTGATGAGCTGTGGTAGAGCCACGCATGCTGCAATGGAAGACAGGACAAACCCAACTCTCCTTCCACTGATGCTTTTCCCCTCTGCTGCAGTATTATCTTTAAGCGATTCTGTTGTCTGTTCCATAGCTCATTTTCCTACCTATTTCATGCATACCGATGTCATCTTCCGCCTCTCTCCTCTGCCACAAGACCTGGATTGAAAGGCTCTGATGTATGTGATGAAAGCTGACGTTTCTCAAATTGCATAGCTCCTCTGCTTTTGAAAGCTGGCGAGCAGGACGGCAGCATGGGGCTCCCTCTAGCTCTGCCGGTTTCCCCGCTGTGAAAAGAGGAGGAGAAACACCTATCCAACAGCTGCGCTAAGTGTCGGGGCTGGATCAGAGAGAGCGGATGCCACAGATGAGAACTTTTTATGAACTCCTCTGTAGTTCGTTACAGTTGCTTGGGAGGACCTAATTACATGAGAAAGCTCAATTCAAATGTATTTTTTCACCTAGTAACGCTCTACTGCCTTTATAGCTTTTGGAAGTGGTCTGAGTGGCCCAGGAAGGTCAAGGTCTGACCATGACCCACCGCAGAGCCCAGTGGCCCAGCTGTCACGAGAACCTGGGATCCTTCCAGCGTGCAATTACCTGCTCTAAACAGTAGATTAAGCTGTCCCACAAATGCAGCTGCAAGTAGCTCTTTGTGGCACGTTCCTCTGTTTTCCCATAGAAAGTGTAATTAACATAGCTGCAAACGAGCTCTTTCAGCAGTTTTTCCCCACTGTCTCATAAAATGTGAAAAATATGGGTCAGTGCATTTATTAGACCCTCAGAATGTGCACAGCTCTATCAGCTCCTGGCACTTAGCAATAAGTCCTCTGCTCTCCCATTAAAATGTAAATTGGAGGAGAAAATGTCTTCAGGCTGGTGGGTTTCTAACTTAGCTCTTCTGGTACTGCATTGGAAGTTAACGGAAGAATGTGATTTTTCACAATCTCCCTCACGCTGAAAGAATGGGCTGTTTTGAGGCTGATATTTAATTAGTTCTGCTTCTCCTGGATAATAAATGGGGAGAAGGGAGTTGATGCATATGTTACTTAACTTCTGCCTGTAACAATGGCTAGAGGGAAAGAGCGAGCGACTGTTAATTCCCCAACAGTTTTGCCATGGCTGACACAGCTGTAACTGGAGGCTCCTACCTCTCTGCAGTGCTAACCATAACTGAAAGGTGGACGGGTATGTGTCACGTCAATGACGAGCAAACGGTACCCTTAGACTGCTCTGTTCTTTAACCGACCGCTTTCGGTGGGCTAAGGGATGTCATCGAATGCTCGCGCTTCCCAGGAAGTGTATGAAATAGGTGGGTTTTTTGCACACTCGTGGTGATGGGAAGATTTCAAATGCTTCTGCTCAAACTATTCACGTATTTTAAAAAAAATGTATTTCTCGGAGTTAAACTGAAATAGCTCTAATGATACATGTTCTTGAACACCAAAATATTTGGTATCGAGTCACGATGCCTGGGCTGGAAGGAATTTCTGAAGTGAAATATTTCTCTTGTTTTGGAGCTCTTGCTCTTTGCCCTTGTGATCCCCACTCCAGCACAGCTCCGTGGCATCAGGGGGAAATAAATACTGATGGAGGCAGGCTGAAATGTCAGGATCTTTCTGCCTGCGTTCAGGGCAAAAGCGTGGTGTTCCCTTACTTGTGTAACCTACCTCTCTTCTGGTTTCTGTTGTTCCAGGCCAGGTTGGACGGGGCTTGGAGCAACCTGGTCTGGTGGGAGGTGTCCCTGCCCATGGCAGAGGGGTGGAACTGGATGGTCTTCAAGATGCCTTCCAGCTCTAACCATTCTATGATTCTGAAATCTTGAGGTAGCCAACTCTACAGGATTTAAGAGAAAAACATAAAAATTCTTACTGATGGAGAAAGGCTGAAGTCCAATCTGGTCAAAACAGGCTGTGGGTTGCATTTTTAAAAAATGTAGACATCTTGACTAATATTTTCTTTGAGGCACTGAATGTCGATGACCTGTTTAGCAAAATAATAAATTGGCTTTAATAATAATCTCAACTTCTGTCTGGAAATACCTGAAAATAAAGCCTTTAGGCATCTCCTGCTCTAATCGAATGATGCCAATCTGGATTTTGGGTTGGGCCTCTCCTTGGGTTTGTTTCCCAGGCAAAGCCCACTTGCTGTTCTGATGCTATGGCTGCATGGAGAAGTGGGAAACAGCAGCCAGAGTAATAAGTAGCTCATCCCTGTTAATTTACCAAGGAGGTGGAAACAGGGCAGGGACTAGTGTAACTGTCTTTCACTGCCAAGTGTAATCCAGATGTCTGACGTGCTCCTGGAGAGAATACTTGATATCCCTGTGGCTCTGGTTTTTTTTTGGTCTTTTTTTCTTTCTTCTGCCTTCTGAGAAGGGTAAATGCCAACAGTATCTCAGCTCTTTATCCCTGTGTCCTCTTGCTGAACAAGATGATAGCCTCTGATTTACCGGAATTTGCATCTGTGGATCTGGCAAACAATTTCTGGACAGGTGGAAAGCAACAGGGTCCAGGAGAATAACCTGCTGTGCATATGCTATTTCTGGACACTGTGTATTACACGTAATCTGTAATGCAAACTGAAGGTAACGACACAGCCCTGACATGAGAGATGATTAGATCATCCAGACCATCTTCTGCCTTGGCAAGGTTCCTTCCTCTAGAATATTTCTAAGAGAAATGACTTCAGAAAAGCTCTTTATTGCCTAAGCGATCCTGCTTTGTGACCTCCCCCCCCCACTAGTTTGAATCTTAAATCCTGAACCTTAATATATCCTGAATATCCTATCGCATCTAGCTGCTGGTGTGCGGAAGGTGAATGTGCGCTGCAGGGAGCCTGAGGCTGCTGGTGTGCACTGGGTGCATCCCATGGATGCTCCTGGGTGACCCTACGCCAAGACTTGTAGGATGTGCCACAATGGCTCTGCAATGTCCGACTATACATGGTGCCGGCCAGACATGGTGGGTCTATGGCGCTCGCGGTGCTGGGGAGGCTCTGCTGGCTGCTCGCAGCCTCCTGGCTCACCATGCAGGTGTGCTGGAAGGGATTTGTGCGTGCACAGCTGGGCACATCTGGGAACTCGACAGCCTCCGTCTTCCTCTGCAAAACTGGGAGCTGGGAAGTGTTAATGTGTTTGAGAAAACACCAAGATACGGATTTGTATGATCCAAAGGCTAGTATATTCAGTGCTTTTAAGAGCTCCATCTTTCATTGTGTTATAAATGCAGGCACACAAGAAATGAGCATTTAGCAGAGTTGTATATGCTTTTTTTGTGTTGCCTTGGCTCTTTTCTCTTTATATTCACTTTATGTCTGTTTCTCTCTTCTGCATACTCATAGCCTTTATTTTTCTGAAGGCTTTATTTTAGTTCCATTGTTATCCAGATTTTTCTTTTCCCCAGGGCATATCTATTTGTTTGGATGACTAGCTTGCTTTTTCCTGTATAAATCTGAATTTCTAAGTTGCTGATCCAAGTCTCTCCAATGATAAGTCATTGTCCATCTGTTTGCTTCCTCCTGAGCTCTTGCTATGAGCTGCAGAAAGGATTAATGTATATATAGTAGGCAAGCAAGTGAGGCTAGTCGGAATTAGTAAGGCACAACCTCATGCCTTGTTGTTTCTGTGTTCCTGTTGGCGTTCCTGGCTGCTGAGGAACGACTGCCCGTTGCTAGATTTATTTTCTCACTTTTCATGCCCGGGTAACTTTCTGACAAAGAATATTCTTCTAATTTCCCACCAAAATTAAGACCCAGGTCTTATCCCCTGAGTCTGGTTAGCTTAGTCCCAAAGCCGCCTCTTAAACCTGTATTTAATAGAGAGCTTTCTGCAAATTCTATTGGGGGGGGAAATGGGCAGGAGGATGGGCAAGCCGTGAAGACTGTTTGCAAAAGGAGGTAGCTGAGGTGTGCTTGCCTGGCCGCGTGAAGGATTTAAGCAGGGGGACTAATCTGCTGCAAATGGCTTGGTGTATCATTTCAGGAACCAGTTAAAAATACTATGGTATGTTTAGATGACAAAACAAGACGCTATTAGCTGAAGAGGCATGATCTAGTGATGACTGCATTGCTGGAGTATAAAGAAAAAGGCGTTTTTGAAGCGATACACCTGTGCAGGCTATCATCCTGATGTGCCAAGATTTAATACTTGTGTTGCTACTGTACACTGCTTTTTGTTTGTGACACTTCATCTGACTGCGTCCTCGCAAGCTCACGTCTTGTATTTGTTAACTATTTAAATAAAACGCTAAATTCCATTTAAATATGTGATGGCTCGCAACCCTATTTGCATTTGGAACAGCTTTGTTCAGCCTGCGCTAGCTGGGCTGCTGTATTTCACCTGGTTATTGGCGAGGCTGCCAGGGAAGGCGAGGGACAGCAGATGGCAATGTGGTGCTACAAACGGACCCGCAAATTCGAGGAAATTCTGGTCTGGCCTACGAAGTGCCCTGAAAAATCGAGACCTCTGCTACTCTGTAGGACCTACCTTTGGTTCTGACCTTGGTGGGGTGGGTGCAGAGAGGGGCTTTCTGCTGGAGTTGGGGCTGCACGATGGGTTCTGGTCTCCGAAGTAATTAGGTGTGGGCTATAGACTGCTCTGATTATCAACCTGTCTACAGGCTTCCTGTAACAGCAAGGCTAGGCATAGCGTGCTGCTTAGTCCATCATCCTCAGACTCGTGGTGTCCTCTTTGCCACTAGCTGATGTTCCAGCTGGGCTGGAGAGCGCTGGGCTTGGGGCTGTTGTGATGGTGTGGGGGTGATAGGGCACCACTTCCACTTAAAGAAGGTCAATTTATGACTTTATGCCCTAGAAACTGCATGAAAGGCCAAGCTTGGGTCCATGAGTAGAGTGGTTCATGCTTATCAGTGGCTCCCTATGTATCTTCAGGGAGTGGAACCAGAGGACGAGGGGGAACAGTTTTACACTGAAAGAGGGCAGATTTAGATGAGATATTAGGAAGAAATTCTTGACTGTGAGGGTGGTGAGGCACTGGCCCAGGTTGCCCAGAGCAGCTGTGGCTGCCCCATGCCTGGAGGTGTTCAAGGCCAGGTTGGACGGGGCTTGGAGCAACCTGGTCTGGTGGGAGGTGTCCCTGCCCATGGCAGGGGGCTTGGAACAAGATGATCTTCAAGGTCCCTTCCAACCTCAACCATTCTATGATTTTAGGGCTGTGATAGGGAAATTCCATTCTTCATGTCCATACCTTCGCTGTTAGCTATCTCTGTGCCTGCCTCTTTCGTCTTCCCAGCCTCTTCCTCGCTCTCAGCCTTACCAGTTGGGAGCCATAGAATATACTATGTGGCACATGTCATCATGGCCTGTCATGCTGAAGACCTATATATGGTACACAAAAGCATGCAGGCCTCTTCAGAGAGGGATTGTGCTGAGAACTCATAAATGTTGATCAAAGCCCTGAAGCTAGCTTGGGTTTTTATTTTGAATTAAACCTTGTTTTACTACAGAGGATACATGTCCATGGCCAGAGCTCTGAATGCAGAGTGGTGGAGTGCAAACCTCAGCATGTAATATGTGTATTACTCCCCACCTGTTACAGTCCAGAGTCTTAAGAAAGGTGTGAACACATGGGGGACTCAAGTTTAGAGGTTTTTTGCATATGAGGCCTGGGCTAAAAATGGACTAAATCCTAAAACTCCACAATTTTGGTGTCTCCAAATGTACGAAATGAGGAGGAAGAAAAGCTGTAAGTGCAACATACAGCTCTTGATTTGTGAGACTCATCAATTAATTAGACATCTAAATGCTGTTATGGGCACCTGCGATTGATTTTTTTTTTTTAGATGGCAAATTACTGCTACCTAATTACAGGTGGTCTTTAAAAAAAAAAAAATCGTTATCCTTTCTGGAGCCTGAAGTGTGAATAAATCCCGTGGGTTTTCAGTGTAAGAGATGTTTCTGTTTTCCCTTTTACTGTCTGGAGAATGAGGGAAAAGACGTTCTTGGTTTCTTTGCAGGTATTGATGCTTCCTAGGTGCCTCATTAGCACTGGAGCTCATTTTGGATGGAAAAGCAGGGAGAAGAGGAGCAATGTGGGAGTTATTTTGAAGAACAGGGTTATAGTTACCAAGCAAATGAAACCGTGTCAGGGCCCGTGTTCTGCATGCCCTCAACCGTGCTTGTATGGCACTGAGGAGCTGTTACTGGGTGTCTCTTTCATAACTAATGCGTGCTCAAAGCACTGGAGATCGTGGAAAGTTATATATTTAAAAAAAGTATATTTCCCCCCTTGCTTAATTCTTGGCCTAACTAATGAACAAAGGGAATATCAGACTTGAACTTCTCTGTGCTTTATGGGCTGAAGGACCCCACTAGTATTTCCTAGTGTTGGTGCAGGAAGTTTTGAAGCCTTGGCTTGCTCAGCCAGCCGAAGAAATGGATGTTGTGAGTAGCGAGGGCATGTGAATACGGCGGCCAAGCACTTGGGCTGCAAATGGGTCCTTCTTGAGCAACTTGCCCCTGCCCAGAGATATTGGCAGAAGTTATTGAATGAAGAGTGGAAAACAATAACCGGATGGCAGTCATGACTGATCTGGTGACTGACAGCTGAGAAAATACGGGTGAACCAGTAAAGATCTTGTTTGCGATACAAGTGAAGGCTTTACAGGAAGGTGCACCATGAAATAGTGGGGCTTTCTGCTCTTCGGGAAGAGCTTGCAAGCACCGTAAGTGGTTAACTTGATGGATATATTAGCTCTCTTTAATTTCATGCTCCTACCTTACTTTGGAAGATCTATTCGAATTCTTGAAAGAGCCGGTGTTTGAATCTGCTGAAGCCTTGTGTCCTTAACTACTGTGGAAGGTGACATAAGCCTCCCATAAAGGCTCTGCCTTGGACCTTCCCATTCACTACAAATCGCCCTTTCACGAGGTCGTGGCCCTGGCGTAGCTGGGCAGAGACGGGCTGGTTTTGGATGGTGTGAGGTTAATAAAAAAAGCTGGTTTTAGGCTATGAGACTCTGGGGTGGGGGAGAACAGCAGGTTCTTCGATGCCCTGCCTGTGTCCCCTCTGGCTCCCCTCCTTCTCCTGTGCTGTGGACACCACTTGTCTGGCAGATTGAATAATTGTGACCCCTTTTTTTAAAAAAAAGTCATAGTGAAAGAGGATCAAGATTGGGTATCTACTTTCTCTTTTCAGCTGTAAACTGGACTCTGGAAATTCTCGTGGACAAAATGCTTCTTAATATACAAATTCATCACGTTCCCTCGCTCTGTTCTTCCTGTATCTTGCACACCGTTTCACAAACGGCACGTGTGTGCTGACTGCAGGAATAACAGCTGGTTGCAAACACCATAGAAATTCAAAATTTGGATCTGGGCTGGCCTCTGGCCTCTGAAGAACTCTATACCAGGGTTTTAATTCCTACCACACTGCCAAGCTTCATGCAAGCATAAAGTGATGTGTCTGTCTGGAGTACCTCTTATGCTACGGAGTTCTTTTCTCATTAGGCTGCAATGCAGTGATTTCTCAGACACTGTCAGTAACGCTCACACCAGTCTAAGCTATGTTAGAATAGCAATAATTATTTTTTTCACTAGAAATCTCTAATACGGTAATGTTCTCTGAAATGTACTAAAGCAGATGGGAATAAGAGGAGATGAGCATCTTGTTTTTTGATTCAGCATAGCTTAATGGAAATAGCCTTTAAAGTCAAATGGTTTAAAGCTGATTTTCACACAGTTTGTATGTATGAAAGAACAAATCCTGCCTTGTCAGGACACCCAAATGAGTAACACCAGCGAAATCTCTCATTATGAGACAGAACATAAATAGCGTGGGCATGGAAGAGCAGACAAAAGTGTTATTAACATCACTGAGGAAAGAAATTAAGTCATGTAGAATAGACTGAAGCCAGATACAAGGATCACTCTCACTGAGCAAGGCTTTAGAGTATGTGTAGCATAACACAGTGCGACCTGTAGTGAAAGACCACCTGTGCCAGGTAGCTGAGTATTCTTCATCCCCGAGGTGGTTGTTTTACAGTTTTTAATCACTGGCTGTCAAATGTCAGATGATTTTAGGGGGGAGCGGTAGTGTGTGTCACTTAAATTCTTGAAAACTGAAATTTTATGATGAACTGTAACCCTGCTCTCTAGTATTCCTAGAAAATTCAATCTGTGCTTTTAAGTGAGGACTTCCTGCACAGGTGAGAGGTGTCTGGCATGTCCCCCCAAACCTCCACCCCCGGTTTATCAGATGCTTTGACAAGGACTTGTGGCTAATGGCAGTTCACAGCAGGCTGGTGGAGCTGACACGTGGCTTGGCTGGAAGCACAGCTGTTGAATGATTTAGGTTGGAAGACACCTCTGAAGGTCTTTGGTCCACCACTCAGCCAAGGCAGGGTCAACTTCGAAGCCGTAGTAGCTTCAACAGGGTCCTGTAGTGCCATCTATAGAAAGCTAATTAACATAATTAGGGGAGAGAACCCTTCTTTTTCCTCCTTTGCTTTCCTGTACACTATGAGTGAAATTTAGTCGTGGTATGAGGATGTATATCTTCATGGACTTTCATAGACAAATGTCTCTTTCAATCTAGGCTTTGACACTTGTTAAATATCCCAATAGAGCACCTTATCAATGTTCTTCTTCTTTCCATAATACAAGTAATAGTTGGCTGTTTGTGCAGTATAACTATTCAATTTGTAACTGCGTTTCACATCAGCGCACTAGGTTTTGGGGATAATAAATCTATCAAACAGGTGCAGTAACTTCTTGCCTTTAAGCTTAATAAGATTTATTCATGTGGATTTAGCATATGAGAAGTCGTCACAGGCTCTACGGGGTGTTGCTTTACCAAGGTGCAACAAAAGGTGTTTGAAAGTTCAGAGCTCTGGAATACCGGAGTTTCATGAAGCTAAGATAGCAAACACCATTTTTAGTGCATTGTATATTCAGCATTGAAGGCTTCTCCGTAAGGTTTACCTGCTGGTGACTCCGGATGAGAGGAATCTGGATGCAAGTACTGAGGATAGAGAGGCTTGCTTGGCAGACTCTGAAACTTTAGTTTTATGAAGAATTTATTTAAAAACAGTCCTCCGGTAGCTATAGTTTGGAAATACCGTTTAACTGCATGAGGGTGATTGGTATAAACTTATGTGCTGGATCACCTTGCTGCTTACAGCCATTGCAGTAGGTATTTGGAACTGCCATTGTAGCTATGGTATTTATAAATGGATTGGACACTCCGTATCCAGCTGTGGCCCATGAGTGGTGCATGTTCTTCTTTTGCATGCTCTACCAACTCTGCAGAATGATACAATATTCAGGTGTCTTAAAATATTCCTCTTGTGCACTGGTAGGAGGTCACTGAGGAGTGTATTAACCCGGAATTGCCCCCAGACTTGTCGTCTAAGCTGATGATAAATACCAGACTTGGAATTTATGCTTCCAAAATGCATTGATAAAGCTCTAGAAAACCGGACAAACAGGCTTGCAACAAATGGTAAAATGTGACCTTTCTTTTGGGAGAATCTGTTGTGCATCTTGATAATATAGCACACTGATCTTTGTGTAGGAGCGTGGTTTTCTCCCCAGGTCTTTTCAGTGCTATTTTTTTGATGCTTATATTGAGATTAAGGGTAGCTGCTCCTTGATAGGAGGACTAAATAGCTCTTTGGAAGGGAGCGGGCTATTTGATTTGTGGGTTTGACTAAAGACGATGATGGTATCAACGTTAGTTGCTGATCCTGTGCTGCCTCTGCGTATGTGCAGCTTCCGCTCTGTTACTCGTGGGCTTTATTTCCCTGGCTCCTGAGGGTCCTCCCCTGGCTTGAACGCTTTTTTGCAGGCTTAGGGCATACCCGTAAGAGATATTGTGTGAAACAACCTGGGGACATCAATGCTGGCTGCCACCAAGCTAGTCACAAGCTGGAAGTGGCACAGCTGCGTTGATGCCTCATGGGGTCAGCCCAACTTTTCTGGATTCACCTCTTAGCAGGCACATCCTGGCTTGTTTTCAGTGTTAATCTGGACTATTAATGACCAAAGACAATTCAGATCAATAACTCCCCACGTAGCTGTGTTTTACAGTCCTACTGAATGTGTGACCCCGGCGCCAAAATAAGTTTAGCCGACCTTCCTGCACTGGAGACAACATAAGGAATAATTGAAATAGATTGATTTTGTTCAATCTTCAGACGAAAAGGAAACTGCCAGCTAGCAGGCACTCTGCTCTTGATGCCATTAGCTTCTGCGTGTGGCTTTTGAACGTAGCTTTCGTCCTCTGCCGTAACTCCTCTCGGGCAGGGCTGCGGAGTGCTGTTGACTTCTAGAGCTCTCCCTCGAGATTTGCTCCAGTGTCCTTTAAAAGGAGCCACAATTTTGCTCTGGGTCCAGCCCAATGGCTGCGGGCAGAACAACACCTCCGTGACGCTCTGAGGTTGTGCCCAGTCGTGACTTATTCCCAAATTAGACTTTATCGGTTGAAACTGAGCGTGGCTTAACTTTAAATTGAGTGACAATAATGGAAAAGAACCCTGAGCTGTTAAAGCAGTAATCGCAGCTATAAACAGCCGTGCTACAGTCTCTCTGGCGATTTCCAAATATATTTTCCCATTTCTTATTCACCATTGTTATCTGTGTTTAACATAAATGTTTCTGCTCAATTGGTTGTAATTGACTCAGTCACTTTTAGGAAAACAACTTAAAAAAAAAAAAAGCATCTAACTATTCTTTCAGAGGTTCATAAACCTTTCCTAAATCTAAAAAAAAATAATAATAATAAAAAAAAACCAAAAAAAAAAAAAACAACCCCAAAAACCTCATGTATACACACTGCTGTTCTCAACAGAGACTAAATTCACCTGCAACACAACTGGAGTTATAACATCTCCTGGCAGCCAAAACAAGTAATGGAGAAGTAAAACTAAAAAAAGTTCTCAGGCACTGGAAAGTTGCAACTGAAATAAATCACTTGAGCAAGAAAGTAACTTAAAATAAAAACAATTTTTAGTAACAAAGTGTCAGCTTGCTCAAACCAGGTATCAAGTTAGTTATACCCACATCTCTGTTTTATTCTGAGTAAGTAAGTTATAATTGAGATTACAGGAGCCTCAACGACTCCAGTGTCTAAAGTGAATACAGATACACCGGTGTCTGAAATCCATGAATTCAGTGCAGAAAACAGCACTCGGGTTTCAACTCCTCATGAGCCCCTTTTGTTGACAAATGAAAGTATTCCTGAGGCGATGCACTCTTCCCCGGATAATAACAACGTGCTTATTAATTTCCTGGGTACTTTAGGGTTTCTGGAGCCGGGCTGTGCAGCCTGATGCTGGAGTCTGCAGCGCAGGCGCCAGCTGCAAACCTGTGGCGCTCCAGATGTGCGCTCCTCTGGGGACGGGCTCCTGGGGGAGCCTTTATTTGTCGAAGGAGTTGCTTAATCCCACTGGACAGGCTCTGATGAAGATAGAAAATATTTTCTGTTGTGTCACTTATGCGTTAAGAAAAGATGTAACAGACACAGAAATACTTTTTAGCAATATTGGATAAGAAAATGGCCTGGCCTGTTCTGTGCATAGTTTTAATGGAACTTTTTTTTTTTGAAAAACCAAATACGAGCGAGGCAAAATTTTTTCAATCTGGTGTAAAAGGTATAGATATTCCTTCATCATTGAGCATACAGAATAATCTGCTACACAAGCCCTGTGTGTGCTGGGGCAGGGGGGCTGTTGGATGGGGTGGGAAGGGTGATGTTCTCCCTGCTGGTGCCACGTGCCCATCTGGGCTTTCCTGGTGTGTACGTGCTTCCCAAGAAAGCAATCGTAGAAGTGCCTTTGGCTGCAGTCTCTGTGCTCTGTTCCCATGCTCTGGTGGAAGCCGGTGGTGCCCCCTGTTAGCACTTCTGCCTTCAAAGTTGAAGGTGTGATGTGGCGAATACTTGTATGCATGTGAGATCTGCTAATTAGTTTTCTGTCCCTTTATTGCTGATTCTTACAGATCTCATTTAAAGCAGGGGGAAAAAAAAAATCCTGGTAAGCTTTACACACTGAGATGCTGGTGGCAGGATTTCTCCGCTAGTGCTTACTTAATTCAAATAAAGAAATATCTGCTATTGAAACAGAGTAACTTGTCCATCCAGGAGCACTTCATCATTCGTGGGCTCCTAACCAAGCCCAGGTGTGCTCTCAGCGGGGTTATCATTCCAAATTACACGGAAAATCCCTAAACACCTTCATCCTAATGAAAAAAAATCTTTCACAGTGGACAGTTTGCAAGATGTAAAAGTTATTCTCCATCATTGGGATTTTACAGCAAAAGACGCTTCCGAGTGCTGTCTCCCAAAGCAATCTTAATAAATCAACCCTGCTGAAAACATTAAAAAGTTTAGCGGGGCAGGAAAAAAAAAAATTGTACTTCTAGAAAATGATGGTTTTTCTTTCTATAACACTTTAGGAGCACTTCAGTGTTTTGCTAGAGCCAGCCCCTCCTGCGATGTCTACGGCAGACGTGAGTGGAATCGGCTGTGCTGGACCCGTTAGGATAGCTGTGCGTTCACGAGGTGTTCTTATCAGCCAAAATGTGTCTAACGCGCCCTGGCTGCGCTGGGATTTATGGCGAATCGCTTTCCGTGAGATTTAAAGCGACTTCAAATCTGCCGGAGATTTAAAAGACTTAGAGCAGGGAAGCTTTGGGGATTTACAGTGTTTTCAAATTTGCAAATGCTAGAAATGCCATTATCTGAGCAAGTCTTTATTAATCAAAATAAATAAAACTATTTTTCTCTCCAGCAGCAAGCTGGAGAGCGACTCCCTAACTTCTGGGGAGTGTACGGTAAAAGATGCAATTGAACAGAAATCTGCAATTCCACGCCTTGGGTACCAAGGAGCTGTTTTGAGCCAAATTGAGCTGTCTCGTTCAGGTGCAGCTCAAATTGTTCTTTAGAGCCTCTCCACGTGTCTAATGTGTTATCGGAGGGCTCCAAAGCCTGTGGGAGTTCTTACTGATAACGTGAATGAACTGGGGATGCAAAAGGAGAATAAGATTTAGCTTTGGATGATTTGGGGAGGTAAGACCTCATTGACCATGAGTGGCTTCAGATGTTCTGGGTTATTGCTGGGTGGGGGCTTTGGAGATGTGGGACGTGAACTGATGGGACCCCGAAATAGCCCCTTCAGAGCTCGACACGGTGATTTCCATGGCTATCCGAGCTGTCGGTGCCAGGCTGTGCGAGAGGAAGAGTCGGTGATGTGCAGCTCCGGGTGAGGTGCTGAGGAGCATATGGCTTGTCTGCAGGGAGCGTTGGGAATGATTTGCTATGTGTGGTGGTTGGGTTTTTTTGTTTTTTGTTTGTTTGTTTTTTTTAAAAAAAGTTGTTTTGACATGCTGGCTCTCCGGGTTTGGGCTGGGAATGAGTTGCTAAATTAAATATATAAATGAGCCTGGTAAAATCTAATTCCAGCCTATTCCGAGCTCTGAGGATGCGTTTGCAACAGCAGGAGCGGGCAGCTGAGCAAGCCCGTACCCGGCTTCGTGTTAGTCCCCCCTGAGCCCATGCTCTGTACAAACCTTGAACGCTTTAGTGCAAGGCAGGTTATTGTCCCCCCTGAAGTACTTGGCCCGTGTTGACAAATGCTGGTGATCCCAGAAAGGTGTGTGAAGTGAGAGGTATTATTCACGGGTATCTTTTCCTGGACCTAACTCGGTTGTGGGATCAAGCCCTAAATTACTTATTCAGAGCTGCTTTCAGGCCTGTGGTATCTGCCCTGTCACATGGGCTTTTTAACGAATTTAAAGTTATTAAAAAAAAAAAAAAATTAATTTCTTGCTAATGGGGGAAAGAGTACAAAAGTGAGACAGCCTAATTGCTCTTTTTTTGGGGGGGTGAAGTTGTGTTTTTTCTCTGAAAAGGCAGCTTGCAGCTGTGAAATGGAGGCTGGAATGAGGTAAAGAGGATTCAGATCTGGTATTCGAAGTCAGTTGATTTTAGTACAGTTTTGCTAGGTTGTGTATTACCATTCTGGCAGCTGTTTTGAAACTTTTGTCTAGTCTGCTTCATGCTTTGAGCACTTACTGCAGCCTCTGCTATGTATAAATTGTTTTTCTTTTTCCCTTTCGCTGCTGCCTCTCCCCAAACATTCTACCTTTTATTTGTGCATTATCTTTGTCAAAGCATTTCTCAACCTGACACTTTTCTTTCTGAGGTTCCCGTCTTCTATTACAGGGGCTTTTTATTGCTTTGCAGCAGGAATTTGCCACACGCTGGTTTTTCTGCTCTTCCCGATTATTTCACTTCCCACCAGTGACAACCCTTCAAGCTCCTGTGAATGGAGGTGTCTTCGTGCCGTTTGCTTCCTCTCGAGCGGAGTCAGCTTTTTCATACCAGAGAAGTCTGAGGGGAAACAAAATGCGAAGGATGACATTTTTGAAGAAGAGATGATTTACATTCTGTCAGTTCTTCCATTCAGTGTAATGTCAGTGTCAGGACATGGCAATGAGTGATTCCCTCTGCCATCAAAGTCTTCCTTATACTCCTGCGTAGGACCACCAGAAATCCAGCTCATGCCATTTGCAAATAGTATTTCTTGATTGCTTGCCTCTTTCCAAAAAGTGATTAAAGAGTAATAAAGAAGTAGTTAAATAACAGCTCTCACTGTATTGTGTTCCTGTGTCCCTTTGCCTTCGGAGAGCTCTATTAAATTGTACCAATGCTCTAACAGTGAGCTCTCCTTTTTTTCTGATCCGGTAACAGAATATTCTAGCACCTAACGTGATTTGTATCCGTATTGCAAAGCATTTACAAGTGATACTTCTATCTTGCGTATCTTAAATATCTTATACACAAGGATCATACAACCACAGAGTGGTTTGGGTCAGAGGGGACCGTAAAGATCACCTTGTTCCAAGCCCCCTGCTGTGGGCAGGGACACCTTCTGCTAGACCAGGTTTCTCAATCCCTAAATCATACAATGCACGTCAAAACAGGGAAGAGCAGAGGTCTGTTTAACCAGACAATGTACCAGCAACTAAAGGGGAGTGGGATAATCCTTAAGGGCTTCACCATGAGTAGCCTAATTGATCAGACCAGCTTGATTAGTCCAAGGTGAATTCGGTTCTTCATAAACTTAACCTAAAGCTAGAATCTCTTTTACAGTTCTATTTTTGTTTCGTTAAGTGGTATAAATGCTTTAGACTTCAGTATTCAAATAGCTCTTCCCCCCCACACTCCCATTCTTTCTGGAATTCCCATTTCATTGCTTCTCTACTGCTAGCCCTTTTCTCAACATGCTGCTTCATCTTGGCCAAATTTCCACCTTCTCTAAGATCTCCCATTTTTAAAGTGTTAGCGTTATGACTGTAGAGACTTCTACCAGATACTTAGTCTCCTTGCAATACTCGTGCGATCTGTCTTCCCAACTCTTGCTTACTCTTTCCTGTTTTGGTTCTTGCTAGAATGCTAATTAGTGCCTATGACTCAAAACTGCTTGTTTAGGGGAATGTACCCACCAGCAATTGCTATACAATGGTGGTACTGATGTGAAAATTTTTTTTAGTGTTTTCATTAAGTGTGTCTGGAGTTGTTATAATTGCATGCTAACCAAAGAACATTGAGCAGACAAGGTTGGAGGGCTATAAACAACTTGTCATTTGCAGACGACTTCCCTGCTATTCTGGTCTTATCACATCTCTGTCTACTTTTTTTTTTTTCCCCCCTTGGTATCTTGCACTGTCTCATGAAATTCACGTGCTGGATCTTTGGTCTCAATGGACCCAAGACTGATCCAAGGTGGAATTTTTTTTCCTGAGATGTTGCAGATGTACTCATAGTATAAGCACGTGTCTACTTTATCTTATGGCCTAAGTGTACCTTTATCTAAAATGCCACTTGAGATGAATGCATAAGCGCTGTGAAGTAGTTATCCAGGAAATATAACTTTTTTCTCTTTTCAAATTGTCTGACAACACTGGAAGATTTCTTTCTTCAGCTCATTTGAAAGTCAGTGTTAGCTTTTAATACATTCTGCAAATACGTCCCAGCCCACGGATTTCTCATGGACAATTTGTTGTGAGTATTTGAAATCCAGGTAATGCCTCTTTCTTTAATCACTAGTATGGATTTATCCTTGAGCTCGGCTTTGGGCATGACCCAAAGGCAGCCGTAACTGGTGAGAGTTCTTTCAATACCATTAATCACTAGAACAACAAAGCAAGTTAAAGGTTTGACTTTGATTTTACTTATCAATCCCATTGGCTTGGACAGAGTTACAAAGATTTCAGAAAGGGAGAATTTTGCGTCTTCTCCAGCAACTTTAAGAGGATGCTCTTCCTTTTGGATGCCTCATTTGTAGCTTATTAAAACCAAACTGTAGGCTTTTATTATATAATCAGTGCATCTAATCAAGTTTCATAGGAAAGGTGGATTTTATCTTATGTTTTCATAAATTCTCCTCATTTAGTCTATCCATATTTACAAGATCTTTGAAAAGTAGTTTGAAAAAGAAACCTCATTCTGTCTCTTGCATCTAGTTTATCAACAGGACTCTTAAATCTCTGTCCATGCTACATTAAAAGCAGAATCAAAAAAAGGTTTGATAACCAGTTATTAAATCTGTTCTCCTAAATCAAGTCAAGACAGACATCCCAGATGGAAACTCATCTCATTCCCATAAACACACTTTATGCACACAGGGACAAGGCATGGATACTGATGAATCACCAAAATAAAATTCTGATAGATATTAAAAAAACCTTGAAACATTATAGTGCTAACTCTCAGTTCTTCATGCTTTTAACACACTACTGTTCTTGTCTGTACCTGTTCAGTCATTAAAACAAATAATGCTGGATACGGTGCCTTCCAGCTACAACTATAAATGAAGGGCATTGGGTGCTCAGTCTTGGACTCCATCCTTAAAACAAATGGTCATAACTTCATTTTCGTTTGCTATTCAGCAGCATGGAAGATGTCTAGAGGATTCAAATGCCTTTTGCAAACTCTCTGAAGTGAACCCTGAGAAACCAGAATGTGGTGCAGTTTTACCCATTCCTCTTCTGAATAGAACAGGGTTTTTTCTCCATTATTTTTACTGAAAATGGTTGTAAACCTGAAACATAGGGTGCAATAGTGAATACCATATTGTAGAATTGTCTAGGTTAGAAGGGACCTTTAGGATCATTGATTCCAACCATCAGCCTAACCACCACTAGACCATGTCTACCTATCTTTTAAATATGTCTGCATGGCAATTCCACTACTTCCCTGGACAGCCTGTTCCAATGCTTGATGACCTTTTCTGTAAAGAAATTTTTCCTAATATCCGATCTAAACCTCCCTTGGTGCAACTTGAGCCCATTTCCTCTTGTCTTATTGCTTATTACTTGGGAGAAGAGACTGGCTTTACTGAAGTCCAGGCAAACAACATCCACAGCCTTTCCCTCATCTGCTAAGTGTGTCACCTTGTCATAGAAGGACATCAGGTTAGTCAAGCAGGACCTGCCTTTCATGACCTCCTGCTGGCTGGGCCTGATCACCTGGCTGTCCTGCATGTGCTGTGTAATGACACTCAGGATGATCTGGTCCATAACCTTCCCCGGCACCGAGCTCAGTCTGACAGGCCTGTACCTCCTTGGATCCCCTTTCCAGCCCTTCTTGTGGATGGGTGTCACATTTGCTAACCTTCAGTCAACTGGGATCTCCCTGGTTAGCCAGGACTGCTGATAAATGATGGAAAGTGGCTTGGTGAGCACTTTCGCCAGCTCCCTCAGTACCCTTAGGTGGATCCCATCTGGCCCCACAGACCTGTGTGTGTTTAAGTGCTGTAGCAGGTCCCTCATCATTTCCCCATGGATTATGGGGGCTTCATTCTGCTCCCTGCCTCTGTCCACTAGCTCAGGGGGCTGGGTGCTCAGGGAGCAGCTGGTCTTACTGTTAAAGACTGAGGCAAAGAAGGCATTAAGTACTTCAACCTTTTCCTCATCCTTGGTCGCTAAGTTTCTGCCCCTGTCTACTAAAGGATGGAGACTCTCCCTAGTTCTCCTTTTATTGCTGATGTGTTTATAGAAACTTTTTTTTATTGTCCTTAACATCAGAAGCTGTTGCTTGTCACGATTTCTTACCAAATATTGGGTTGGCTTTGGGCTTGAAATCAGCAATTACTTCAAAGCAGTGCTTGGGATAGGCAGACTGAGAATCTGAGGGCTCAGGGATTAAGCTTGTGGTGACTCCCTCACACATGCAGTAAACTTAACCTACTACCTAACACCAGGTGTAGGGGTCTAAGTGTCAGAGGATGATGATCAGCTGCACGTAGCTGTCTGCTCTACGCATGACCTGCCTCTGAGAACATCCCCCATGTACAGGCTCAGTCCGAGCATGGGAACTGACGAGATGTTTCTACCTAGAAGAAGTTTTAGCCACCTTAAGGCACAGCTAGCAAGCATCAGATCAGGATAAAATGTACCCCCCAAGCTGCTGCCACTTAGTGAAGAAGATTTCCGTGCTGGAGATGCCTAGCGGAGCAAGTTGACCTTCCTGGATGCAGAGAACTACCAGCATCTTCTCCCAGACCTCCCCTGTGGCAGTGCTTTAAGTGGGCAGGCACTTCACGGCACTTTCTTGATGCTCTTTTGGACGTGCTCTTTCTCCTTTAGACTTCTTTCTTTTACGTTTCTTTTTTTAGGGAGGATTTTTTTCCGTGGTCCATGTTGCTCTTGTTTTTTATCTCTTATTACAAGAACTTCTTTCCTCTCTGTGTGACTGGGAACCTGTTTTCTGGTAACCTCCCTCTGAAGTCTGCCCTGCTCTTCAGTCTTTGCTGCTGCTTGCTGACTCTCCATCTTCTGCTGTCACATGCCAATTAGGCTGAGGTTACTCCTAGGACTGGCTCTGAATACCAGATTGCTATAACACTTCTTTAAAATTCTTTTTCAATGTAGAGTATTCTCAAAATGAGAAATGTGGTACTTTATTATGAAATTATAGAAGGGTGGGTGTTGGAAGGGACCCCTGGAGATCGTCTAGTCCAACCCCTCCGGCCAGAGCAGGGTCACCCAGAGCAGGTTGCACAGGACGGCGTCCAGGCGGGTTTGGAATGTCTTCAGAGTCGGAGACTCCATGGCCTCTCTGGGCAGCCTCTTCCAGTGCTCTGCCACCCTTAAAGTCAAGAAGTTTTTTCTCATGTTGAGATGGAATTTCGTGTGTTCCAGCTTGTGCCTCTTGCCCTTTGTCCTGTTGCTGTTATGGAGAGATGTTTTTTGATGTCATGCACAAAAGTGTTTATGGCCAAATTTATCTGAATTTATTTTACCTTTTTCTTGAAATGTCTCCATGGACAAAAAGACGCGAGAAAGCTGTCCTGCAGAAGCAGCAAGGTACCTGCTTTCGCGTGGCTTTGGACGGTAACCTGTCCTAGGCAGACGCAGCCTTGCCGTGTGTGCAGCTGGTGAGGTGCTCCCACCGCGTTTCCACTCACAGCTCGAGGTCTGGGTTGGGTAGGAGCGGTGCCGCGATGGACCTGTGAGTCCTCGCCGATGCGAGCTGGTACCACGCAGGCAGAGCGAGCCTACGCCCTGCGTGTAGGGTGGCTGAGCTCCCCTTGCCCAA
>VFFE01007869.1:3139834-3163566 GCA_008921705.1 Burhinus oedicnemus | reverse complement strand
TGAGCTCGGCTTTGGGCATGACCCAAAGGCAGCCGTAACTGGTGAGAGTTCTTTCAATACCATTAATCACTAGAACAACAAAGCAAGTTAAAGGTTTGACTTTGATTTTACTTATCAATCCCATTGGCTTGGACAGAGTTACAAAGATTTCAGAAAGGGAGAATTTTGCGTCTTCTCCAGCAACTTTAAGAGGATGCTCTTCGTTTTGGATGCCTCATTTGTAGCTTATTAAAACCAAACTGTAGGCTTTTATTATATAATCAGTGCATCTAATCAAGTTTCATAGGAAAGGTGGATTTTATCTTATGTTTTCATAAATTCTCCTCATTTAGTCTATCCATATTTACAAGATCTTTGAAAAGTAGTTTGAAAAAGAAACCTCATTCTGTCTCTTGCATCTAGTTTATCAACAGGACTCTTAAATCTCTGTCCATGCTACATTAAAAGCAGAATCAAAAAAGTGTTTGATAACCGCTTATTAAATCTGTTCTCCTAAATCAAGTCAAGACAGACATCCCAGATGGAAACTCATCTCATTCCCATAAACACACTTTATGCACACAGGGACAAGGCATGGATACTGATGAATCACCAAAGTAAAATTCTGATAGATATTAAAAAACCTTGAAACATTATAGTGCTAACTCTCAATTCTTCATGCTTTTAACACACTACTGTTCTTGTCTGTACCTGTTCAGTCATTAAAACAACTAATGCTGGATACGGTGCCTTCCAGCTGCAACTATAAATGAAGGGCATTGGGTGCTCAGTCTCGGACTCCATCCTTAAAACAAATGGTCATAACTTCATTTTCGTTTGCTATTCAGCAGCATGGAAGATGTCTAGAGGATTCAAATGCCCTTTGCAAACTCTCAGAAGTGAACCCCTGGGAAAGCAGAATGTGGTGCAGTTTTACCTGTTCCTCTTCTGAACAGAACAGGGGTTTTTTTCTCCATTGTTTTTACTGAAAATGGTTGTAAACCTGAAACATAGGGTGCAATAGTGAATACCATATTGTAGAATTGTCTAGGTTGGAAGGGACCTTTAGGATCAGTGATTCCAACCATCAGCCTAACCACCATTAGACCATGTCTACCTATCTTTTAAATATGTCTGCATGGCAATTCCACCACTTCCCTGGACAGCCTGTTCCAATGCTTGATGACCTTTTCTGTAAAGAAATTTTTCCTAATATCCAATCTAAACCTCCCTTGGTGCAACTTGAGCCCATTTCCTCTTGTCTTATTGCTTATTACTTGGGAGAAGAGACTGGCTTTACTGAAGTCCAGGCAAACAACATCCACAGCTTTTCCCTCATCCACTAAGTGGGTCACCTTGTCATAGAAGGACATCAGGTTAGTCAAGCAGGACCTGCCTTTCATGAACTCCTGCTGGCTGGGCCTGATGACCTGGCTGTCCTGCATGTGCTGTGTAATGGCACTCAGGATGATCTGGTCCATAACCTTCCCCGGCACCAAGCTTGGTCTGATAGGCCTGTACCTCCTTGGATCCCCTTTCCAGCCCTTCTTGTGGATGGGTGTCACATTTGCTAACCTCCAGTCAACTGGGATCTCCCTGGTTAGCCAGGGCTGCTGATAAATGATGGAAAGTGGCTTGGTGAGCACTTTCGCCAGCTCCCTCAGTACCCTTAGGTGGATCCCATCTGACCCCACAGACCTGTGTGTGTCTAAGTGCTGTAGCAGGTCCCTCACCATTTCCCCATGGATTATGGGGGCTTCATTCTGCTCCCTGCCTCTGTCCACTAGCTCGGGGGCTGGGTGCTCCGGGAACAGCTGGTCTTACTGTTAAAGACTGAGGCAAAGAAGGCATTAAGTACGTCAACCTTTTCCTCATCCTTGGTCGCTAAGTTTCTGCCCCTGTCTACTAAAGGATGGAGATTCTCCCTAGTCCTCCTTTTATTGCTGATGTGTTTATAGAAACTTTTTTTTATTGTCCTTAACATCAGAAGCCAGGTTAAGTTCTAGTTAGGCTTTGGCTCTTCTAATTTTCTCCCTACATAGCCTCACAACATCTTTGGTAAATCCTTATGAGTGGCCTGCCCCTTCTTCTAAAGGCCCTAAATTCTTCTTTTTTCCTTGAGTTGCGACCATAGCTCTCTGTTCAGCCAGGCCAGTCTTCTTCCCCGATGGCTTGTTTTTTGGCCTGCTCCTGTGCCTTCAAGACTTCATTCTTGAAAAACGTCCAGCCTTCCTGGACTCCCTTTCCCTTCAGAACTGCCTCCCAAGGGACTCTGTCAACCAGGCTCCTGAAAAGACCACAGTCTGCCCTCTGGAAGTCCAAGGTGGCAGTTCTGCTGACCGCCCTCCTTCCTTCTGCAAGAACTGAAAACTCTATCATTTCGTGATCACTATGCCCAACGTGATCTCCAACTGTCATGTCTCCCACAAGCCCTTCTCTGTTTACAAACAACAGGTCCAGCAGGGCACCTTCCCTAGTCAGCTCCCTCGCCAGCTGTGTCGGGAAGTTATCCTCAACACGATCCAGGAACCTCCTAGACTGTTCCCTCTCTGCTGTGTTGTATTCCCAGCAGATGTCTGGTAAGTTGAAGTCCCCCATGAGGACAAGGGCTAGACATCTTGAGACTTCTCCTAGCTGTTTACAGAACATTTCATCTGCCTCTTCATCCTGGTTGGGCGGTCTGTAACAGACTCCCATCATATCGTCTGGCTTGTTGGTCTTTCCCCTGATTTTTACCCATAAACACTAAACCCTATTGTCACCATCATTTTGTTCTAGACATTTGTAACACTCCATAATGTACAGGGCTACCCCACCGCCTCTTGGAAGGGACCTTAAGGATCATCTAGTTCCACCCCCCCTGCCATGGGCAAGGACACCTCCCACCAGACCAGATTGATCCAAGGCCCGTCCAACCTGGCCTTGAAAAACCTCCAGGCATGGAGCAGCCACAACTTCCCTGAGCAACCTGGGCCAGGGTCTCGTCACCCTCACAGTCAACAATTTCTTCCTAATATCTCATCTAAATCTGCCCTCTTTCAGTGTAAAACCGTTCCCCCTCGTCCTCTGGCTCCACTCCCTGATCCAGAGTCCCTCCCCAGCTTTCCTGGAGCCCCTTGAGGCACTGGAAGGGGCTCTAAGGTCTCCCTGGATCCTTCTCTTCTCCAGGCTGCACGCTCCCAACTCTCTCAGCCTGTCCTCACAGCAGAAGAGCTCCAGCCCTCACATCATCTTTGCACTTCATATCTGAAGTACTGCAGCTAGACTGCAGGGCCTTTGAAGTCTCTAGCAGTTCCTTGTAAAAATAAAATTTACCTCCCGCCTAAGAAGACTTCGAAGTGGATCTGTGCTGCTTCAGAGGCAGCACCAGTGGAACCAGCTTCCCTCGATGCTAAAACTCATTTTTTGCCTGCCTTTGGAAGGTGCCAGGGAAGCAGAAGTTATTTTGGCAAGGGAGCCTAATCTGCTAATAGTGGAGATGTCTGACTTTTGGATCAGTTGTTTACACTAGTCTCCTGCGTTGGGGGTGTGTGTGTCTCTGCTTTCATTCTGTGGACCCTGGAGAAGGGTCACAGATAGGAGGTTTGTGTGGTGCAAGGGAGGAGCAAAGTGATATCCCTCCTTCCCAGCTGTGCTGGGTCTCCATCCAAGCGAGTTCAGACTCATGGAAATCAACTTTTTGAGCAAAGCGTCTTCTAAACAATTTTTTTTGAAGTGAGACTCAAGGCAGCTGAGTTTGTTCATAAATTCTTTTACATGCTAAATTTTTTTAAACTAATGAAATCTATGTCAGTCTTTTCTCTGAGAAAAATAAGTATTTTAAACCATTTTATAAAAACGACTGCAATCCACAATTTAAACTGAGATGTAAGTGTACTGTTTTCATCTGTTGCTCGTCATGATTTCTTAACAATATTGGGTTGGCTTTGGGCTTGAAATCAGCAATTACTTCAAAGCAGTGCTTGAGATAGGCGCAGACTGAGAATCTGAGGGCTCAGGGATTAAGCTTGTGGTGACTCCCTCACACATGCAGTAAACTTAACCTGCTACCTAACACCAGGTGTAGGGGTCTAAGTGTCAGAGGATGATGATCAGCTGCACGTAGCTGTCTGCTCTACGCATGACCTGCCTCTGAGAACATCCCCCATGTACAGGCTCAGTCCGAGCATGGGAACTGACCCTAAAGGATGAGATATTTCTACCTAGAAGAAGTTTTAGCCGCCTTAAGGCACAGCTAGCAAGCATCGGATCAGGATAAAATGCACCCCCCAACCCCCCAAGCTGCTGCCACTTAGTGAAGATGATTTCTGTGCTGGAGATGCCTAGCGGAGCAAGTTGACCTTCCTGGATGCAGAGAACTACCAGCATCTTCTCCCAGGCCTCCCCTGCGGCAGTGCTTTAAGTGGGCAGGCACTTCACGGCACTTTCTTGATGCTCTTTTGGACGTGCTCTTTCTCCTTTAGACTTCTTTCTTTTACGTTTCTTTTTTTAGGGAGGATTTTTTTCCATGGTCCATGTTGCTCTTGTTTTTTATCTCTTATTACAAGAACTTCTTTCTGTGTGACTGGGAACCTGTTTTCTGGTAACCTCCCTCTGAAATCTGCCCTGCTCTTCAGTCTTTGCTGCTGCTTGCTGACTCTCCATCTTCTGCTGTCACATGCCAATTAGGCTGAGGTTACTCCTAGGACTGGCTCTGAATACCAGATTGCTATAACACTTTTTTAAAATTCTTTTTCAATGTAGAGTATTCTCAAAATGAGAAATGTGGTACTTTATTATGAAATTATAGAAGGGTGGGTGTTGGAAGGGACCCCTGGAGATCGTCTAGTCCAACCCCCCCTGCCAGAGCAGGGTCACCCAGAGCAGGTTGCACAGGACGGCGTCCAGGGGGGTTTGGAATGTCTCCAGAGTCGGAGACTCCATGGCCTCTCTGGGCAGCCTCTTCCAGTGCTCTGCCACCCTTAAAGTCAAGAAGTTTTTTCTCATGTTGAGATGGAATTTCGTGTGTTCCAGCTTGTGCCTGTTGCCCTTTGTCCTGTTGCTGTTATGGAGAGATGTTTTTTGATGTCATGCACAAAAATGTTTATGGCCAAATTTATCTGAATTTAATTTACCTTTTTCTTGAAATGTCTCTATGGACAAAAAGACATGAGAAAGCTGTCCTGCAGAAGCAGCAAGGTACCTGCTTTCGCGTGGCTTTGGACGGTAACCTGTCCTAGGCAGACGCAGCCTTGCCGTGTGTGCAGCTGGTGAGGTGCTGCCACCGCGTTTCCACTCACAGCTTGAGGTCTGGGTTGGGTAGGAGCGGTGCCGCGATGGACCTGTGAGTCCTCGCCGATGCGAGCTGGTACCACGCAGGCAGAGCGAGCCTACGCCCTGCGTGTAGGGTGGCTGAGCTCCCCTTGCCCAACACAACGGTGTGAGCGCGTGCTTAGCAAAGCAAATGGAATAGCTCATAATTCACTGCAAACAGCTGTTTCTGTCCCCTGTCGTCTTAAAGTAAGCGTCACTTATATTTTTGTGTTGAAAGTAGCTTTTCTTCTTAACTAGTGTATTATTTTTTGCTGAAGTGGTTGTGCTGTTTTTTTCTTAAGAGAACCACGCTGGAATCTGTGTTGGTACAAAATCCAGACCTGAATCATTGTGCGTATCTGACGCTGTTTCATGCAGGAGATGATGTACTTGTGGGGAAACCATTCATGGAACCCTTCCCAGAAGGAGAGCAAATATCAGCCCTTGGATTGTCAGGTCGCCACCTGTATATAAGCAGAGGTCTGTTGACCCTGAACTTTTTGCAGCAGCAGAAATAACTTGTTTGGTTTTTTGTGGTGGTCTGCTTTTGTTTTAGTGAAGAGGACGTATTTATATGGACACATGCGTGAAGTTGCACAACTATCTAGGGTGCTGATTTAGTTCAAGGACGGGATCAGGAAGCATTGCCAAGGGATTTAAGATGCCCTTCTGTTGTGCAATATTGCGTCCTATTTTCACAGCAGACTAATAGTTTGCAGATATCTTGTATTCAGCAGTTACTGTATGTTTTAATTTATGTTCATGTTGTAATTTATTCATGGCCAAGAAGACATGGCTGGATTATTAATAGTCTCTTAATTGGTCTGTTTTCTGGTGGTGACTCGCCTCGTGTGGCTGAGCAGTAGCTGACAGTGGAAGTCGGACGGTAACCTGGAATGATGTGACCGCTTTGATCCTGACCTTAAAACCAGGGCAGGTTGCCTTTTTTTTGTACTAATACCTCTTCCTGCTAAAGCTGCTATAATTTCAGAAGAAACTGTACTTACAAAGAAGAGGCAGAATGTTGCATTTTCGTGAGGTATTTTTATGGCACGCAGATTTAGAAAGGTCTCAGCTACACAGCTGTACCTAATCAATTACAGCTAGCAGGTCCTGTGGTGGGTGACCTCCAGGTTCAGGAGGGTATTGAGATTTTTTTTTCCTTTTTTTTTTTTTTTTTAAACCTTTGCATGGCATAGCCCATGGAACACCCTTACAGAATATCCCTCGTTTTACAGTCTAAAAATAAAACAAGTCAACAGTTGACAGTGAAAGACAAAACAACAAAACCCATGGAAATCTGGTAAATGCAGCAAACTCTTGACCGGGGACCTTCTGTTCCTTCTGCAGCTGACCGCTGGGGATCACTATTCTTGGGGTGGCTGTTGTCCATCAAAGCGCAACGAAAAGTGAGTGGGGTTTTTTTTCTTACCTTTCCCCCCCCCACCCCCTGAGGATCCACCAAAGGACGTTCTCATATGCGGGGAGGGTAGGTGAGTTAAAACGCGTGGAGGTCTCAAACCCAATAACGGTCCAGGAGAGCTGGGAAAGCAGAGGAGGTGGGTGCAGCCTCCATTTGCTCTCTTGCTGTCTTACACTCGCTGCTCACGGCTGCCAAGGACAGTACGTGTACTGTGCATCAAGCAGGGAAGATGCTCTTATCTTCTGGCTAGTAATTAACCCTGAAGTTGAGCTCCTTCTTGAGTAGGAGGCTAGAAACACAGTGTGGGAAGCAGGT
Organism: Burhinus oedicnemus; assembly: GCA_008921705.1. Taxonomy (NCBI): domain Eukaryota; kingdom Metazoa; phylum Chordata; class Aves; order Charadriiformes; family Burhinidae; genus Burhinus; species Burhinus oedicnemus. The sequence continues at coordinate 3,156,557 of VFFE01007869.1, read as the reverse complement.
ACTTATCTGATTACTTCTCTTTGGTTCTTCCTGACGCACTGCATATTTATTTCCAGACTATTTCTGGCCAGCAGGAGTTACTGATATTAATGATGGGTGAGACTTTCAAAAGATTCTGAATTTTAAAGCAACTTTGAAGCCAGTTTCCTTTAAACTCTCTTGAAAACTTCTGCCAGTGCAGCTTATTTAAACATAAATAATTAAAATCTTGCATCTGTATGATCTTATAGTTATCACTCTCCGGTCCTAACTTTTTGGGTTTTTTTGTAATCTAGATTAATATTCATTTTTGGCACCGAGGTGGACTATTCAGATGTTACTTCAAATACGGTTGTGTGGGTTTCCAATGGTTTCACATAATTAAATCATCACCTTGAGGAGACTTGAGCCTGTATCGTGAAAGTTGTGAGGACATTCAAAATTCATGCTATGTCTAAAGAGTCTACCAGGCTCTCTGTGTACACGTTTTGCACCAAATGAATCAAACGCTCATAAACATAACGTATCTAAAATCCCAAATGCAACTCAGATTGCAATTTTTGTAACACAAACCTATCTCTGCTGCTGCCTCTTGCTATCACAGAAGGGTAAATCTTTTTCATTGAAATGTTAAAGAAACCGTTAAGTCCAGTCAGCGTTTGGGTAGTCTTTTGCCATGGTTGTACCTTCACCTTGACATTTGATAGCAAAACATCCTTGTTGTCTCCTGTTCAAAGAAGAATTAACCTGAGCTATGCTGCTGTTTATTTCCTCCTCCTTGGCCACTTGTCTGATCAAAGCCATAGTGATGGGGGAGCTTCCAACTTTCTTTTTGCTCAACATAACGAAACCCTCTTGCCGAAATTAGATCCAGCTTGTTTAAAAAAAAATTGCTCTGCTGCAATTAAGAAGGTGCTTGATGGCCCCTTTGATCCCTCAGCTAATTAGCAGGTTAGGGAACAGAGCTGCTCCTGCTGAACTGGCCCACAATGAACAGGGGAATGGAAATTACTGTATTTCTTGTCTCCTCCTCCCACCTGGAGCTGCTGGGTATGCACTGATGGATGCAGAGCTTGGCAATGGACCAGAACCATGATGTGCAATCAAACCCGTGGTGCTCTGTCAGATCTCCTCCGTCACCTGGGTTTTGGGGTCTGGGTTTCAATGTTAGAGCAGCAAATTGGGTTTTGTTTACTTGTGGTTTTTTTAACTTTTCCCGTAGAAGTCTAAACCAAAACCGTCAGCTTTTGGTTACCAACAGTTTATTAGTGTCCTGCTGAAGTTCCTCCTTGCTGGCTATCTAGTGGCTCCTGCCTTATGGATGCTCTTGTTTGCGTCTGATCAGCACAGACATATGGAGCCCACCAGTCTGCACAGAGCTCGAGGTCTGCTGGGCACCTTGGACCATTTTGTCTTTAATCCATGTGCTATCCCTGGATGGAGACACCCCGTCGGACTCGGATTTCTGGCAGCCCCATCTCCTGATGTGTTTCTCCAGGAGAAGCTGCTTTGCTGGAGCACTTCACATCTCTGTCAAAGCAATGTTCTGCCTGAAAGCAGGAAAGCTCTGTAGGCTCCTCATAGCCTTTCTCAGCTTTCTGTCTGAGAATTTCTACTGATGTCTCTTTAAGTAGGAGGAAAGGGAAAAACAAAACAACCAAAAAAACCCCCAACAAACCAAAAAAATCCCAACAATGAAACCCTGCAGCCAGGACAGGCTGTGAGCTGATTTGTGTTGAGTCTCCCCTTGCAAAAGAGGAGCCAAGAAATCCAATGGGAATCAAAGGTCTCCAGGAGCCCTGAGACCCAGCTCCTTTGGTCTGAGTACTTGGCTTTCAGCGTGAACTTCTGAAAGCTTGGTTTTATTTGGGTTGTTGCAAGTAGTGGCTTGGCTCTGGCACAGACGTGGCAGGGCTGATCCCCTTGTTCCTGTGATCTGCACCATGTTCTTACCCCTCTGGTCCTCCCACAAGCACCACCAAGACCAACCCAAGGGGTAAGGTGGGGGGCAACCCAAGCTTGCACTTCCTTCGGCTCCCTTGCCGTGAGCTCGGTCTTGCCATGGGCACCCATTGGCTCCCTCGTGCAACCCCGTGCTCTGCTCGTCATCTTCTCCAGGGCAGAGCGTGCTGTGCATGTGCCTGGGCTTCACGCTAGATAAACTAGCTCTGCAATTTACATTGGAAGTTTCACAACAATGTCATAAAACTTGGCGGCGATGCATGTTAATCTTCTATCTTGTTTTATAACGTGTGAAATGTTGTGGCTCAGGTGCCTGTCTCTGAATAGGCATAATAACCGTGGTCCTGCTTTGCCTTTCAAAGAAATAATTGATATTTGCTTGGGGATGTCTGGGACTCTGTTCTCAGCTTTATTTATGTGGGCTCAAATCCAATCAGTTTAGTTTGAAAAAGTGATGATGATGTCCTTACAAAGTCAGTATTTCAGAACAGCTTCAAGGGGGGAAAAGTTAGAGGATACCAATATCCAGAGTGATGGCTTTTTAATCCTTTATCTTTAATTTAGGTCAACTATTGTGAAATAATCTTGTTATCCGTAACTACCTGGCTGGGTAGGATGACATATTTGTTCGTTGTTCATGTCTCTGTAGCTCACTGCCATCCTCGTCTGTAATAGCAACATGCTCCTGGATGCCTAATGATAGCATGCAAAGTGTCTAATATTTTCAGATATCCTTTAGTAAAAGCTATGAATTCATATTTAATGAAGCCCAAGTGTCAGGGAGAGTCATTTCAATTATACTTCTGACAAAAATAATATTCCGGAACATGCAGAGAGCTGTGAGAAATAATTGTACGTTCCTTATTTATATGGTAACTCATAATGGAAAAATATTTTGTTACTCTCATAACATGATTTAGTCTCATGAAACAGTGATTTTCTTCATTTTTCTGTGGAGTGTGGTTTCAGCTGCTGCTCTCTTCTGAGATGGGAATTTCTTAATGAGAGTTTTTTCTTCTGGAGGTCAATTGCTTTACTAGCTATCTGAGTTAAGTGATGTGACTTTAATTTTAGCCAAATTTCCTAATATTCCATTTTGCATGTGAAGCAGAAAGATGTTGTTTGACAGGTAATGGATCATTTACAAGAAGAATTACTAAAAATGTAAAATAAATACTGCTTCTAAGACACATTCTTCGTAGGCGTTTGGGGGCTGTCTGGTAGCAGGCAGTGAATGGGTTGAGCTGGAGAGCCTGGTCCCGGTTGCTGCCGTCTACTCCCCAGCAGATTAAAGGGAAAAAGAGCATTCCCTTTAAAACCTTTTATTTTGATGGACAGGGAAGAATGAAAATACATTCTGATCAGCAGAAAACTTTTCTGGCTCCATTGAGAACATTTCTGTGGTTGTGAGTGGTACACGTTTTACTGAGGATAAGCTGATGTTTGGCAACGTCTAGTCCGTGTTGTACTGTTTGATGTTTAGACGTGGCCATTTCAAAATCTTTATGGGGAAAATATTGGCTTTATCTCTTTCAATGTTGTTACTGAAAACATTAACTCTGTGTGAAGCTCTGAAGTCAAGATTTGTTCATGTTACTTCAGGTATAAAAAATTTAGCACTTACATAAACTTTCTTTGCATCTCATCCACGGTTTCTCAGTGGATGCTACCGGAGAACTTGTGTGATGTGGAAGAGTTGTAAACAAAAAGATGAATTTTTATTGTAAACTGGTTTAATTAAAACCAGAACACCTGACTCTGGTACATGTAGTTCTAATAACACTTTGTGTCAATTGCCAAGGTTACACCTGGGTGGGATCTTTACACCTAGGTGCAGTGATTACCCCAGTGCAGGAACTGCAGCTCTGAGCCTCCTAAGCCAGCATAAGGCTACCAGAAACCTTCGGTGGGAAGGACGAGGGCACTGCTGGAAACCGTTGCAGATTCCCTCCCTAAAGAATTGCAAATATATTTGCTCTTTTATCACTTTTTCTTGGTTCTGCTCCCCCCCCCCGGCTACCTCTGAATGAGTTCACCAACTGTCTGTTTTAACACAGAGCCAGGAAGAAAAATACCTTTGTGCTCCTGTTGATTTTTAAAAGATTGAGCTTTATTTTCTTTGTGCAGGTTCGTTAAATGATGTGTATTTAACTGAAACATGTGAAATAGAGGTCAATAGCATAAAAAAATACCAGTGTTAGGGCAACAAAGATGATTGGGGGACTGGAGCACCTCCCTTAGAAGGAAAGGCTGAGAGAGCTGGGACTCTTTAGCCTGGAGAAGAGAAGGCTGAGGGGAGACCTTATTCTGGCTTAGAAGTATCTAAAGGGTGGGTTGAAGGAGGATGGAGCCAGACTCTTTTCAGTGGTTCCCAGTGACAGGACAAGGGGCAATGGGCACAAGTTGGAACATCGGAAGTTCCATTCAAACCTAAAAAAACTTCTTTACGGTGAGGGTGCCAGAGCACTGGCACAGGCTGCCCAGGGAGGTGGTGGAGTCCCCTTCTCTGGAGATTTCCAAGACCCGCCTGGATGCAGTCCTGAGTCATGTGCTGTAGGCATTCCTGCGTCAGCAGGGGAGTTGGAGTAGATGATCTCTAGAGGTCCCTTCCAACTCTGAAAATTGTGTGATTCCGTTAGTGTGGACCTTGTTGAATTTGTGAACTACATGTAGATATGGAGACAAATTCAATGTTTGACTTAAGCGCATACAGCTCCACAGGCTTCAGAGGTTCATACCTGCGGTGAGTTGGCTTCTGGCACGTTGAACACAATGATGTTTGTACTTCAGAGGTAATTCTGGACCTAGTCTAAGCAGTGTTTACTTTTCTGGAATGAAATTGTGGAGGATACATATTTTGGTCAAATATTCATTTAATTGAATATGTTAAAGAGAACATATTAAATTTTGGATGGTATATTCAGGAGAACTGGATATATTTTTATGTCTGTTCAGAAATCTCTAAAATACCAGGAGCTTCATAAATGTAACACTTTTCCTTGAGTTTCTGACCAGTTAATCCTTGGGAGGGGAAAAAAAACCCCCATGGCTGTAAACCCATGTGAAGATCTGCATACGCTTAAGTGTGTCTTTTTATTTGGGATTTGTGTGCAGAAATTCAGAATTGTTTTCCATTAAGGAATATGTAATACTAATATTCTTTTTCCTCTTCTCTGTGATCAAGCCTGAAGTGCTACTGCATTTCAGATGTAGGTAGCACTAGCAGTCTTAACTGCTAACATCAGAGTGTTAATTGGTACGGACTATGCAGTAATTAGTCATCTAACTAAAATAAAGGCAAGCAGAGGAATCCCTTGAATGGTCACAAAGTAACTGGGACATCAATCAAAGGCTTGAAGATTTTGAGATTATTCTAAATTTAAACGGAGTTCAGACCCCACTGGGGACCCGTACCCTGCCTAGGAGGCTTAATTAGACTAACTGTCTGCAAGACAGCGTAAAACAGATGGGTGCGTTCCTCTTGGAAGCTGTTTAATGCACCTTTTGATAGCTTCAACAGCATATGTATGAACTTCTAAGCATCCTCAACTAAGCCTTTTGTTCGGTCTCTTATTTCCTTAAGGAGAATTTTAATAATGGGAATAGCTACGTTGAAGAGCTTCATATTTCCAAGAGCTCTGAGCTGGTAACATCTGCCTAGTGTGGGGACTCATCTACAAACCAAACCTGATGGTCGGTTGAGTAATTTGAACAGCAAAGCCCAACATCTCAGCCAAATATAATTTATAGTTTGGGAAATGCGGGGGATATTTTTTAATGAATTGAGGCATAGGATATGTTAAATAAAATGTATGTTAATCATAAAAAAAAAAAAAAACCCCAAACAGTTTAACACAACATTTTCAAGTAATCAATTTTTCCTGACCAGTATTTTTTTGTGAAGCAAAACAGCACCTTCCTTGCATACAGTTATGCTGGTCCTTTTACAGGAACTGTTGCAATTAAACCATAAACTAAAGACAAATACCATTTTCTGCTGCCAAGATCTTGCCTGGGGCCGATCTCGCCTTGCCTGCCCTAGCCCCAGGTTGCCCAGCTGATGGCTTGTGTCGCGTTCTTCTGTCACTTATCCCATTTAGACAAATGTTCCCTTCCTCGACAGCTCCCACAAATCAGGGCTGACACAAATCCTGGTCCTTAGCTCCGATACAGCCGGGGTAAGAGCGTGTTGGGGTGTTTTATGTTGCAGAAGCAGACCGAAGGAATGTTTTTCTTGATAGGGTAGAAGGTAAGAAAGCTTTCAGTGACTTTTAGTTAATTTAGCTATTTGCACATTAGTCTGTTTTCTGGTCCAGGAGCTGCTCCCAAGCTGCGCAATGCTCTGCTGGCGTCTGTGTTGTACACCTAAATATATCGGGCGATGCAGAGAAATGAGAAAACTTATGTTCCCCCCTCTAACAGAAAGCACAAGGGATTCCCTAGCCCGTTAAGAAAATGCGGTAACTTGGTCCCCTTTGGTATAAGACAGTCTGGGGACAAGCAGTATATTTGTATTCAAGAGTTTTGGGAGATTTCTTTGCTTCTCTCAAGCCAGCCCAGTATCCGCGGGAGCTCTCGGGGTCACTTCACGATCTTCGCTTTGCTTCCTTGCCTGTGAGAACAGATGGAGGCTGACTTCGTGCTTGGGCTAAGTTCAAGCAACATCAGGAAAATCGGTACAAAGGTAGATGAAGAGAAAAACACTGACATGTTTATTCCTGGTTTATAGGACTCTTTTATATCCCGGCAAGTGTTTTTCTTTTGTGTTGTCCCTTGCCAGCAAAGCGGTCTTATGGGCTTTGTGTGGGATTTGGGTCATCAGACAAAAAGGATCAGATCTTCTGTCCTTGAAAAGCTTTGAATTGACTTCTATGGATTTTTGGTTAAAGTCCCAAACAAATTTTAATTTCTGAAAAATAAAAAACCCAATCCTTTTGGAATGGTTTGTTACATGCCTCTGCTAGAAGTCTGTGTTTATTTCCCTAAAGTTAGTTTTCATAATATTATGGCTTTTGCTGCAATATCATTTTCCCAGCTTTTGAAGCTTAAAAGAGTAGTAGAGCTCCCTAGCTTTGCATCTTGCTGGATGCTTCGTAAGTGACTTGTATTAAAGTGTGCTTAGATGAATCTGTTTTGATGGAAACACTGGGGTTTTCATGGATAAATAAGACCTAATTCCGCCTGGCAAAAACATCACTATAAATAAGAGCTGATGCCATTGCATTGAGAAGAAACAATTGTAAATAATGGGAAGAAAATTCTATTGATGGAAATATTTCTTGTCCAGAGGGTCACACACGTTGTTATTTACCTATCTTTTTTTAACTTGCAAAATATCTGGATTTGGAGGGAATACAGACGGGGGTTGTATTTTATTAAAAGTAGGAGCCGAATGCTCTGGCTGGTGTTCGCCGAGTTTAGACTAACTTAATTGCTGAAAATGCACATCTTCGCAGGAAAACTCGGAGTATGATAAACTCTGCCTGGCACAACCAGTTTGTCACTCTTTCCAGGCATGGGAATGTATTTATTTTTGTCTCAGTGGCTGTTTTGATGCTTCAGATTTTTATCTCATAAGTGTTGAAATTTTCCAAGATTAAAAGGAGTTACATGAAGTTATTCCTGAGGCTTCCAGTTACCAATTTTCTCTGACATTTAATTCTTTTTTAATGCTGTATTATGCTTGATTTATCCTTAGTTCTCCGAGGTCTCCTTCCTCTTCTTCTGTCTTCCTTCTGACACTATAACATGTTCCTTTCAATGTTTTTATAGATCAAAGTGCTTTCCTCTACCTTTCTTCCTGTCACTGTCTTTAAAAACAGGTATTTCAATTAATGTAGACTGTAGCTGGAAAGGAAAGATGATTCAAGGGCACTATAGTGCTGTGGTAATTTAATTTGGGTATCTCTGAGTATCTCACTGAATTTCCAGATGTAAATGTGCTTAAATTTCTTTGTCATATTTGATTTTCGTGGAAATCTTAGGGGACACCTCCAGACAGCCAAAGTGCCCCAAAGAAAGCAGAAGAAAGGAAAGAGTTTAGAGAGGTCTCGTTTATTCGCATATAGTTTTTGAAGATGAAATGAATCTTTAATTGGCAACCAACTCTCTGGGAACACTGCTCCACGGTCGAGCATGTCCCTTGGGATTTGGTCACCTCCTAAGCAATCTCTTGCATGTTTTAGTTGTCATCTATGCTGTTGGCAGCCAACCTGCAGTGAGCTCCTGGGGGGAGCAAAAAATTATTCATAGTTCAGAACCAGCTGCTTAACTGAGATCATTTTACTTACTTCATCAGAACAGCTAACTAAGGGTATGTTCTCCTTCTTAATTGGCATATCTTATCAAGCAAATCCCTAGGAAAAGGATGGAGGTGGAATCTCTTTTTCTTTTACAGCTTTGTCCACTATGGAGGGAGCAATCTCCCTTGCTAGTAGAGGCTGCTAAGACATCAGAAGGCAAAAGAAAGGTTGATGCTACGTAGAAAGACCACCTGCATCAGAAGAATCAAGTAATTTTAAGGATGCTCATTCCTTTCGGTAAGCCACCATTTATGAGGAAGCATCAGTTCGCCATAAGTGGGACCCTTCTGCTATCTAAAGAAAAGACCTAGTAGCTGAACTGCATGGAAATGGATGTTTTTCCCTGGCACGCTCTGCCCCTGCAGTTCACCTTGGGGCTCTCCTGTCCCTACGTCCTGGCTGGACAGGAGGATGCGGGGCAGCAGGTATGAGCATGTTTTGGGTGTCTGTGCCTAGAAAACATCTGTCCCAGGCTACGGCCTGTGGTTGCATCTCCTACTTTTCATGGCATCACGTGCCGTATGCGGTTTCCCTTCCCTCATTGTAGGGCCTTGTCTGGTCCCTTCCCCTGGCTGCAACGCAAAGTTAAGGTGGAAGGAAGGAGGGAAGTAGAGTGGCTTGGAGCTTCCTCAGCCAGATTCAGCTCACAAGCCCAGTTTTGGCCACCTGTGGTACATTCTGAAGACTGGAGGTATGCATGAAAATGAGTGTGTTTGCATCCAGTCCCTTACGGAGGATCTTAATTTGTTGCAAGAAACGGGTACTTCAAGGTACTGAGCTGGGGGAACAGGGACTCTGTAGCCTGTCTTTGAGCTTTTGTGAGTATGTGGGACATGTACAGCTGTGCCATGTTGGCTGTCCTCATCTTGAAAACTCTTGTTTAAAACAGCTAGGGATATGGGATATTTTGGGGTTATTTTAACCACTCAGTTGGAATAAAGCAATTGATATCTACTGAGACGGTGATGAATCCAGCCTATTCTACGCATGTCTGTCTTGAGGCAAGAAAGGTGTCTCTTGGTAGGTAGGTAGGTTGTGAATCTACTGAAAGCAGCACTTCAAGACCTGAAGAAGGGAGAAGAAATGTCAAGGTGGACAGTTATGAAGCACCATCTGTGTTCCCACTTCCTTCGTGCTGAGGTGGGTTAGTGGTTAGGCCATACCCTCACAGGAGAGGGGTTGTCTCTACTCAGTTTTACAAGCCTTCACCTAATCTCCTCTTCTAATCCTGATAAAACCGTGGTGGTGTCACTGGTTTATTTCTGCAGATGTGGTGTCAAAATTTCACGGAACAGTTACGGACTGGTGGGCAGTGTAAATTCGTGTTGCAGTTCTTTAAGATTGGTTTGCAATTTAATTAGCTGCTACTTTGATCTGTTGCAGTATAAATAGGAAAGTGAGACTATTTTTTCCTCAAAAGGCCCAGATAATGTTTAAACTGATAAAGGCACAATGTGTTTCTGCAGCTGATTTTGGTCTAGTTTGTCATCAAATGTATTTATTTGTTAGAAAACTGCCAGCAGGATCATATAGTCTTTTTTTTACTTTGAATCTCTTCTTTTCATTTTCAAATATTGTAGGAGCATTGCACTTGTGTTACGTTAATCTCTTCTTGCATTCAAACTGAAATTACGTTTGTTATAAGTAATCATAAACTGACAGACTTGAAAAGCTAACGTTTGCTAGCTTCAAAGGAAGGAAAACTGGTGGTAAGTGAGGTTGTAAAAAGTCAAATTAAATGTTAATTGATGCAAGGGTATAAAGCGGTGAGGCACTTATTTTAGATGCAGGCACTACATTTATCAGACTTGACAAATTGACCGCTGTCGTTTCATGGATACTCTCATTTCTATTTTCTTCATTAATACGAAAAATAAGCTGTTGGGAAAAAATGGTGGTTGGACTGTAGCTAAAGCCAACTGTTTATTTAGACCGATGCAAAACTGCAGGTAAGACTTGAACGCTGTTGTGCATACTTGAAGTGTTTTGTTTTAGGAAAAGTGGTGATCTAAACAGAATAGTACCAAGTAGTCCTGCTAATTAGCATAAAGAGAAAGGACATTCACTTGAGGAAATAAATTGGAAATCCTGTCTTAATCATCATATTGCATTTAAATTATGTGAATTTGCGTAAAACCTGATAAATACTATAAACTGAGAGATTCTTTTCAGAATTGTCACAGAATCATTGTAACTACTTGTTATTACATATATAAAACAAAGAATTAAAGTTATCAAAATTAAATCAGATCTTAGGGACCATTCTTCTTTTCTCTTGTTTCCTGCTCTCTCTCCTTAATAACCCGAGATGAATCACAGACTGTTTAGAATTGCTTAATGCTTAAAATAGGTTGCAGAAGTAGGACAGATACATGAGCATACATTTAGGATATTTGCATTAGCCTTCAAAGTAAGCTGATTTTGCAAAAAAAACCCTCCCAAAACCAAACGGGTGTGGGGGACACGACACACAAAAGTCATCTTTCTCCTGAAAATAAAATTCTCTTGGATTCTAAATCAATGCATCTCCATCCTTGAATGCTGCCTGCTCAGCTGAGGAAAGCTTTGGAGCAGAAAACAGCAAGACTCAGATCCTAGTCTTCAGATTTCTCTTAGCTCGAAGCCTAGCCCTGCCCAATCAACCTAAATTTTGCGTTCTCAAAAGAAAAAAAAAAAAAAAACCCAGGCACTTTCTCACCGGCTCACTTGACTTGTGTTAGGAACCCTTTGGGACTGCTTGGGTGAGTGACACAAGTGGGGTTCTGCACTGCAGCTCCTAACGTAAAGCCTTCAAAAATTAATGTATTCCGGGAGTCTAAAAGCAGCTCCTTCACGGTGATAACTTTTGTGCAAGTAAAGCTGTACGGCAGCATAATAAACACTTAAGTAACGAAACAGGGAGGCAGCGAGTGATGCCTCTGAGCAGTGTTAGTAATATTAGACCACGGTTTCGGGTTTCTGTTGTTGGGTCTGTATCGATGTCAGGGGAGCAAGAAACCTCACCCTTCTTGGTAGCTCTTCAGCAACGTCAAACCTCACAGCCCTACCGTGTCTTCAAAGGCTCCTGCTAGCGTTGGAGAGAGGAGTACTTTACAACATGCTGGAGAACAGTGTAGGATGCTCTCTGGATGAGCATCTCACTTGCTCCTTACTTTAGTGTATGAATAATTTTTTTTTTTTTTGAAAATAACCACAACGATACACACCTGACAAAAAAAACCCCAACCAGTTTGACATGATTAGGTTGTCACAAATGCAAATTTCTACCCAGGTTTGCTGGCTGGTTTCCCTGCATCTTTCTGACCTCCTGGAGAACACAATCTTGCATGAAACTCAGCTGAATCTCTCATGCTCAGAGCTTGTTGGTGCTTTAGTTCTATAGTGCTGACACGGTGAAAAATAGACTCGTGTCTCTCCGTTAGATTTTGAGTTGACCAGTTGGTATTGGCTTTGCTACGTAGTCAAAGGAGTCTGTGTTGCCTTTGACTCAAAACCCAAATGTTAAGGTTTTAGTATAAACTATGAGAAGGTATTTTTGCATATTGCTGCGAGCTAATCACAAAAGGACCTCCTGTTTGTTCAGTGTCTCCTCGGCATCTGAATGCTGATTATGGGGAAAAATGTAGAAACCACCCAGATTTATTTCATGAACTTTTTGCGTACTAAGTGAAAACAAAAGAGAAAAAAAAAAAAAGGCAACATCCCTCCCAAATGATCAGGTCAATGTAATTATCACATTGAGTAATCCAGGTGAAATATGCCAATACCTGGATAGCTGTGTAAGGAATTAAAGGACAGTCTTGGTGAGCTGTTAGTACCCAAAGCAAAAAGGACAATACTCACTGTGCTGGTAACTGATTTCTGCTTTATAAAGGCATCTAGGTGTATCCAGAATTACTTTTTTACCTACTTCTCCTCTAATCTTGGCCGTTCCAGGTGGTTTTCTCTGTTTGCTGACCAGGCCTACAGCTCATCACTCTCTTGACGGGAATGCCCTACTTATCAGCAAAGCTACATTGTCTAGTGGATAGTTCCTTAACTGGATCATAGATAAATCATATCTGGTTACTACTTCTCTATTTTACTATTAGGTAAATAATTAAATAGGGTTGGAGCAGTATAGAGGACTTTAGCAGCAGCAGGTTTCCTTAGTTGCTTCAATTACATTTTACATTTCATTTTTCTAGTTAATATCAATTTTACTACAACAGTTTACCACCATTTAAATTTTCACAGAAATGTGTAGTCTTGATATTTTCTTTGTTTTTATTTGAAACAATTACTCATGAAGGGTGAAGAGATACTTGTGTCGACGTTCTCCAAGTTAAACTTGGCATTCTTAATACATACAAACTGCCTATAAGCTACTGAATTTTGCAATGTATAATATTGTGGAAAGTCTTCCGTGGTTTGCAGGTAGTTGGGGATAGCTTTTTAAGTACTTGATTTCTAACTTTTCTGATATGCTACGATTAAATCCCTGCGGCGTTAGTGTTTAGCATCTCTACAAGCCATAATAATTTCTATATGTCCTAGAAGTGCTTTGCTGTTTAAGAGAGTACCAGTCACCTGGTTAATAAAAACACAGTATTTCTTGGCCTGACTACTGCTGCATGTCAAGTTATGGTGACACCAGCCAACTTGTAAACTTTAGAAAAATGTATCATATTCAATGTTTTGACACGTGGAGTTAATGCTGCTACCTCTGCAGAAGCGTGGATGGTATAGACATAAATAAAATATCTTCTGTGAATACTATCAGTGTATTTAAAGCTATCTAACTGCATTGTGAAAGAATCTGAAAACATAGCAAAGACAGCTGTGTCTGCCTGTCTTTATGAATTAGCACTGTAGTATAACATTATTCTTTAAGTCTCTGAAGAACGTTTCTTTATTCAAAGTCTCTTGGCTTCCTGGTGGGATGAGGTAGGCTTGAAACTAGGCAAAGGTGTACTCATAGTATGCAGATAATCCGATTATCTCAACTATTTGCCCAGTAACAGAAGGATTTAGGTTTACCTGCTCTGGGTGACCCTGCTCTGGCAGGGGGGTTGGACTAGATGATCTCCGGAGGTTCCTTCCAACCCTGGTGATTGTGATTAACTACATAATTAACTGCCACAGAAAGGCCACTGTACGTGAAATAGCTGGGAACACATCTGCCTGTTTAAAAAGTACCTTTGAAGATGTTGAGTTTGGGCGGGGGGAAGAGATGGTAAAGTATGGACAAGAAGCAAAACTTCAAAGATTTTCTCTCAAGGTCTGTGCTATCCATGACCTATTTCTCCAAAGCTCCCCACTATTTTTTAAAAGCAGGACCGATGCTGCGTTTTCTACTTGGGAAAATTTATTTATGTTTTGGTTATTGGTGATGGGAATTCTGGTAGCCCCTGTTTATTGTGTGCTTGGCCCCCCAGCCTGCTCCGTGTACCCTCAGCTAAGGTTGTCAGAGTTGGGCCAGTATTCCAGCTATCCCGGGGCACAGCCGGGAAATCCTCTGTTCCCATTCCCACCAGATGCTGTGGGGGACATTTACATCCAGGTTTTCCTGTGCTGCTTTTTCTCTGCTGATAAATTCTTGAAATGGAAAAGAATAAACTTTTACAGTTAACTTTTATTTAAACTCAGGTAGTAATTATGTGCTCTGTGCCCAGACAATTCTGCAAGGCCAGTTAACTTTCTTGTAAACCGTAGGCTTTTTTCTTTTTTTTCTTTTGTGGAGTATAGTAACAGCTTCTAAAAGGTTTAAAATGCTTTAAAAAAAGATACTTCATGACTCTCTGGTGTGAGTTAACATCTCCTGTATGTCCTTCTCCTCTTTGAGTTTGTCATTGTGGGTTAATTCACTCAAAATATATAATGCCATTTCTCTGTTTTAACTTCCATGGGTTGTTTGTCTCTATTTCATCTTCTTCATATCAGTTAATTATGTAAATCTTCATTTCATGTCACATAAGCCTCTTCATTTCACACCTCCATGGAGCTGGTTAATACCCAATAAAGGTGTCTGTCTTATTTTTTATTTGTGTGTGTGTGTACCTCCAGATACAAGTTAATGCTCTGTAAGACCTGGGGTTTAAATTATTTAAAGTATGTTGGATCTTTGTGTCAGTGCAAGTTTTACTCAAGGTATAATTTAAAAATATATTTTTCATGGGATAATAAACTAGCCTAATAAATTCTGTATGTCAAACATGAAGTGCGTGAACAAATATGGTGTACAGTGAATATACAGTCTCAATACTTTCAGCTACCGTATGCTAGTATTCCCCCCCCTCCCCTGTGTATATTGGAGTTTATGGGGAGCAGGAATGAAATAACCAGTTCAACAAGGCCAAGTGCAGGTTCCTGCATGTGGGTCAGGGCAATCCCATGCATAAATCCAGGCTGGGTGGCGAACGGATCAAGAGCAGCCCTGAGGAGAAGGGACTTGGGAGTGTTGGTGGATGAAAGCTCAATGTGAGCCAGCAATGTGCCGTGGCAGCCCAGAAAGCCACCTGCATCCTGGGCTGCATCAGAAGAATCATGGCCAGCAGGGCGAGGGAGGAGATTCTTCCCCTCTGCTCCGCTCTCATGAGACCCCACCTGGAATACTGTGTCCTCCTCTGGGACCCCCAATATAAGAAGGACATGGACCTGTTGGAGAGGGTCCAGAGAAGGCCATGGAGATGCTCCGAGGGCTGGAGCCCCTCTGCTGTGAGGACAGGCTGGGAGAGTTGGGGTTGTTCAGCCTGGAGAAGAGAAGGCTCCAGGGAGACCTTAGAGACCCTTCCAGTAACTAAAAGGGGGCCTATAAGAAATCTGGAGAGGGACTTTTTACAAGAGCATGTAGCGATAGGACGAGGGGTAATGGCTTCAAACTGGAAGAGGCAAGATTTAGGGCTAGATATTAGGAAGAAATTGTTGCCTGTGAGGGTGGTGAGACCCTGGCCCAGGTTGCCCAGAGAAGCTGTGGCTGCCCCATGCCTGGAGGTGTTCAAGGCCAGGTTGGATGGGGCTTGGAGCAACCTGGTCTAGTGGGAGGTGTCCCTGCCCACGGCAGGGGGGTTGGAGCTAAATGGTCTTCAAGGTCCCTTCCAACCTAAACCATTCTGTGATTCTAACTTCTTTAATAATCAACACACTGTAACTAGTATCATGATTAACTTTGATGTTGCTTGATTTGCAGGTGGGCAGTGCAGGAGTTGGCTGCAGCAGAGGGCAGGTCACAGCCCTGATAGGTTTGAAAGACTCCTGGGACAACACCAGAGTTATGCTTAACTCCAAGAAACTTTTGAGGCAAGAAGATAGGGGTTGTATGCATTAAAACAAGCAGTACTTTAATAAAATTGATTTCAGTGAATATATTTTTATATATAGGCTTAGTCATGCTACTAAAGGTAAAAAATAAAAATATATATATTAGAAAAGTGCATTTAGCACCAAGATACAGCTTCCTGACCCCAAACTGGCTGACCAAGCTACCTGCTCTGGTTATGATGAGGAACTCTTTATCCTAGGGACATCGTTTAGTGGTGGTTTTGGCAGTGTTAGGTTCATGGTTGGATTTGATTATCTTAAAGGTCACTTCTAACCTAGGCAATTCTGTTCTATTATGCAAAGCCAAAAGGAATAAAGTCTTGTGTTTGGGAATTGTTGTGTTGTTTGGAGCCACTTGTTAGAATTTACAGGGCGCGCTATCATTATTTTAAGACTCTAGCTATAAAACCAGGAAGCAAAACAAAAGAGCTTGAGAAACTGGAACAGTTTGGTAAACAAGATAATTAATGCATTTCCTCTGTAAGCATACACGAGTTCAGTCAGAGAAAGCAAACTGAACTGAATCCTACTATTTATTTGAGAATTTCCTTCTGCTTCCCTTGTCTATGTGAAAACTTTTCACCTTTTGGAAAATTCAAATTGGGTCACCCTCCCTAGCAATCTCTGTATGCTTCTTTGGGCTTTCAGGAGTAGAGTAGATGAGTGCCAGGGAGGATGATCTTTTGTTGTGGATGATGGTATTTGGTTGAGTACAACACCTAGGTGAGATGCTTGGTTTGTGCTCTTTCCTAGAAATCTAAAGAAATAACCATGGAGCCGAGGTCAACATTTACAAAGTCTAACAACTGATGGCTGAGGTGCAGCAGTCACCTCTCTAAAATATAAAATACAGTTGTGTACACGTACGCATGTATAAAAGTGCATTCCAGTGTGCTTATTTTTGGTTTTTCTACTATATGCTCACCTTCTTTCTATTCCCTTTTCCTTATTTTTTCCTTAAAACCTCAATTTTTGTTGCTCTCAGATGTTAATTTGTGCGTGTAGAAATGTACAGTATCCCTGACTGGGGTATGTGTGGCTCATGCATAGGTCTTATTCTCCTTGTCTCTCTTTCATCAAAACGAAGTAAAATTCAGAATAAGCAGACATAAATCGCTTGACTTAATGAGAGCTTAACCTTGATTAATTTTGAAATTTCTATTTGCTATCATTTAGCCCCC
>VFFE01007869.1:3086740-3134805 GCA_008921705.1 Burhinus oedicnemus | reverse complement strand
ATTTCCTTCCCCCCCCCCCCCTTTTTTTTTTAATGTTACCTTACTGATATGTTCTTTAAAAAAACCTGTGGTCTTTGAGGTCTTTCCTCCCATTAGAAGCAGTGTGTCACCTTTATGGATCCCAAAGGAACAGCTCACACCCTGTCACTGCAAGAGGTGGGTGCCTGGGGGACTAAAGATTAGCTGTCTGACAGCAGATTTCCTTCTTTTGTAGGGAAATGCCTCTGGGGAGTATTTATTTCCTAGAGGAGAAACAGTCCAAACAAAACGCCTGTATTAATCCTTTGTGCTAAAAGAGATAGATAGATTTCCTAAGTCTAAGCGTAAATACTAAATAACCCCAGTCTTAGCCTCTCACCTTCTTAAGGTGGAGGTGCTAAAACCTGTTGGAGATCTCCACGTACTTGGAGTTTTCCTTCAAGTGTTGCATCAATGCAAAGGTCTCTTCTTGTTACAGTAAGGAATAGCTCAGAATAATCCAGAGACAAGAAAAGATATTACTGAAATAATTTGCTTCTTTTGGGGGAATTAGTAGGAACAAAAACCGTATCTTCTGAAATTTTCTGCTGTATTGTGACTTGCTTTGGTTTTTTTGATTAATAAAAATTAATGTGCCATTTTATATTTCACCGTGGTGTTACTTGTGAGCCACTGCTCTGCCAGTCAGTCTAGCGAAGAAAGGAAGAGCTTCCCCTAGATTTGAGTTTCACACATTCCATTGTGCGTATGGTGATTTCTTTTCACTTGTGCGAGACTATGGCTCGAACTCTGCAGTTATTTGATAAGGGCATGGACTATAAGCCAAATCTTGGTTAACAGTCATAAACTTAAGACCAATGGAAATATATGGTATCGCTCCCTTTTTTTCCCCCTTTTTTTTTAATCCCCTCAGTCAATTTATGGAAATGTGCATTGTCTACTCAAAGGAAAAAGACGGTGGTGGTGTTCCTACCACTCAGCGCTTTTACGAATTGAGATGAATTCTTGCACTTTATTGCTTTGCTGAGACAAGAATAACTTTTAACTGGGCCCATAAACGCTGGCATTCAGTGTTTGGCAAAAGCTGCTGTGCTGCTTTTTTATTACATTGCTTTTGGTTTTGGGCTTTTTGGGGAGAGGTTGACAGTAATTAATTTTACAAGGGTCCTCTTGCGGTTTGCATTTTATACTGTAATATTTCATAACCTGATGTGGTGTTCTGTAATATTTTAGGTGAAATTCCCTTTGGTTTAGTGATTGCTATGGAAATGCAGTGCAAAAGAACCAGCATCTTGTCTTGGTTCAGCCACTCTTCAGCTCTTCTAACTGTTTTTGATCTTGGAGACAAGTGTATTAATATCTATTTTACTTTCTGCTAACGTCTCTTCATTTTCAGGGCATTTTTCTTTCCTGCATGAAATTAGTAGCCTTTCTGAAGAGTCGAATTAAATTTAGATGCAGAATGTTTTTCTTGCTCTCTTTTTCTTTTTGAGAGCCAGGTGAGAAATTAAAGTCTCATCTCCTGAGATCTCACTCCCACAAAAAAAAAAAAAGCCCATCTCTCTGAGGGTTCGTGATTTCACCACTGTTTGAACTGAATGAAGAAGGTCTGATACTGGAAAAATTTATTCTTGTTTCATATCTTCAAACCCTTTGAAACCAAATTCCAGTGTGAGGTACCAATTAGAAGCACTTAGGATAAAGACATGGGGGTGTAAATCTCCCATCTGTGACAAACACAACAACATACTGATAGAACAGGAGGAAACAGCCTGAAGTTGCGCCAAGAGAGGTTTAGTCTGGACATTAGGAAAAATTTTTTCACCGAAAGGGTTATCAAACATTGGAACAGGCTGCCCAGGGCAGTGGTGGAGTCACCATCCCTGGAGGTATTTAAAAGCCAGGCAGACGTGGTGCTGAGGGACATGGGTTAGTGGTGGGTTTGGCAGTGTTAGGTTGATGGTTGGACTTGACGATCTTAAAAGTCTCTTCCAACCTAGGTGACTCTATGCTTCTATTCAATTTACCAGTATTTTGGAACTGGATTTTCAGTGTAATCATAAGAGAATTGTGAATGTTGGATTTGAGACTTCACTTTCACTTTTAGAAGGACTTTTTTTTTCTTTGAGTTCATAAAAATTAAATATATTTGAAGGAAAGTCCAAATGTTGTCAAGTCTTGCAAACTTTTCCAAACAGATATATGGATTTGCCTTTGCAGCAAAAGGAGAAATAAAAGCCCTGGAACTCTAAAGGTCTTAAAAATAATCTACTTCCAGAAATAGGCACTTCTGGCTTTTTAGGTACTGATTTTTTCAACCATCCATTTCCTGCTTATTATATGATGAAATGAAGATCATCATCGTGATAAATTAACTGGATTAGTTCAAATAAATCAGTTTATCTAGCCAAACTATGTAGTTTTTGAGATGTCTGTTTTGAAGGATGGCAATCAGTGATTGAGGTACAGATCATAAATAAGACCGGCAAACTGAATTTTATTTCCTTGGACGATTACTGAATTGCCCAAAGAACATCATCCAGGTTTGCAGGCTTCAGCCCCATTTGAATGAAGGGCTTGCTCTTGTTTCAGCTGAATTCTGTGAAAACTTCCCCTGTTCTTGCATTAGTCTATTAGATATCACGTACATTTCTACTTGCCTGGGAAATGTTTAGGGAAAGAGAAATAAGGAGGGACATTTTCCATGTTGCTATTTGCTGTGTGGAAAAGAACTTCCTTTGGTTTGAAAGCTGGATACCTCCACAAAACCTTTGCAAAAGAAAGGCTTAAATTAGTACCATATAATCCTCTATCTGCACCTTAGGGATGTGCAGAATTTAAGCATGCTGCAACATAAAAACAGTTTTCGTTCATATAGGTTCAGTTACAAATAAATAAGTAAAATGTTCTTATTTATCCTCCACTGAGGGACCAGCATTGTAATATCCTGCATTAATTTTACATGAGATATGAGTTTAAGGTACATGTGCAATTTCCTTCTAACTCCTTGTATAAATAAATAGCATTTTTTTATGACAATGTGAGAGATACATCAGGTAATCCATTGCTTTCTGTTATTTTTGTCTCCAATTTTATGGGTAGAAGATAAAATTGAATTAATCTTTGTTAAAAGATGACCTTTTGAATGGGTTCCCTGCTGAGTGTTTTAATTATTTGAGCAGGTATTCACAGCTTGAGACCCATGAAAGATTGATTTGCTTTGAGTGTATCAAAGAGAGTGGGTCAAATTAATCCCTGGTGTAACCTCACTGAAGTCAGTGCCATTCCTGAAAAAGCAACAGTGAAAATATCCTTACAGGAATACCTATTTTGCCCAGGGGACTCTTCCAGAAAATGTGTCATACTCATGATATTTTAGTTGTGCAAACTTTCTTAGCTATATGAAGGTGTTTGGTTGGGTGGTTTTTTATTTTTTTTTGACTTTTTAAAAATACCAAATGAAAAATGTGTTCCTTTATAGAAGAGCAGGGAGGTGGTAGACCACCCGTAGTGCTAAGCCCCCCAGGAAATCTAGGCGTAGGTAGCCCCCACAGCCATTTTAGGCTTCCGGATGGCACAAAGCAGGATGCTGGGCTCAGACCATGGTCCTTGCTCACGCAAAAGATGGTCAGGGCAGCTTTGGCTGCTGCCCAACGCATCTATCAATGCCCCCGTGATTGTTTCCTACAAATCTGGGCAACTGCCTACATAAACAGACAAATTTAATTTAGCCTCCAAAGACTAAATCATGGAGCAGGGTTTCCAGGAAGCCAATTATTAGTTAAACAGGGGATAATTGGATTTAATAGGAAAACTGTAAAGGGCCTAAGAAGCAGACCAAAGATGTGAGAACAATAGGTTGTGTTGAAAGAGAGCGAGTCTCTGGCTGGAGGCTGACTGTCAGTGGAGTTCCTCAGTGACTGGTTTTGGACCACCATTATTTAATATTTTCATTAATGACTTTGGCACAAAAGTCAAAATGTGCTAATGAAATTTGCTGATGACATAGAACTGGGAGACAGTGTCAACACTGAGGAGGATTGGATTAATTAGGCAGAATGAGATGACCTCGAAGACTAGAATAATAGAATTAGGATAAAATTGAGTAGTGCGAGTTCAGGGTTGTGTCCCGAGGACTAATGAGATGAATATCACTCAGCAGCAACAGGAAGAGAAAGACCTTTGGGGCATTTAGCTCATCACAGGATGCTTTTGACCTGTTAATGTGAGGCAGCCTGTTGTGCAAGGTGCCGCCGAGTTCTCAGCAGAAACCTGTCTGGGGTTGTGGTTACCCCTGCTCGGGGAAAACCCACCCGGGGCTGGAACAGATGTCTGGAAAGGCTGCATGGCTGATCGGGAACAGGAGAGCTGGTCCCACCAGAGGCTGGAGCATCTCTGCTTGTTAAGCTGAGTAAAATGAAGACTGAGAGGGCATACGATTGCTCTGTTTAAATACATTAGGGGATAAAGAAAAAGAAGGGGGGAAAACTATTTAGATGTTTTTTGTCAGCTGGACAAGGCGATATAAACCAGTTTGGAATACATTTAAGCTGGAAATTAATGGAAGGTTTCTAACTGCAGGAGGACTGGGAATACTGGGCAAGAGACATAACTAGTTTTTTGAGGGACAGGGCTGACATATGGTAAAGGTTACGACTGTCAGTAGGGAGAGGGCTGGTGTTGATGGCCCAGCAGCCCTTCCAGCTTTCTCTTCCTTAGTATAGAGCTCAGAGCTTCCTGGTACCCAGCCGTGCTTCACGTACCCCTCAAAAGCAATTTACAGACACGTCTGGACAACCGTTGTGGCATTTGAATAGCTTGCTAGTATCCATAGAGGTCTTAAGACCAGTATACAGAGGGAACGCAGCTAAATTTTTAAGCCTGTCACTTAGGCATTTAGAGCCGTGTCTGCCTCTTGCAGAGACCAAGTACGTTCACATGGAACAACCTTTGGAGGGGCTGAATTTTGAATTAATGCTTAGTTGGCACCTGTGGTGCAGATATATTTTCCATAACTTTTCTTCAGCAGATGATTTGCTGTAAACTTTTGATTTTATAGGGCACACAGAAAAGGGAGTTGGAAGAGGTAAGGTTCATCTTGAGTGCAATGTCTATTCTAGCGACAAAGACTGTATATCTTGTAGCTGTACCTCAAAAATAAAGACAACCAGCAGATGGTTTTCTGAAACGCCATCAGGCTAGTCAGTCACACTGCGGGATTATGACACATTCCAAAGAAATACCAAACATTTCTCGGACACATCTGGAGAGAATTGCTTCCCCGTCTTCACTTGACAAGCGTGGTCATTCATGTATGGGAGTAAATGTGAAAGGCAACTTGCTGTGCCTATACGTGTTTTTAGTGACTGTACTCCCGATCCTCTAGGGGCTCTCAGACTTACTTTAACACGCTTGGACAGCCAAGCATCCCAAATTAAAATGGCAAGAGACAAATCCAATTAGAAATCTGTTACCACCTTGCCAGTCCCATACATTCTGCAGCTGAGAACTGCTTTCTCTTTGAGTCTTGTCCGTACTCATCTGTCTCAGCAACAGCAAGCTACAGAAGCAGAGGACTTGAAAGCTTTCAGAAACTCTTTGACCTTTGAATTGTCCTTTGGGAAACAACATAAATAGAGCGGGACAGGCAGCAGAGATATCTATCCTGCTGCATCAACCCATGCACAGTAGACCTTTGGAAGGCTTAGTTTGTTTATCAGATCTTTACAACAGTCCCTACACTGATTTAGGGAAGGCGAATTCAGGATTTACAGGTGTTGAGGTGTCCTTGGTGAAAGAAATATTGAGAATGGAGAAACAGGATTTATTTATTTATTTATTTTTGGTGTGCGTGCGGTTACATAGAGTCTGTCTCTGCTCCAGCTTCAGGGGCTGCTGGAGCCCAACACCTAGGAATTACCCGGGCGTTGACTGAGGGGGGCAGCAGATGGTTATACAACAGGATATTTTGCTTTCTTAAACAGACATGGGCTTGAAGCTCCTTAGTAATTTATGTGTCATGAAGTACAGTTGGGGAGAAAGCAGCAGCACAGGCTGATTTTTCCTTGCGCAGATTTTGATGGAAAACAGTTTTGTATTTGGTCATGTTCTTTACAGACCACTAAAATACCCAGGTGAATTAAAGAACATGCAAATATACTATATGTAACATTTATTTTCATGTCCTAATTTAGACTTCATTTCTGGTTTTAGAACACGGGATTTTTTAATATCTTCTTCAGTAACATATTCTTTCCATTTATAGAAGGCCAACCAGAAATGCCTATTACTTTGAAATTTGGCAGTCAATTACAGATATCTTTTTTTTTTATTTCCCAGCCTTCTATAACTGTTTTTACGAAGGCAGTCCCATATGGGTTACTGAGGGCACGGAGCTGCAAGGCTCAGTCAGGTAATTAGCTTCTCGTTACGTGCACAGGTGCTGTACAGCACCCTTCAGTGGGTACTTTGCTCAGCAGCGTCGAATGTTAATGCTTTTATTTACTTATTTCTGTTGCCTGATTTCCACGGTCTCCTCAGATCCTCATATGTGGGACAAATAGGATTCTTTGAAACAAACAAGTAGAAATCCTTTTTCTATGTCTCCTGGTTTCTTTGCTGCTTTGGAGTTGATGCTGCTACGAGGACATCTTGAGAGGTTTACTTGCTGGTTTTGTTGTTTGTGTCCCAGCCACGGCTGCTGTGCCTTTCACAAAGCACTTCCACCTCTCTCATCCTTCCTGTTGTGCCCATCCGCAAGTGGTGGATCACCAGTTTGAGATGTAACATGGTTTCAAAGCTGAAGGGTGATTGGGAAAAAGGATCCTATGGGTTCATGCTATCACCTGGTGACATGGGCACTTGAGATGAGGAGCTGCAGGAGGTGCTGGATGATGTAAGTACCAACATGTTATTGCCCAAGGAAGGGCTCCTACTCTTTATTCAAAGTGTTTGGACCAAAATAGGGCTATAGGGTCAGCTGGGGTGGCCCCGTATCCCTTGCCACAGCAGCTTCCCTGGTGCATGACGTGGGATTGATGGGAGATGTTGGGACCTGTGTCCAGATCCACCTCTTACTGCTCCAGAGCTGCCTGCCTGACTAGTTGGGGGCTGTTTGCTCATTTGGGATTTGCTTTTTAAAGAACGCACTTTCAGGAATGAATTTGACTGCTTTCAGAGAAAAACCATAGCTTCACAATTTTTCATTTGAGCTCAACTGAAGAGGAAAAGTTTATAAAGAACCTCTGGAAGGGTTCACCATTGCTGTGTTCCACTACAGTGCTGGGAGTAGAACAATTCACTTGCAGCATTTGGGCTCCAAGATGTGATTTGTTTGCATCCGAAAATGATTTTTGACTGCTGCGTCTGTGCCAGGAGTATGTATAAACATTTTGTAATGTGGCAAACACAGATTTCATTGCTGTCTCTCCGAAGCCATTTCCCGAGTATGACCTGGGAGTGTTTGACTTTCCCAAATGCAACCAGTTATGGCCCTATTTTGCTAATGTGTTTTAAAATTATTAGTTTATTATTTCAGTGCAATTATATTCTAAGACCACCTCTTTCCAGAATTAGTTTTGGTTCTGTTCTTACAAGTAGGTATTATTTGCTTTATGTAATTGTAGATCTCCAGTTGCCTTGGCAACGTAACACAGTTTTAAATTTAGAAACTAATTTGTTTTCTGTCAGTTTGCTCTTTACTGTTAAGGAGACAAGCTGTTTGCTATTAAATAAAACTTAAAAAGAAGGAGAGATAAAATGTGTATAAAAATATAACGTATAAAATATCATGTAGCGTTCACTTGTAGATGAAGGAGAAAGCACTGGCAAGGCCAGGAGGGAAACTCCTCTCTTCCTGAAGAATTTAGTGGAAGCTCCTTCATGCTGCTGAGGGTGGTGTTGAATGGCCGTGTCCCTGCCCTGCTCCAGGGAGAGCACAAGGCATCCATACACCCTTCAGCTGCCACCTTCCCAGGTGAGATAGAGGAGAGGACATAGGTTAACCTCAGGGAAGCGTTTCATGGGATAAATGTACAGAGTTTGAAGTGAAACATTTGCTCTGCTGTGTTTAAAAGAGGATGGAATGCAAACCATCGTGGTCCAGGAGCCGTGGAGACCCATCAGCATGGCTCTGTGCCTGGGTGTTGCCTCCTGCTCATAGGCCAGATGGCTATGAATGCTTTTGTATGCATATATGTGAATGTACGTAAATATAAAAATATATACAGTGGGTTCACTGCGAAGGGGTACTCAGGGGTAGGAGGGAGTGGGGTCCCAAATTCCTGAGTTTATAATCCCACTTCTGCCATTGGCTTTGTTTTCTACGGCAAGGAAGTTCACTTGGCCTCTCTAATTTTTGGCGAAAATACTGACAATATTCAAGGCACTGAATCAAGCACATGGCAAATCATCTAGAAGTGAGCTTTTGCCTCCAAAGAAACTCCCCTTTTGCTCTCTTTCCTACAACTGAGAGATTTTCTAATCTGCCTGCCTGGCAGATGTTTGTCTAACCTGCTCTTAAAAACCTCTCCCAATGGAGATCCCCAAATAATCTGTTCCACTGATTAGCTCTCTTCAGTAGCAGAAAAAAATCACAATACCCTAGTTAGATCTTCTCTGCTTCTCTTTAAGCCCATTGCTCTTCTACTGTTTCCAGTGGATATGAAGAAAAGTGTCCTTCCTCCTTTGTAGCAGGAATCTTTTACATATTTACGGGCTGCTACCAGGCCTCTACTTGAGGGTGTGTGGGGCGCAGGAAGCGCCAAAGTAGGTGGTATGTGAAAAGCAGAGGAACAAAACACCTTGCCACTAGCGGTACCACTAGCTGTGTATCCAAAACACCGGTAACCCTGAGCTCGGCTGAAGCTACGTGTGATATCATCTGGAGTGTTTAATCCATAGCCTGAGTGCTGCTGAATTGGGGTGAAGTTACGCCGTCTGTGGAAGGTGGGATCATTTAGTCATTTTACTGATGGAAAAGTTCTTGAGTAGTGAAAATCAAATGGGTACCCTAGACTGAAGGTGTATGCATCTAATGGTTCTCAGCCCAAAATGTCAGAAGGCAATGCAAGTAAGAGATGCAGGTCCCTGAGGTTTTTTTTTCCATGTGATGTGATTTCATAGAAGGTTTAGGTTGGAAGGGACCTTAAAGATCAACTAGTTCCCACCCCCCTGCCATGGGCAGGGACACCTCCCACTGGACCAGGTTGCTCCAAGCCCCGTCCAACCTGGCCTTGAACACCTCCAGGCATGGGGCAGCCACAGCTGCTCTGGGCAACCTGGGCCAGGGTCTCACCACCCTCACAGTCAAGAATTTCTTCCTGAGATCTCATCTAAATCTCCCCTGTTCCAGTTTGAAGCCATCACCCCTCGTCCTATCACTACATGCCCTTGTAAAAGGTCCCTCCCCAGCTTTCCTGTAGCCCCTTTCAGATACTGGAAGGGGCTCTAAGGTCTCCCTGGAGCCTTCTCTTCTCCAGGCTGAACACCCTCAACTCTCTCAGCCTGGCCTCACAGCAGAGGGGCTCTAATCCTCTGATCACCTTTGTGGCCCTTTAGGAAGCCATGATTAACCTCTCTAGCACCTTACTTGTTACTGCTTTCTACTTAAAGCCAGGAAGTTTGGCCCTGTTTCAGAAATAACTTAAATGTGTGTTTGACCTTGGAGGGACTCAAATGCCTTCTTGAGCCTAAATACATGTGCAAGTGTGTTACTGCTGTAATTTTATGTTGTGCAGATTAGATAAAATGGAGGTAGGGTAAATATTTTGTTGGATGACTATTTAGACTACTGGTTTAAATTTAAAAAAAAAAAGAAAGAAAAAATGCAAAAAGAAGGTGGTTGGTGTTACTATGCAACAACTCAGAGAGGCTGTTACAAGGTTTTTTGGTATTTCTGTGTTACACGGCTGTACTTTGTGTTAATATCTTTTATAATATATATTGAAGCTGACAAGGTTGCAAAATTAGATGGGACTGAGGTGTAGGGCATCTTGGAGCAGAAAGCTTTACGCCACTGCTCCGAACTTTCCAGTGATGTGTTAGCAGAGGAGATTCCCTGGGGGAAAAGTACCCTATGGTAGTCGTCTCATCTCAGTGCATGATTAACCTTACACTTTCACAGCTTCCTTAAAAGTGCAGGAATCTTGGCCATATAACAGTAGGTCTCTAGTGCGTACAACTGGCTTTTGTCTAACTGGTTGTGTGCGTGCCACTCCTTAACTTGGCTGTGAAATCATGAAAACGCGGAGTAGATAGGCAAAGAAACATTTTTAGATGCACACCTGCTTTCATGACGACGTTTGAGGCTTTTGCTTCTTAAAAAAAAAAAAAATATTAGGAACCTGACATTATAACCAATAAGTGGGTCAGTCTACAAATGGATAATAAAGGAATGAAAAGAAGGTAGAATAAAAACTCCTGCTGGCAGAGGAGGATTGCTGGGCTGAGAGCTGCTGCTGATCAGCGTTGCTATGCAGAGATGTTTTTAATGGCTCTTTATTCAGCCACTTAAAATAGATCATTTGTGACAATTTAGGACACTACTAAACATGCTTTGTCACTCTGATGTGCCAAATATGTCAGAGAAATAAAATAATAATTTTCTAAAGTCCTTCTGGGAATGCTCTGTGGCAATGCAAGCTCATTTTTAAGGAATGTGAGAGTTTTCTTTATCTTAACGCTTTGTCCACTGTGGGTTTTGTTGGAGATTTAATTCTCAGACTATTTCTGTAGCTTTGTAGCTTTGGATTAAAATGTGATGTTCCCTTGGAGACAAAGGTGGTATTTTATATTGCATAATATGATGGGTTCAGTACTTTTTTTTTAAACAACTTATAAATCAGCCTGGTATCTTTACAGCAAAAGGGAGAATATAAAATATTGATGTTACTGCTGTAAAAGTAGGTCTTTCAGATTAATTTTTTTAATAAAGTAGAAAGCCAGGGATGTTTAAATGGCTATAAGAGAAGGCTGATGTATTTAGCCAAGTTGTTGCAGTTTTATGTTGTAGGAGATGTTTCTGTCCTGCCTATGCTGGTGGCCTCAACTGGGGCTGGTAAAAACTGAACGTCAGTAGTCAAAGCTTTTCTCACGGGACATCACACCAAGCCCCAGTGCTGTCTCCAGTTCTGCGGAATACGTTAGTACATAATATTCAGTAAGGATCTGTTTCGCCCCGTAGGGTAGAGCCTTTGTAGCAGTGTCTGAAATTGTGACTTGACATCCTACAGTGCTCGAGCACTGTTTGTGGGGGGAGCCTCAGCTGAACTTCATGCAACCTTTTAGATCTGTTAAGTACTTAAAAATAATATATATGTATCTATATATCTTGTAAGGGCCTTCTTTTTCACATGGTAAGTTTGATTTGTGCTTGCTTTTTTTTTTTTGGTGTTTCTACTTTTAGGAACAGCTTAACCGATAATGTATGAATTTTTTTTTTAAGTTTATGTATTCTTGTAGATAAAACTAATTCTGTAGACATATATGCATCGATTTCCAACATGTATGAAGCCTTGTACGAGGTTAGATGCTCAGCTTGCTTTAGCATTTTAACAAGAGTGGCAGAGGGAGGACTGGCTATGTAATGCCATATGGTGGTGTTTGATTATGATCTATGGTTCTAATCAATTCACTAAGTAATGTCAATTTTATCCTTCAGGCTTTTATTTCTATAGAGACGAGTAGCAATCGGTGTAGAGGAAAGGAATTTGGGAGGTTTCAGTCCTTTAAGTCTGAATTAAGCTCAGATTAATGCCGCGCTCTCCGCAATGACAATTTTATGTGATAAAAATCAGATCTGAAGCAGAGCAAGTGCCGCGTGTTTGTGCACCTATGTGTGCGGGAGAGCAGGCGCTGAATCCTCCACCGCTTTGGTTCCATCCATTTCAGTGAATGGGGCTGGTCTTCTACTGCCCTTGGCTTAAGGACAAATAGATGAAGTTATGGAGTCTCATTGCAAAAAGACTAAGTCTTAAGTATTGCTTTTGGCTTTGGAAGTGTCCTGCCAAGGTTTTTTTGTGGCTGACTTTACAGAGGATACATATCAGGCAAGCTCAGCCTACAGGTGCCTGCTTTTCTCACGGTCTCCTTCCGCATAGCTACTGCCGACAGTCGTATTCAGCCTTTCTGAACTGCTCTTCTGTGGGGTTATTCAGGAGCACGGTGAGCTAAAAATTTGACCAGACGTCATGGCATGTGAAGTTAAACATATAAAGTGAATTTCATTTATAAAAGCGCTCTATGATTTTCATAATAACTTCTGTGCCCAGAGCAGCTAAAATTATGTTTAAGTGGTTTTTAAACTCTGATTAAAGATTCAGTACAACTGAAAGGCACACTTATATAACCTATACGTTGTACTCAAATTAAAAAAAAAAAAAATAAGTAAAAAATTGAGCCTGCACATAATCTTAAACAGGAAAGAGGTGGGTGTCAGTTTTGTAATCCCAGTGTCTGGTTTTGAAAAACAAATCTGAAAAGCATGCAGCACTTGTGCTTGTATTTAGAATAAGACTTGTCGAATTTTTTTCCAGCCAGAGAAAAGGAAGCCAATTATAAGTCCTTTATTTTTAGTTCAAGTAGAATAATAAGATATACCAACCAGTATGGCATTTGGGCGTCTTCAAATAATCTTTATTTTTTTTTACCCAAGCAAACACTGTAAAGCATTTATGAATAACTGACTACTACTTATCTTAGCACAAGTTAAAGCACAACAAAGTCGACGGAGCCGTGTTGATGTAGGTGCTTGGGGAGCTCGCCTCTCTGTAGATTATGAGAGCGCTATACCCAACTCCTTTTGTAACGTGGGGGAGGAAAAAGTAAAAAAACCCCATACCTTTCTGCTCCATTTGCTTTCACATCACTGTCAATCCTCCTGAGTTAAACTATAACCTAAAAGTAAGAGGTATTGAGTTGCTGTTCTTGGAGCTGTGTGAGGACAGTGTGTAGTGGTAGAAATATTAAACCAAACACAAACCTAAAAACATGCAACATACATACGTTCTAATGCAAAATCTCTACTAGAGGTGAAAATTACGGCTAGTCTGGACAAAAATAACTCAAGTATTTAAGCAGTTATTCTTAGTATACTGCGAGCCTGAGAGTGATGGCTACCAAAAACCCCATCCTTTAGATGGGCTCAGAAGCTGCGGGTGGGATGATCTCCCCAGTGAGTGGTGGATGCAACAGCCTCTCCGGTGAGTTGGGAGCATTTGCAGCTGCGGCTCCTCGTGCACAGATCACTCCTTGGGCCTGGTCATCCCTCTCTTACCTGGCCCATGCTTTGCCCAGAGGATGCTCGGCTCTCCCCATCCTTGCTTTTGGCATGCAGAGTGTTGCTTGCACCACTTTCTGTTGGGGTTTCCACAACTGAATGCTTGAACTGGGCTTTCGGACAGAGCTCTACGTTAAATTCTTTTAGGTTTTCCCCTTGGATATTAAGAGTACAAAAAAATTAGAATTTCCTTGATTTCACTGTTACGGTTTTCTGTGACATGGATATAATGGTATGTATTATACAAGAGTAGCAATACCAGTAAAGAGCATGCAAAAGCAGCGTAAAGAAGACACAGTTACAGTCTGGATATATTTTGTGTAAGCAGTTCCCCATGTTGAAAGGTGGCATACTGATGCCTGCCTAAAAAACTGAAGGATCTGGGAACATAAATCATAAATTTGAAAAATGTTCCCTATTTCTTTTGTATTCTTTCACATCTAATTATGCCATCTGTGTAGCTGTTGTGAATGCAAAAAGCTGCATCAACTGAATGATGCTTCAGCAGAGCTGCTTCTATCTGTCCAACTTAGGAAATTACAGAGTGACTTAAAATACATTCTGCTGTTTAATTTGCTTGATAAATATGCCAGTACTTCTCATTTCATGGCGCAGAAGCAAGAAAGTCTTGTTGAATTCCTGAGGTATACCTGTGTGACGAGACTGCAAAGCGCGCATTTCTCCATGTTTGACCTGCTGTGCGTAGGGGCACTGGGACAACGTCTACTTGTCATAGCCTCTTGCCGTTGGCATATATCTTTCCGGGTTAACCTTTGGACATGCAGTCCCACAGCATTTTGTCAGCGTTTTGTTATGAGGGCTTTAAGGAGGCAGATGTTTCCTGGAAGGCATCAGCAAAAAGCACTGACAACTTTATTGGACACTGACGTGAACTCGGATCCGTCTTTGGAATGGGTTTGGAAGAAGTGATGAAACGGCAACAACTCACATCCCTTAGAGTAAAATAAAATTCAATCAGTCTTTGCTAGAGATCGGATGAACACGTTTAGCCAAACCTACCTAATGTTTCTCTTAATTTGGACATCTCAAATGATCCATTTTGCTGTGAAGGGATTCCAGAGATGACAAGCCTGAAAAGAACACATTGGAAGTACATTAAGAAATACAATTTGCACAGCTAATTTATGTATATACTTCATAAAATGATAGGATTTCTGCAGTGTTAGGTTTTAACTTTATGCCCACTCAGTTTTCTTATCAGCTGTATGCCAGCGGCTATACACATAATTCTCTCTTTCACTGCTTACTGGACCCAAGCCTACTCAATTTAGTTTAGCTGGCAGTGGCACTTCTCACTTTCTTAAAACACAGGGCTTTCCAAATTTCCAAGAATGTTTATAGTATCATAATAATTTGAAACAGGTGTTCAAACCTCTCTCTTCTATTGTGCAACAGAAGGTTTATATATTTTTGATTCTATATGGAGATGAACCATAGCACTTAGGATGACCATCTGTCAATGAATTTCTTCTCTTTGACTATAAGCAAAATGGATTTTTTTTGTTTGGTTTTTATTTGCTTTTGATGTGAACACCAGTGAAGCTGATGGGACGTCCCACTTCCCACATAGAATTTTATGGTTAGTCATTTCCAGGAGATTAGCCTGCTTGATTACTTGACGTGACTTTCTTTTGTATTTGGATAATTCTGGTAAAAATAAGTCTGCGTGTGCTTCAGTCAAAACATCTTCATGCTTAGTGTCCCTTCTTGAAACTAATGAAACCCTTCTATGATATGGGATCAGTCCTATGGGATGTGCCCCAGAATTTCTGCTGACAGTGAATAATGGGGGGGTCTCGGAAAGGGCTGTTGGTCCTGCTGACGTCTTTGTGCCTTCTCAGGGATAGATGCACTTTGTGTATGCTGGGTGTTCCTGGGTGCTGTCTGAGCTTGTACCCCACTGTGTTTCCCCAAGCTCATCTCCCGTCCAGCTCATCGCATTGCCACTGGTGGCCTTTCTTCCACCTTTTGGCTACCTCTTGTTTTGTCCAGCAGCTTTAGCCCCTTCATGACTATCTTCAGGGCAATGCTGCAGGGTATAGACTCTACACTGAGCAAGATTTAAGATGCTCTGGGATTTAGCTGTGAAACTGGAGTGGTAGTGGTACCTTCATGATGGGCTGCCTCAAAAAAAAAAAAAAAAAAGGCTTTCTGATGGAAAACACAAGCAATGCTGCTGTGTTTTGAACAACAGTTCAAGCTTTGTGTGGTCTGTGGTCTATACTGTGGAAATGAGTATTTTTCTTTTACTTTAAGTTTGCTAAGGTAAGCTGTGGGGAGAATAGAGGAAATTGGGAGAATTCGGAGAAGGGACACAAAGTTGAAGATGCACCCATCCAAGGTGCATGGCTGCCAACATCTCCACTGTGTGTGGTGGGGGTTTCCAGCTGTGCCTGTGAGCTTGGAGCTCCCTTAAATGCCTCTGCCAAAGTGCTGTGCCTTCCACCTTCAGCCTGGTGTGTCATTCAGTGCCTGCTTTGGCTCTCCTTGGCATCTTGCAGAGGGTTTTTGCAAGATTAAATTTGCCTCTGTTAAGGAGGGATTAATGGAGAGATGTAAGGAGAGAAATCTCAGCAGGCTCTTTCATGGCTGGGGGGTGTGGGAAAGGGCAGGGAGACTCAGAGAGGTCCCAAACAACGCCAGCAGATAGCTGGGCTTCTGTTTGGAGACTGAAAACCCAATTGGGTCTGGGATGGTTTTGTAATGGTTTGCTCTTTCTTTGAACTTGCTTAATAATATAGTGTCACTAATGGGCTTCTAAGTATGTTAACACAGCTGCAAGCTATTGTGTTTTATGGATATAACAGATCTTGTATCCCTGCCCAAAGAAATCTTATGGGAAATTTTCCAAGCGCTCATTAATAGCAGACACTAAATATACATTCCCACTACAAGAACAAGTACTCTCGGGTCTGGTTAATTGTTACGTCAATTAATTTTGTACAAGAACACTTCTGAACGAGCAGGTGGGTGAAGGCTGTAGACAAGTGATAGGCTGTATCAGCCTCTGTCCACTTTCTGTTCCATCCCATCCAAAATCACCCACGTGAATCTCCATCCAGAGCTGGTTCCTGGAGGATGGCTCACGCTGAGTTAAAGTGAAACCTTTTCCACAGTCATGCATTCGAGGGGACATTTCATCTGAGTATGAAGTTAGTCATTTCCGTTCATTGTTTTCTGTATTTTAGAGGTAGGTATGACTTTTCCCTAAATAACTCTCTCAAGCACGAAGGCTCTCCCGCCCTTTCGTAGTTTATATATGGGCTATTCCTTACCTTTGCAGCTGGGAACGATGGCTCCTTCTCCCCAGGAGAAAAATAACCTTGCAAAAGGCTTGGGTATCAGTGAAGATCTCCCTCACTGCACCATGCGTTGGTCAGAGTGAGGTGCCTGGCCAAATGGGCTTCTGTTCTTGGAATCCATGTTTTTCTCAGGAACAGAAGTAGTGACTCTTCAAACACAATTTAAGAGATTTTCAGAGCTGCCTTACAGTGCAGTCCAAACTAGGATTTGTGAACCATTGTGTGCTGAAATGAATGGGATCTGGGCACCCAGAGCACTTTGGCAGATTTGAGCATCTCAGCTGCATAAGAAAAGGTAATTCATCTCAGCCAAGTCCTCGGTGTTATTAACTTGGGGACTCAGTTCCACTGTTCTGGTTGGCTACGAAGGGACCGGAGTTTGGGTCTTTATTCTCAGGCATGTCTAATCCTGATACAAAGGAAATAAAATAATTATTATTAGTTTACATAATTTCAGTATATTTCAGTAATATGAAAAGCAACAAGCAACATTTTTTTCCTAGCTTGACTGATAGATGAATGCTAAGAAATAAAATATAACTTATGAAAGAGTATAAAAATAAATAATAGAACTTTCCTTCCCCATGGCTTTCCAGGGTAGTTCAGAGTAAATAACTCAGAGTAGTTTTGCATAGAAAATTTGAAGCAAGCGAAGGCAGATTTCCCTGAATCTCAAGAATGGCAATTAAAAGGAAGCTGTAATCGCTGGGAGAAGAATTACAATTAACACAGTTCTGCTGGTCCCTTTCAACTATGACTAATGGGAACAGTGAGTTGATTCATCTCTTGGAGATCTGTGTCAGCCGCCTCCTATCTTTCTGGTAGGTTCAAACCCACAGCGGAAAGTAACTCTACTTTTGTGTTTGTGTGGAGTCAACGGCTGTTGTAAACATCGGCAGTTGCCGACAGACCAAGGGTAAGCTTCCTCTCTGCTCTGCTGACATTTAAGAGCTATAACCTGGATTACAAAATATTGTAGATGTAAATTACAACTTTGAACAGAAGTAAACTTGTTTGTAGTTGATTATCTTCTGATTCAGCCTTTGAAAGAGAGACTATGGAATTCCACATACATATCTATTCTATATATATCTTGTACATAGAAAGACTTTTAGTTTATACAGATAAGCGCTATAGAGTCTCTGGCTTTCTCTGTGTAAACATATACAGGGAGAAAGACTGGAAAAATCAATTTCTAAATTGAACACAGTTCAGCCATTTTGCTGGTGAATGAGTTGCAGGATCGCGCTCCCCAGGAAGCAGTAATTCTTTCTTTGTGTTTCCAGGGTAGTTCTTGATACCAAAATGCTTTGGCAGACTGAGGTCATGGCTGTATGTATGACATGACATGTTACTCTAAAAAAAAAAAAAAAAAAAAAAAAAAAAAAAAAAAAAAAAAGTGGATAGTAAGTAAACCTGGAGTCTCATCAGGAAAAAGGCCTTTAAGACATGCTTTATGTATGTTTTTCCTGCAGTCTAATAACATAATTTGGTAATAAAATTCTTTTCTTTGCCTTTTGTGATAAGGTGATAGCTACTAGTTTAGAAGTGCATATGGGCAATATATGGATTTTGATGTAATGACTCCTATAGGAGACATTACTGAGGTGTACAGAGCCAGGAGAAATTCTGTCTGAAGTATTTTCTTGGTGTGGCTTCTTACGCATGCATGATGACTATTTTGATCTATTCTCTTGAAATGGAATAAACACTATCCTCTCTCAGGGTATGGGACCTGCTAGGAGCTTGAATTTCTTTGACGTAGTCAGCCCTTTCCTTCCTGTTTGACACGATACTACATCATGTATAAAGAAGCATATGTGTTCACGTGCTTATATCAGCGTGAAGCAAAGCTCCAGTTTCTGCACAGTTTATATCCAAGGGAAACGAGTATACCCTCATTGCTATATGCTTCTTGGCCTGCTCAGAATTTGTATATTTTGCAAGAAACGATAGAGTTATCATCAGTTTGCAGCTGAGAGCATCTTGCTAATTTTAAGCTCTAAATTGGGGGGTGTTCAAAAAATAAGACTCTTCAAAAAAGAGGGATAATAGATTGAATTGAGTTCTGCAGGGCAAGACTAGTTTGGTAAGAATTCAGTCTAACTCCCCCCCAGGAGTGACCCTTTATTTCACCTCTTCCACCATGACCTTTGTTTTTGAAGTCTATAATTCTTATGAATTATTGTTCCTGAGCGGATCTTAAACGTCTTTCTTTAGATTCTTATTCTATATATAGACGCATCAGGATGTGGGAAATTGCCTACCTAGTCTTCAGTAACCAAAAGCGCAGCTGAAGATAAATGACATTTAAATTTAAAATTTTAATCTGTTTTTTCTCCCACTAACAGAAACTTGGATCAGATGGCAGAGCTTTTTGAATGCATGTCTACACTGTCTCGCTTGCCTTTGTACCTTAATTATAAAGTTATTGAGAAGAGGAATGTCTTTCTGACGCGGCCCAGTCACCTGGTTGCACTGTGTTGCCAGTGGAATCTCATAGCTATTAGTGTTTGCCGGCTGACTTCAGGAAAGCAGCGCAGGGACCATGAGCCTACCACCAGGAAGGAAAGGGTCAAGGGCTGCAGAGCAGTTCATATAGGTAGGGTGAGGGTCATAAATCACGGATCTAGCACTCCTAGATCTTTGCTTTGTGTCTCATTAAACAGGTTGGTCATCTCTATATGGGCATCTTTTCCCACCTAAGCGTTCCTGGTCCTCCCTCACCCCAAGGTCCTCTCCCCCCTGTCCTAGTGCTGTGGCAATACCTTATTCTAACAGCAGATTGAAAAATTGCTTTCACAAAGAGCTAATGAGAAGCAGTAGCCTGGCGAACACCTCCCACTTAGAAAAGAACCATCATCATTAGAGAAGGTGGATGGAGGTCAGGACGGTCTCTCCAAGGTAAATTCATGTGCAGCGTTTTGCTGCTGCAGAACCAGTAGAGCTCCATAATAAGCAGAGCTCCAGTGATTTGGAACCTCCCACTTTACCTAAGCCCTCATATCTTGTTTTCCTTAGCATTTTCTTAACCTTCAAAGAGGAATGGATTAGCTTTTTAAATAGGCGCAGTGCTGGCAACTATAAGAACTTGCATTTACCACTCAGAAGAAACTTGTCAGTAGAATGAGTTCAGAAGAGTAGGGAATGATTCCTTACTTAATTATACATTAAAAAATGGTAAATTTATTCCTGCAGATTATTCAAAACAAATTATTCAGTCACCCTTAGGGAGCACTGAGAAGCCCGTAAAATGGGTAACGCTTGGGCACTTCTGCTGGAATAGTGTTCTCCTCATGGTTATGGGTGACAGAGTTTGAACTGATGATTAGCCCATGATGACTGGAAATGTGTGAGGAGCAAAGGGATCACATCAGCTCCTAATCATTGCAGTCATATTAAGAGATATCTGTTACGACTGCAGCGAGTTTCCTGCTCCTGTACTTATCTCACATCGATTAACACCGTTTTTCTCTTGGCTTGAGATATCTGTGATAGTAGAAGCACCAAAACCGACAACATAAGTTGTGGGGGAGAGAAGAGCAGGAATAAAACATTTTCTGTGTAAAGCCCAGAAACTATCATGGTATTATTTGGGACCTAATAGTAAATTGCAGTTACGTGTTGTGTGCTTTGAGATCTACCTGTTACACTGGCATATTTTCTGCCTTGAAAATGGGATAACTGGTGATACGATGCAGTTGCTTGCAAGCTGAGACCAACCTGGGAATCCTCGTAGATGCTTCCAACCACTTTGGGGCTGACCTGGGGCATCCCGCTGTAGGATCTTGTCCAGCTCTGCCAGCTGTGCTCCTGTTGCACCTTTCTAGGGAAAATACATATTTCCACAGTCTGGAGTGAACTTCTCTTTGGCCTCAACGTGTTGTATCCAATAACTCAATTTTTGTCATTAAATTCCTGAAATAAGAAGTGGGATTATCAACTTTTGTTTTGCTGAGAAAGCGCGGATCAACCCTCAGTGGTCTTCTGTCAACAGCCTTACATCTTAAAACTCTTTCTGGAGAAAACACTTTGACCAAATTCCCTGGGGAAAAAGTAGTCTGGATTTGGATGGTGAGTAGGGATCTCTAGACCCTTGTGGGTTGGTGGCAGAGGAGTTGGAAGGGTTGGCTGATGGTGGGGCTGAGGGCAGTGTGAAGAGGTACCCTCCTCTTTCTCCCTGTTGGTCAGCCAGTGAGGATTTTTAATGTTGGTTGAGAAATCTCTTCATAATTTGCTGCCTTGTTAATCACTTCAGAAGGGGGGGGGGGCTCAGTTGTTGTTAGTTGGTTTTGGTTTTTTGTTAGTTTTTTTTTTTTTTTTTTTCTCTCAGGCAACACTGTCTAATCTGGATTCTCTTTTTGTCCTTGGCTGGACGTTCTCATAGTAGACAGCTCGGAGATTGCAGTCAAGATGCAAGAGGATAAACCAGCCAAATTTTATGTGCTAAACATTCATCCAGAAGATAAACTTTCTAGAATAATCTGTTATTTGATATTGTTCCTAGCTGAGTCTTATGAAGCCAAGTTGAATCTAGGATATGCAACTTTGTGTAGGACATGTAATAGATCATGCCACATTTTACAAAAAACATGGTATATGTAAAAGCAATAGACGACTTCTGCTGCTGTAATAAAATCTTTCTGTCATCTTTAATTAAGTCCATTTCCCATGGGTAAAAGTATGTAAATTGTTCTCCAATAATAAGTTTGCCATTTAGGTTTATTTGCGAGATGACAACACTGAGTAATCACAGAACATTATTTACAAAATTAAACAAACAACAGTGCCTGCAATTCAAAGAATTAATATATCCACACACTCAAAAAACCAAACAAATCAAAGGGAATTCATTTGTTTGACAGCCATACAAACTGAATAATAAAATGGAAAAAACATGAGTTTGAAGCTGTTTTGCTTGGAATAATTTGCGATAGGAAGAGAGAGAAGATGGGGAGAAGGAAGAAGGAGGGAGAAAAACAGTATTTTGAATTAAATGGCATCTTAAATGGAAAAGATGCTGTTTGTGACAACTTTAATTCTGGGACATTTATTAATTTACCTGCTTTCGTTTACGCTACTGACAGGACTCCAGTTTCCCTTCTTACTCTGTCCCAGCGCTTCTGAACTGTATCTGAAGACATGACTTTACATGGACCCAACAGTCACAGAATCACAGGGGTTGGAAGGGACCTCTGGAGATCATCCAGTCCAACCCCCCTGCCAGAGCAGGGTCACCCAGAGCAGGTTGCACAGGATGGCGTCCAGGTGGGTTTGGAATGTCTCCAGAGTCAGAGACTCCACCACCTTAAATTTGTCTACAACCAAGGGTGACCAAATCAGCCCCGCTGAGGAAGAGGGCAGATCATCTTCACTTAGCTTTCCATGAGGGCTCTTCAATTCAAGGTGCAAATCCCATGGTGATTGCACTTGCACTAGGTCCCAGCTAATCCTTTCCACTGTCTTTCAGCCTACGCAGCTGGCAGAAGAGCTGTTGATGAGAGATTTTTCTTCTGTATCAGGTCTGGGCTTTGTGTTTTATGTTTTTGATGTTCCTTGGAAGAAGGCGAGAGAGATGGCACTAAAGCAAGATCTGCACACCTGTAGCTCTGATAACATTTTTGTTTCCCCTCCATTTTGAGGTGAACAAGTGAAGATTGGGCAACTTGGTAAAGCTTTATGTTATAAAGTATGCCGTGGTTGTTTCCAATACATCTTGATGCGGTCGTGTGAGCTAGCCACCACCCTTAAAAGCCAGGGCACTACAGCAGACAGAGGCTTTAGTAAAGTATGCTCTGGGTGGCTGATTTCTTATGTCGTCTTCCTGATATATTTGCTCTGTCGGAGAACTGATCTGGAATTTGATTCTTATTCAGACTTAGTAAGGAAGGTATTAGCACTCCTCTGGATGACTGAAACTACACGTATACAGTAATCCCCACATGGATTATGGCTTCCAGTTTTCCAGGAGTATTTTAATCTGCTTACATTTCATTAAATAAAAATCCACTAAAGACTGGGGTGCTTTCTGTGTGGGCCGACATCAGGAATATCTGCCAGAGGTTTGGGGATGAGGAATTTTTTAGAATCTTTCTGTTTAAAAACTTGGTAATTTCTTACCATTTTCAGGTGTTTTGGTATCTCGCTTTCGTCATTATATATTTTTCTCTGTTTGTGCTGTACTTAAAATTTCTGGTATAACTCAACATTTTCCTCAATCTTTCTTTACTGACTGTAGACATGCGAGGATTCAAAATGTCACCAGGTCTAGAGCTATCGATATGGAAGTTCTGAACAGGAGTAACATGAAGGTAGAATTATTTCGCTCTTAACTATTTTGGTATTAGTATCAAAACAATTCAGTAGGGCCTGATAAGCAGGACTGAAAAGCATGCCAGCTCCTCTTTAAGCAAGACTGTGTGTGTTACAATCTGAGGTTAGCAGTAATAGCATTTTTCTCTTTTCTGATTTTAATAAATGCCTCAGGGCATTGCATTTGGTTAAATCAAGCAGCAGACAAAATGTAATGCACTGCTAACCTCTAAAGTACGTGCAAAAAGTTTCTTCATAAAATATGTATGCAGAACACAGTGCTGTAATGATAATGATCCTCTCTAGGTTATTCTATGAAAGATTTAGTATTTTAGGGTCTGTACTCTTTGATATTTCTTTTTTGTTTTGAAAGGAGTTCCAAGTATTTTACTTTTGTATTTGTTTATTTTTAATGAACTTTGCATTAGCATATGAAAGTCGTATTAACATATACTATGCTGAGTACTGACTTTCTGTTTGTTTCTACTCCTGGTACATGTTCAGCTGACAAGAATTGTTACGCAGGCCTGTAGATGGCATTCTTGCTCAGCAGTTTAAAAGTCTGTGGTAGTTACAGAACTAGTCTCCCTTTTTGTGCTGATATGGAAGATATATTTTAATTTATGACTCTCCCTTCCCCCATGTATATGTTGCATATGCTGCGTATAATCCATTTGGGGCGGCTGGCATTTCTGCAGAGTATAAGAAATGATAAAAAGCGCATTGAGCTCTCCTGATAACCATTTAAGTGATTTCTCCTACTGCCTATGTTTGACACTGACATGATCTGCAGTTAAATATGCGTTCCCCGTTAAAGCCTGGAGTCCTCATCTGGGCAGGTAGGCAGAGGTGTCCATGGGGGCTGATCCAGTTCCTTTTTTTTGTGGAGAATGGGGTCTTTTCAGGCAGCAGACATGGTTATTTTTAAGAATATGCCGCTGTTTGCTTTTTGTCCTCCCGCTGTTAGGTGTCATACTGCAAAAGAAAGAAATTGTCCAGCACGGTTACTAAATAGCCTGCAGATGGGGACAACCCCTTCTGAATTCAAATACCAGCGCAAAGGCCCATTACGCAGGATTTTTCACAAAGTGCTTCCTCTGTGGACGATGGTCTGCAGGACTGTTGGATAAGGGAGAGGGAAGAGGAAAGCAAATTGGTGACGGAATGATTTTGCCAAACACTTGAAACTTCTTTCTAGCTCATCAGAATGTAGAAAATAATCTCAAAGCCTGATCCTTGCTATAATGCAACAGCTTCCAGGGGACAGCCCTCTTATGTTTATTTTGCAGTGATGATGACACGCACCCGGTTTCCCTCCCTAAACTCTCAGGTTAATGGATTCAGCTCTACAGCTAAAATCAAGGTCCCAATGGTCCCCAAATTACTTTCCGTACGGTAGGAACTAGCTATTTGTGTGGGCATTTTGGGAACTGGGTCCTAATTCCTTAGAATAGCCTATTTGTCTGCTTTGCTCTGTCCTGCTGCTTGGTCTACCCTTCCTGTGCCACAGCTCCTGCTGCAATTTAGCTTCTGTTTCTCAAGACTAAGCAAATTCTTTGTACCACACCAACGCCTTTTCTACTCCTTACCCGGAAGACCTCTCAGCTCATTGCCAGCCAGTATCTTATCTTTGGGGTAACCACCCCTCCCAGCAGAGTTTACGTCACAACCAACCCACCCATCCTTCGCCCGGGAACGGTGAAGGTCTGTTGGACCGGCGATTGATTTGCTGCTGCCACAACAGGAGGTGCAGTAGGGAGGGTTTGCTCCTCACATCCTAGACTTGCCTCTTCTTAGAGATTCCTTTTGCAAGAAGTCTTTGAAAGCATAATCGTCGTATAAAACAATGCTAGAAATCCGTCTGGGTCAACTTGTGTTAAGTAAACGGCAAACCCCCCATGTGTGCAAATACTCCTCAATACTACTGCAGCAGTAATCCTTAGTAAGAAAGAATAGATAAGAAATGTGCCTTTATTAACTGAAGTCATAGGTAGTGTAACATATCATTAACGGATAGGCACAGCAGGATAACATTGGGTTAGGATGAGCTCCAGTTTCAGTAATTTTATTGGATATGATTGACTTTCTTCTAGTATCTCCTCCATGGCTTCTCTTCAGGAGTCCTTGTTTTAATTGTCAGATAAACTGCAAAGCAGTGGCTAGGTGGTTATGCAAGGCCGCTGTTGTCTTTGCTGAAAGACAAAGGAAGAAAAGCAATAAAAGTAGAGGCAGTTTTACTGCATGTGCCATGTCTGTCATTAAGCTATGTGAACAAAACATCTGTGAAGAGAAGAAATGATAAGCCTGGAACATCGCTTTGTAGAGACCAACATACATTGTATTGCTGTGATCTTGATAATAGGGGATATTTAAAATTCCAGACTAACATCACTTTCCATTTGTTTATAAAAACAAAAGGGTCATAGCCATCCTCCTCACTGCTGCCAGCTTTAAACAACTCCTGTGCCGTGCACCATACGCCAGTGCTAACACCTAACACTTTATGTCATATAAAGCAACTTCAGGCAAAGTAAATGAGGGGATCACATGTTTTATCT
This sequence comes from Burhinus oedicnemus, assembly GCA_008921705.1. Lineage (NCBI taxonomy): Eukaryota > Metazoa > Chordata > Aves > Charadriiformes > Burhinidae > Burhinus > Burhinus oedicnemus. Next base: position 3,109,357 of record VFFE01007869.1, on the reverse strand, counting down.
TGTAAAGCATGAAGAAATCATTTCTCTCTTCTGGGATTCTTGGACTTTTTACATCTTACAAAGTGCTAGTAGTATTGTTTTAAATTAGTGTAACAGTGATGCCTGATGGCTCCAGCAGACATCACTCATTGCTCTTGAGATAGGTAGTATATGAGGAACAGCAAGATTTCCTGTCACAAGAGGCTCACAATGTAGACTGTGCCATTAACAATCAGATTATTCCAATGCCTTGGAGTTCTAGTCATGGACTAGAAGACCTGTTGGCTTAGTTATGTTCAAAACAGGACAAAGAAGGTGGCTTTTGCCCAGAAAAGCTTGCAACATAGGAGTAAGACAGGAGGAGGGTGATAAAGAAGGAGGAGGAAAGGGTACTAATCAGCTTAGTAGGCAATAGAGTTGATACGTTAGTGGCCTAACCACTGTCCAGTTTCCACAGGTAAGGAGCAAGAGGAGAAACGGAGATACGTGTTCTTAGAGTGCAGGGAGATGTTCAGGTGCTTCGATTCAGAATCCAGGGCCCTATTCACAGCTTAATAATCATATGAGTATTAGGGACATTTAGTTTTCCATTATTAGGGGATTCCATGAATGTTTTCATGGTTTTTTTTTACTGCAGCACCAGGTTCGCAGAAGAACGCGGCTTCTGTGCTCTTGTAGTTGGGTCTCTTGAGAAAATGATGAAAGTGGAACAGGCTGCCCAGAGAGGTGGTGGGGTCTCCTTCTGTGGAGATATTCAAAACTTGCCTGGATGTGTTCCTGTCCAACCTGCTCTAGGTGAACCTGCTTTAGCAAGGGTGTTGGTCTAGATGATCTCCAGAAGTCTCTTCCAAACCCCTACCATTCTGTGATTCTGTGGAGTTTTGCTCTTACATTCAAACATAGTGATTAATGGAGCCCAAGGGAGAGAATGGGACTGCACCTTTTCTCTGAGTGACTTGCATCTTTCCTTTCCGTAGAAGGAATTGAAGGGCAGGCCAAGTCATGGATGGCTGAGCAGCACCGCTTGGCACCACTCCGTCCTCAGGGCTGGGACAATGGACTCCATCTAGTCTTAAGAGGTAAGGAGAAGATATGAAAGAAAGAAGAAGATATCTATTCCTGATTTTATCTAAAATTGGTCTATCTTTCTAAAAGAGTATATTTATTATTCAGCCCTGGAAGAATATAAGTTGATCTTTTTTCCACATTTTTTCAGTCTTTTCTATGTTATGATCTGGGAATATCAGAGAAATACAGAAGAGACCATAAGAGGGAATGTTTGACTGGGATATCGGGAAAGGAATGATAATGTAATGCCTTTTTACTTTTTATGATTCTATGATTTATTTTCATCTTAGATCCAAATATGTGTCACATTAAAGAGGGACTCTTGGCCTTCGTTGATAACTGTAATTGTGCTGGGACTTTGCTGTCCTTCCCAAGGTTGCAGACATACGTTAACTCTATCTGTATTTGAAGGCAAAGAAAAGGAAAATTGTTTAACTAAATGAAAGAAGTTTCAGTTTCTTTGTACTTGTTATCCATGTAGTCCTGTCACTGGTTTATCAGGAGCAAAATATATTCCAAACACATGCTGGAATAAACAGCACAGATGAGTTTCCTCTGATGAATACTCAATACAGAGCTGTCTGCTCTCTGAGCCAGATGAGTTTACACATTTTTTTTTTTTTATTTAGCTATTCAAATGCCAAGACCAGGAGTCAGGGACGTCATGTGGATTTGTGACATTCAGTGGCAGACACTGAATTCAAAACCCAAAGAATATATTGCTTTCATTCATACAGTAACTTCTGCAGCCATTCTTTATCTCTGGCAGATACAATATTCTGATAGTTGATAATCACTTAGGGGCAAAAGCCACATTCAGTGCATATTGAATCCCATAAAATGATTCCTGGTGACTTAGTGGCAGCACTGAGACCTTAGTAACTACTCTTAGACTAATCCAATCAGATTATTAATGTTTTTGAGAATGAACATTTTATTTTTTTGAACCATGATTGAGTAAAACCCCCTCATGCAGTGAGAAGAAAGGAGCTGATAGTCTCTGGAAAATTGCCTTATATTTTTGAGATGGATGGTACAAAAGGGTGAGAGATATCAATCCTATAATGCAGAGGGAACAAAATAATAAAGGGTTACTTGTTTTATGAATATCGTTATGAAACATTAGGGGTCTTATTACAACTATTGAAATGAAAACATGTAGCTGTTAAGTATTGGATGCAATTATACACTTAAGTTTCCATAAACTTCTCTAGAACCACCCACAGTAGATAGTTGGGTGAACATTACTGCCGTGCTACAGCAGGTAAATAAATCAGCATCTTGGGGAAAGACTGCTTTTTGAAATCTGAGTGAGAAGGTGAGCACCTCAGCCGGCTAAGTATATTTGGCTTGTATCATGGGAAACGGGATTTTAGTATTTGCATAGTGATAGCGCTGGGAAGCCGTGCTCAGCATTGAGGTCGCGCGGCAGAAGTCTGCTTGAGCAGACGCGGCAGTGTCATGGGAAGCCAGGAGAACATCTCACATCCAACAGAGGTGTCTTTTGCAAGGAAGCCTCTACCCTGAAGAGTTCAGAGTTTTCATTTTGATGAGAAAAAGCTCCGGTAACTTGCTGCTGTTGTGGCTGAGTCACTTTGGGAGAAAGACAGCTTTGCAGGCAGTATGTTACAGTATTGTGGGATTTACAGGATCCACATATAGGAAGGAGGAAGGTTACAGAACATGCTATAGGGGCATATGCTCAAGAAATCCCTTCGGATGATAACTCCCTGTTGTGCTAAATGAATGATACGCACGTGAAATGCTGTCTCTACAGATTTGGGTTTTGTACAGCTAAAGAGAATTTCTCTGGAGCCATTTCTGTATTTCAGAAAGGTGTGACCCACTGAAATCCACTTTTCCTAGGACTGTTAACATGGGCGTAGTGACTTGTGGGAGTACTGACTAGCCTGGCCTTTACGCTGTGTAAACAGTGTATACTGCATATGTACAGAAGAGGATTCCTCATTACATTTGAGACATTTTATGGTGCTCAGCTTATGCAATTACTCTGAGCTATATGGTAGCTTTTGTGATTGACGCTAAGAAATATAAGGCAATTTACTAACGTAGCATGACATTTTAGATATTAGTGGAACATTTTAATGGAAATCCTTGGTAAAAAATGAGGTAGTTTATTAAATGACGCTTAAATAAAACACGAGCTAGAAACAGTGTGTGAAACTTAGAAAGTCTGGGTACGAAGCCTCATATTATTATCCTCACTGGATATGAAAAAAGGAGGAGGAAATTTTGGTCGAAACTTAGAGCAATCATTTAAGATGATAGGTGTATAAAACATTAAAGAGCACTAGGCTAAGAGCAGCAAAGCTGGTAAAAGAAATCTCATGATGTGTTCTGGGTTATTTCTTGGCTTTGAAACGTTACTGAGGTCAGCGAGGAATTTTTCAGACCTTTCAGGCTATCAAACTGTGTGACAGAGCAACCCATAACTTTTAAAGGCATAATTCTGATCAATGATCATCTTAGGTGTGCTGTTTTTAGCTAGCCGTTTGGGTGGCGTTAGGCATAGACAACAGTTGGCACAAAGCACGTGTGCCTGGTAGTAAAGCAAAACCTGTACAGCTCGAGTGTTGGAGCTGTCTTTCTCCCCAAATGACTAAGTCACAAGTCAACGGTGACCAAGACCGGCTCATCGTTATGTAAAGACTGCCCCCATAATCTTGTCAAGGTCAGTGTCAGTATGGCTTAGGCAGTGTAAGTACTGGTCATGGAAGCTAAAGACGCCTGAAGGCAGCCTTAGCCCTCGAGCACAGTCCGGTGTAATTCAAGTGGCATATTCTTACTTCCTACAACAGAATCTGATGGAGTGTAACGCTGACTGAAATACTTGCTACTACGAAGGGCTTAGAAAGTAAAAGATGGATCTAAAGATGCTTCCAAGGTTAAGCAGGTTTTTTTTATAATGTGCTCAGGTCATGAACTTTTCCCCACTGCCAAGGGAACCTTGCTTTCATGGGTACGGGGGCGTTGCAGCTTATTGCAGTCTGCTTTTATATTTAGAACGACATGACTAAACTTCTCATGAACAGGACTTCAAATAATGCCGATCTATCTTCTAAAATTTCAGTGTGCCTCTTTCTGTTGAGAGAGACGTTCGCAACCAAGGACTAATATCATTGTGTGAAGCAAGCTCAAGAGCCTTAGAGCCCCTGTGGAGGATGCAGACCTGCAGGGATGTTCACTGGTGTTTCCTGACCTCAGCTTTTTAGTTGGTGCAGAACCCAAGAGAAACTTTTATAGTAGAGTGCAATTTGCCTAAAATTTTGTTAAAGAGTTTACATAAATACACTTTTCCCCCCTACATCCTATAACAAGCTGTTACATGTTGGTGTGTCCATAGGAAAACAATGCACCAAAGAAAGAATTTGCAAGGTTTATGAAGGTCTGCTGGGGATGGACCTTACTCTCCTGAGGTAAGAGGTGCCCCGTGCTGCTGGGTAAGCAAAGACGGACCTTGTGGATTCATGACTGTGTGCTCAGAAGGCACTTGGTACTAGAAGGGCAGGATGCAGGACCTGCGGGCTCCTCTGAGAAGAATGAAATACTTGTTGACTTGAAAATGTCTGTCTTCTCTCTGCTGTGATGCGGAAGATTTTAAAGAAACCTCTAGCAACAAACATGATTTGGGACTTAAATATGCTTGATTCTTCCGGCAAGGGGAAGAAGAGTGGTGATATGCCTTCTGTGCCTTCTTACTGGCCTGGTTTTGAAACCAAGATGCATGGACTTGCACAGGCAACTGGCGTCTCATTTGGTGGGGGGAAACACGTGCGTGCCAATTTGTGTAACGGTACACAGCCAGGCAGACAACTTAAGCATAGACTGGGTGTTTGCTAAAGGTAGAACAGAGAACAGAGGAATTTTACGGTATTTGCTTCCTCCTTGCAAAAATGTAAGGAGTGAGGTTGTTGCAGAAAAGACCTTTCTCCCAATGATAGTGCAGTTATTCCGAGGGGCTTCTATATGGTTATTCCAAAGGTACGTTTCTGAGCCGATAGGTTAGTATTTTAGTACCAGTCTTAAAAATAATTAAGCAAATACACTTTTATAAAATAAATATTACTAAAGGTACAGCAAAAGTGAAAAAGGCCCCCTAAAAGGGCAACCCTTTTGAGAGCTATATATTCTTGTGGATGTGGTGAAGCATTGCTGGATGCAACATCCGCTGAACAAGAAAAAACAATTGATTTCTTTGGTTTTTTTTTTCTGGATAATTACCTGAAATTTGTGGGCTCTGTGCTGGGTAATTCTTCTCAGAAGAGACTTCCAGGCCTTTCCTTCCCTTTCACTTTAATTTGGCATGTTTTGCTAGTACTTAGCAGTATTGGATACTACAGGAAATCGCTTTGTCGTATACAATCCCACATCATTCCTGAATATATACGAAGTCTGAATTCCCTTCCCATGTAAGAGTAGGATTAATTTACAATTTACAATGCTTCATGGAGCTGGTGAGAAGAAATTTACCTCTGCAACCTGTGCTGTGGCGATGTGCTTGTGCTTTCTCTTGGCTGTATCCATTCTCCATAGGTTCTCTCGTGTAGACCTCATGTCCTCTCTCTGTAACATGTCACACATCCTTGGGCTAGGAATTGTTCTGCGTTAAGAATTTCAATTTGCTGGTGTTACGACACCTTCTATTTATGTCACTGTGCAGCCCCAAATGAATATGCAGTGAACATACAACTGCTCTTGTAATTGTACCATCCCCTGCGTGGTCTATGGCCAGGAGTAACTTCTTGCAACTTGAGGGTATCTGAGCCTATGAGACCGGTTGTAGAACATTGCTACAAGCAGAGTAGCAGTGCACTCATTTTATTATGGGGTGACCCAAGGCAGAAGGTGATTAGACCTGCTCCAACACGGTCTGCGTGGCAGCCCCGAGGCAGAAACAGGGCATCCTGGCTTTCCATCCGGTGGTTTCACCACTATGTAATGCAAAATCATACTCTGTAGTAGTTTTGCTACTTTTTTCCTCAAAGAAAATTATATTTTTATAAATGCAGATAAATACAAGTAAGTTATGCATTAAAAAGACCGATGTGTAAAACAATCTGTGAAGTTTTATCATTGTAGTGGTGCATGTTCAACTTAGTTCAGTTTTTCTTATCTTTAACAGGAGAGCTATTTTGTATTCTCTGAATTGTTTCGATGACTGTTGACTTTTGGCAATTATGAGGCCGCAGCAAACAAAACAAGGCAGTGTGCATAGGAGTATTTTAAATATATTATTCTCTTTCAGATGGCATTTGATGGCTACGCGTTGCCACAGTGTATAATGGCATCCTGTGACATATGTCAACCCTACGTGACAAGCAGCATGAGGAATAGATTTGAAATATAGAGGAAATAAATGCAAGAATCAATGGTTTCTGCTGGCTGCAGTGAACTGTGCGGGCCTCTGTGCTTGACAATTTCATGTTTTATGCAAAAGAAGAAACTCTCTTCTGGAATGTGTTAGGGAGTCTGTGCTCAAAATCATTTACAATGAGAGACAAAGAAAATATGGTCGTGTAGAAAACAGACCAGTGACTGTATCTTGTATGTATGTCTGCAGGTACTTTGAGTAGCAGCTCACAACTCCATGAGCTGTTTGGATCTTAAAGACTCAAGCCCAATGATTACGGGAAAGAATCATAGTTTGATGGAGTTATGTAGGGATTACATGATTTCCTCTTTAAGGGCATTTAAAGGTTGCAATATTGTTGCATTAGCAGTAGGAGAAAGGGAACTTTTTTTGAACCTTAAGAAAATGTGGTGAAACTTGCCTTTACTAGTTGGCTTTGTCCTGCAGAGCATAATTTATGTGATTGCATCTATCACAGACCACTTTGGTCCTGATAAGAAGCTTTGACTCTGCTTATCTTTCTTGCTTTAAAAAAGACATTTTTGTTAGCCTGCATTTCAATTCTTTATATGAATATGTGGAACGTGATGTTATTTTCAAGGTGGCTAATTTTGAAAAGCGAGCCCTAATTTTATAGTTGTAAATAACTGGGTATGATTTTGCTGACATGCTTTATTGCTTTGAAATGTCTGATGATATCTACAAATCGGTGAGTTAAATGCCTGTGATATACTGTTGCATTTATTGAGCATCAGAGGCCAAATAAAGGCTTGGGTTTTTTTCCTTTTCTTTTTTTTTTAAAAAAAATAAAATAAGGCTGGAACACAGTAGGGTAGGTTAGCTTGATTACCTTGTGTCATCTGTCTTTGTCTACAAACGTAAAATTCTGAAAATTGTGAATAATCCTTGAATTCATAAGATAGAGTGGTGAGATGATAAAAGGTCATGTGGAGTCCACTCTTCTTTAGTTTTTTGGCCCTTTAAATTCTTCTCTGTTACTCTCAGATAAATGGAAAACATTCTTAAACTGGAGTTAAATTAATCTTGAAATTTCTACAGATTTAAAAACAGGATAAAAGTAAAAAACTATGAATTTGCAAGAGCTGCTGACACTATGTAAAGAAAAATACTTGCATGATGCAAAGGGGTTATGAGAACTATTATTGACTCTTGTGTGAAAAAAAGAAAATCTTATTGCTCTTACTTAAACATGCAGTTTATTTTAAAAAAAAAAAAATTACCTCAGCTATGACTTGGTACTTAATCTGAAGATGCCAAAATACCTACCCATTAAAGTAAACTATTTTCCAATTCTTTACCAATGTGTTTCATGATATGAAACTGCAATGACAGATAATGATTACTGACCCTTTAATGCCCAATACATTTTGTGTGTATTGTCTCATTTATTGAACATTTTCTAAGTCACTACTGATGTTCTTAACCACCTATTTTTCAGTTTTAACCCAGATATTTTGCTTATTTTATGAAGCTGAGCCACTTTGGAAACAAAAGTAATAATTGACTGCTGTTGTCCTGGGTGCAGTGAGCTCTGTTTAAGGGCACAGTGGACTCATTTCACTCATGCCATGTTTTAAATATTTAGGGTTTCTCTCAGAAACGATTCTTCAAATCAGAATGTGTTTTCTCAGAGGAAGGAGAGAAGCTGTAGCCCCCAGAAGAGCCCAGAGCCCTGATGTTACAGCACTCAGCTGAGATGTGGGAGATCCTCGCTCAAATTCTTCTTCTGATTAAAAAAAAAAATGTCCCACTGCTCTATAGCGTTGGTCTTCCTGGTCAGCTGGACATCCAACCCCTCATAACAAGGGGAATTTCTTCAACAAAAGTGACTGTCCAACTTTTAGATCTCAATATTAGCTATTGATTTAATTAGGGAAGACAGAGATGTTTATTTCCCATTGGAAAGGGACTGAACATACTTTGAGTTTGCCCGTTATCCATCCACATCCGCTCTCTGTGCCAGCCTGCTCCACTGGCATGCTCAGCTAATTCCCATCTTCCTGTGCCATGGGGGTGATGGACCTTCCCACCTCCTGGCAGGCGTCGATGCTCAGAGATCGCTGTGTTTATTGCCGTCTCATAAAACGGTGATGAAAACCTTTCACGTGGCTCAGGCGCTTCAGCAACGCTGTCACAGCGATGCGATTTAAAATCTCTCCTGTTCGTGTGGCTACCGGGTGGGGTTGTAAATGATGTACAATTATTTCAAATGCCACAAATCCAAGAGGATTTAAATCACTGCAGAGCGCAATTGTTTAAAAGCGGATCAGACGCAGCTGACCCCATTTCTTTACTTCCTAATTTTATGTATCATAAATTTAGCTCTTCTGCAAGAGTGAAAACTTGCAGTGACATTGAATACGTAGCATAACACCGAGTAAGGATCCCTGATCCGCTTTGTTAATGTCACGCTGGCCTTGCTGTTAAAGAAATGAAATTCAGAAGATGAAACACAAATTATGGCCATGTCTGCCCAGCTGCTTAAGCACGCATTTCTTCAAAGCAAACTGCATATCTTGTTCAGTAAGTATAAGGTGGTCCCGAACGCAGGGTCACGGCTGCTGTATCAAATTAACAGGCTGTGCTGCACGCGCAACATTCGGCAATAAATCGTGTGGTCAACACTGGTCTCTTCCTACTGGTTTCCTTCTGGACAGTTGCAAGCACTGCCCATTTTATTTTCTTTGGGTAACTTCAATGCTTGTTAAATGTGCTGGATTGATGGCCGGGGAGGAATTATACCTTCGTGCAGCTGCAGAGCGGGTACTGAGACGATGACAGTAGGATGGAGCTCTTGTGCTGGTGACCACTTGTACCACCAGCAGGACTTGCCTCTGGTGCCTCCACATCTTCCTCCTTTATGCAATTCTCCGGATCTTCATCATCCTCAAGTTTGTTTTCAAGTGGGAATGTAGATACCTGACTGCTACGGAACTGGATGGACACCACCAGCTCACCTGTGATGGCATAACACACTAAAATGTTGCAACGAGCATTTTTGCTCTTATACTTGAGATATATTTGGGTACCTGTCTGTTCATGTGGATTTAATTCTGAAATCAGGGCATGTAAAATATGACTGTGAAGAATTTGTTTTTTTTATGCACAAACATTTTTCCTCGGAAAGTTTTTTGTTGTTTGCTCAGGAATTAGCCCTGCCTTGAATGCAAATGAGTCTTATTTTTGCTAGAAAAGGAAAAAAAATCTGTCTTTGCTTGAAGGATTTTGTAATGAAAATAGTCCAATTTTAGAAAAAGTTGAGAGCCTTATGTTATTGTGGCTTTTTGTTTTGCTACTAATATTTCATACATTTTTAAATAGTCAAGAGCATCTGTATCTGACCAATAACTAACCTATCTTAGGTGAATGCAAATTAATCAGTGGAAAGATTTGATTCAAAAACTGCCAGTGGCAGGAGTGGGATTTTTTTTTTCATGGTGGAATCATATTTTATTTAGATTTTGAATTTTTTTTAATTCTAAATGAAGTAATAAAACCTTAAACATTTTCTTCTGCATCCCCGTTTCTCCTGTGCTGCTGTTCTGACTGATGTAGCCAAGACTAAGCTTCGCACTCTGAATAATGCATTAATTTCTCTGCAAGACGTGGGAATCTGGAGACTAATTTTTGTAAGTATTGTGCTTCTAGTTACTTTCAACAGAAACATTTTGTTCCAGCTAAAAGTCGGATGGCAGCCTCAGATGTTCGTGTGCAATGCACAATTTAGCCAGTGGAAAAGGCACAGGTACCTAAAAGCAGACCGGAGCGGAGATTGTCCTAACTGGAACATACGGTTTCTGCTTGCTATATTGCTCAGATATCTTGCTGGTTCAGAGTCATTTTAAGTTGTTCAGACTGGTAAAATGCTGTGTGAGCTGGGACGTGTAGGGAAGTGCTGCATTGATAACAAAATCTGTCCTTCACTGTTCATTTTAAGTTCAATGAAAATATTACTTAAATGGCCCTAAATAGCACAGGCAAAGGGGGAGCACTTAAAAATATACTAAAAAAAGGATTCCTTCGGCTCGAATGATGTTTTTCTCCACTTTTGATAGCTGAAGTGACGCAGCCTCCTTAGAATGAGATATTGTCTTCATTTTATGGAAAAGTACATTGAAGTCACTGGAGATCTTGGGATGTGCAAGAGTCCCCTGGAAAGCCTCTCAGAGAGGAGTCCCAGGCTTCTGAGCCAGAATAAATTCCAGCTTAAGTGTTTATTAGAAAAATGGAGGGGTTTGGGCAAGGGTTAAGTATTTTGTCTCTTGGATGAAATATACATTTGATAAAACCTCAAAAACTCAAAATGAGAGGTACTGGGCAAATTAACAAATGACACTGCTGGCTATAATTTTAGCAATGTCACTATTCTGACAGATTCATTTTCTTTCACCCACTATGATTGATAAGTGTATCTGTCTGGGATTAGAGAAAGTTGCTAGAAGGGGAGTGCTTGAAGGTCAAATTGCTCTAAGGAGAAGTTATATTTTCCTGCCAGTTTTGCTTGGTAGGGTCAAGGCTTTTTTTTCCTTGCTTCTATAAAATGTAGAAAGCAATTAAGATTGATTCATGCCATGAGCTGCTTGACTTCTTTTGGTTTTGATTGCCTGTAACCATTCTAGCAGGAGGAAAAAAACCCAAGCCAACATCCCCCTGCCCAACCCTGTCACTTGATCTGTATTGCTGAAAAAAGCTTCCAACACACTGGGCAACTCTTTACTGCTCTGGAAGAGATGACGTTTTAAGTATCTTAATCTTTAACTTGAAAAATATGTTAGAGGTATGTGATGCTATCCAAGCAAATTATTGAAAACTGCATGAGCAGAGTGGACGTGTGAGGAAGCTGCTAAAATATTGCTTAAAGAGGACAAAGTACTTGCGTGTCACCAGCACTTGGGTCTGGGGAAAGCCATTCGTTATTTCACTGGCAGAGCAAGATCCCAGGAAGATGTAGCTGTCTCCGCTGTTTGGCACAACAGCTACTTGTTTGCACGCTTAAGTGTGTGCAAAAATATACTATTACAAGCAAAAGAGCAGGCCAGAACTCTGAAAGAGTCAACTAAGGCCATGTTTCTCCTCTTCTGTCTGATGTGGGACATCATTTTATGCGGAGGGTCAGTAGAAGGCACTTTGATGTCTGTGATGGGCAATTAGAGCCAGTAGTCCTGGCTGGGGCTGGATGATGTGAAACGGTCCATGACCATTGCCATGGAAGCCAAAAGGGAAGAGTGCTAAGAGGTGGGCAGTGGTTTTCTCATGAGAGATCAGTAGGAAGATCTAAATCTCTCTTCTTGTTTCAGACAGCAATGGAGATTCAGGGATGTCTGACTTAGAGTTGGTGAGAGCTGGGCACATCTGACATTCTGGCTTTTTATTTTTGGGTAATTGCCTTCTTCCTCTTCCTCCTGATTTATCTTCACCTTTTTTCCACCCATTTATTATTGTTCCTTTCTCTCTCTTTTAAGAAAATGACATCTAATTCTTTCCATCCATCCTTCCTTCTGTCTTCTCCAATTCTTTTTGCTTTACTTTGGTTTCTGCCTAAAGCATCTGTCTAGTGGTAGCTGCTTATTTTCACAGCCTGATATTTTGAGGGCTGTAACTAGAAGTTGGGTTCCCTGGATTAATGCTGCCTGAGCCCAGAGCAGCTTTCAGGACAGGCAAGACCAGGAGAAGGCTGCTGCCGGCTGGACTGCTAAATGAGCTAGGATTACAAAGCTGCGTTTAGTGGATGCAATCAGTGCAAAATGGCAAATAGCAAGAAAGCCTTCAATTAAGAAATGTTAAGCACAATGACCCCTGAGCAGTACAATCTTTGTATTAATGGGGAAGAGAAATTGTAAGTACCTGAGGCCACACGAAGATGGGTATCAAGCCACCCCAGTGTTCATCGTACTATGCCTAATGGTGTCTGAAAAAATTAGCAAAAGGCATAATTTTATCAGTTTACTTTGTGAAGGTATTTTTTTTTTTTTTAGTCTAATTCTTCAGGAAATGGGAACTTGCCTGGCTGAGGTCATTAGCAGCTGAAAGCTGTGGTGGCTTGAAATAGGTTTGAAGATTTTAATTTGCTCCTGTTCAGCTGTAAGCACAGTGGAGTCCACAGAGAATGCCCTGAACTGACACACCTGAGACTTCCCACCATCCTGCTAGGAGCTGAGTAAGCTTGGGGTGGACAGGGACCTTTTTTTGCCTCCTCTGGGGTGATCAGGAACGCAGCAGCCCTGCCCCAGGCAATCCGCCTTATCCCTGGGGTGGGTTGTGTTTTGAACAGACAAGGGTTTGATTCAGCGAGGAAAGGACCAGGATAGTCACGTTTGCTGGAGAGTTACGTGGGCCTTATAGGTCTCCTCTTAACCAAGTCCAGCTCCTGTTAATCTAGAGAGCTGCTCATGGGCTCCTAAAAACAAGCTGCTCAGTGAGGTCCATGCAACCCTCTGAAACAGTTCAGTGGCTTGGGGAGGAAGAGATTTGGGTTCAGCTCTTTTCCCTAATTTATATGCTCTAGCATCAGGTTAAGCTGTAGGCTCCTCTGTACAAAATTTCTCCTTTGAAAGAATAAAATATTGTTGAAATTTCAAGAAAAACCCAATTATTTGCTGGCTCTGGGAACATTTAGACCCCAGTCCATGATCCACTTGTCTCTCAATATAAAATGTTATCTCTTAACATAAAATAGGGAAAGTTCTGGGAGGGTAGAGACAAAAAGCCTGCCCCAGCCACTAAGGTGTAATTCTCATCTAAGGAAGGTTTGAGATGAATGAAAGAACTGCAGCAGAATGGTTCAAAAGCATCCCTGTGACCCAGGCTTGAGATTCAGGGCATTTGGAGTCTTCCTGAGAGTGATAATCAGTAGAATCATAGAATCACCTAGGTTGGAAGAGACCTTTAAGATCATTGAGTGCAACCATAAACACTGCTCAAGTTCGTTCCCTTTAGGCAGAGGAGAGACTTGAGTCCAGGTCTACCACTGTAAGTGCTGGAGCAGTTCATGAACATCTTTGGGCCTTTCTATTTTTAGAAAGAGAGATGGTTATTCTCTCTTATTGAAACCTCAGAACAGGAAGAAGAACGGGAGCATCCGTGCCAAAATACAGCTCCTCAGTCCCAGGCAGGGATAGGATCCGTCTGCAGCGTTTCCCACGGATGTTTTTCAGAGCCCCCTACTCCATATGTTGGCTTTTATAAGCACCAAAGTTTGCTCATGGAGTTTGTGGTCTAAGATGAATGTTGTGAAGTCTTCAGTGTGGTGAGACCCATGTGTACTTTACAGAACTATGCACAAAACAAATCTTTACTTCTTTAAAAAAAGCTTGTTGTTCAAAACCCTTTTGAAAAACTGGTCATTAAGATTCACAACAGGAGATAGGGAGTGCTGGGCACTTCTGAAAACCAGCCCTAACTTTCTGACAAATTTTTAATTAAGAGACATGAAAGAGAAAACGTAAACTCCTTGATGGTTGGTCTGTTGTAGATTTAAATGCCTTAATTATAGGAGCTGGGATTTGTTTGTTTTAGCATTCTGTGCTCTTCTGCACTTTGGGAGGTGCCGGATCTTCTCTTTGGGGCTATGTCAGGGCCACGCTCTTCTACTCACAGCTAACTTAAAGCCCTTCTCCTGGAAATAGCAGTTCTAGTCTAGGTGCCAGTGCCAAAAGGCCTGTTTCAATTATCTTGCCTTTGAGAGCGCGAAGACGGAAGACGTGGTAAAAGCTTTTGTTTGCACGAGTTGAGCAGTACGCGCAACTGCTGCTTCTGCCAGCAGCGAGAGCAAGAAGTCAATCTTGAAAAGTTTTCCTCTCTTTCTTTCTTCAAAATGGCGAATATTTTGAAGGCGCAGCTCTGTAACGGGAACTGGGGTCTGGAGGCTGTTTGCAGGGTACCGTGCGATGCTGCTAAGAGGGGCGTAGGATGTCTGCTTGATGTTGGTGCTTGGAGCTACCCTGCGTTTCCAGTTGGCTCACTGATCCCCGCTGGTCATGGGCTGACGCTCTTATAGCTCGGCGCGATACCACGCTGTAATTTGAAGAGGATGAAATGTGTTAAGAGCACAATGGGATGCACGCTCTGAAAAGCTGGATGGGAAAGCCGAGACTTTGAAGTGCAAAGAGGGTGAAATCTCCCCTGTGTCGGGAACTTGAACAAGTCGTGTGTACCATGTAAATTCCTGTTAAACCATCAAAGTAAGGCTTAAGTTGAGCTTAAGTGAATGGGTCTCCTGCAAGCATTCTGCCCGTGGGTAAACTTCACCCTGGCTGCTTATTTTTAGAAAATAAGCTGTTTAGAGGAAACTGGAAAACACAATGCTAAGTCAGGCTATAAATAGGTATCTGTTGCCCAGGTGTACAAATTGGGACCCAAATCCATCCTTTAGCCCCTCGACAGGGTTGTTATCTCTCGGAGAGGGCTGGGCTGGTGGCTGAGCCGCTCTGCCAGCAGTTTTCTCTTCAAACGGTGAAAGATATGAGGAGATAGCGTGGGAGGATAAAAAGGAAGGGAGGAGATGCAGTGGGGGAAGGAGAGGATGAAAACAGCGAGGCTGGGAGCGGGTGGAAAGGAACAGTACCGGGCTCTGGCATGGATCCCACCTGAGAGGGCACTGATTAGCCTGCGGAAACCAGGGGGGCTCCAGAGGTTGGTGAGGGTCTAGGAGGGGCGTTTAGGGGTGTTCGTCTCCATGAATTTCAGCGGAGCGAGGTCAAGGCTGCAGCAGGAAGGGGGGTATGCTGAAATGATGGAGCACGGCTGCTTCACAGACGTACTGTGTACTTATTTTGGCCTCGGAAGCAGCTTGCCGGTTTCCCAGCACGCAGGAGGATGCAGCGTGTCCGGGGGCTGCCGCGGGAGCTGAGCACCCTTAGCTCCTGTACGGCAGCGCGGGGAAGGCTGTGCAGTACAAGGCAGCGGCGGCTGGTGTCATCCCGCTACCACGGGATAGCGGCGGTGCACTGCGTGTTCCTATTCGAGCATTTAATACGTTATTCTGTAATTTTTGTCTTGGAAGTAATGAAGCCTGACAGCTTTGGCTTGTGCACGATAACAATCCCACACCGGTATCTTTTTGAATCCTTCATTGCCAAATTCATAAAGGAAGAACGACTTTTCCAAAACGACAGTAAACATGCTTCATTTTATAAGACATTGTGGTTAACGGCCTGAAACAGCAAAGTGTTTTTTGAGCTACAGCTAAACTAATTTGAGCTACATTAAAAGTGCTGATCTGGAAGCTGAGCTGCTTTTTGTAATAGAGCAGGAAAACATATATGGCCTAACTCTCATAGTTTTTTGGTTTTGTTTTGTTTTGTTTTGTTTTGTTTTTTTAATCTGGGGGTGTGTGTGGGATGTTTGCGGTGTTTTCTGTGCAGCGGGATCCTGCAGAGCGTGGGAACGGCAGTGCGGTGGTCCTGAGCTGCAGGCTCAGGCGGAGGATGCGAACTGCGAGTGAGCAGGCGTTCGTGCTAATAACATGGTTTAAGCCTTTTAATGGAGTGCTTCGTCATAAAGAAACCTCTGAAAAGACACTGGTTTAAAAGAAATCTGCATACAATTAACTGAAGGCTGTGAGCATCCAGGCGCTCTGGAGGGCACCATTGCAGTGATTTCAGTGTGGTGGGCTTGGGGGATGGACTTGAAACAATAAAAAGTCACTTGAATTCTTGCTTACTGTAGGATAAGTACAGCTTAATTTGGCTGAAGTTGAATGAGTTACTCTGGGATTACCTTGATGTAAATGAGAGAATAATTCGTCCCCCTAAAACTATTGCTTGTTGCTACACATTTATTTTATTTGATGATTTTTTTATGCTCATAATTTGCAGGTGTAAATAAGTGGTCAAGGGGCAGAACGGCAGTGGAGCAGACCCCAGTGATGGCCGTATCTAGACTGGAGAGGTTGCGTCCTTGTTTTAATTTAAGTGAATTGATTCCTCGTTAACCTGAGTTAGCTAATGTGCGTAAATGCTTGTCTAGCTAATCTACAGACACGTGTTCCAGGATGCAACACAGAGCTGAACTGGGTTACGGAGAGGCTAAACCAGCCATTAGCTTGCATTAGGAGTGCCTTAATTTCTGCCCACAGGGAGCAAAGCTCTACCCATGCCAGCGACTTCTGAACTGCTGTTGATTTTTAACTATGCAATACTTAATTTTTTTTTTTTTTTTTTTAGGAAGGGAATTAACTAATAACAAACAGTAAGTCCTCTAAAAACTTATTGAAAGAAGTCTCTAGTGATTTGTTGAAAATATATAATCAAACTGGGCTTGATTACACCTAATAGGCACACAGCTGCTTCAGGGGCTTCCCAGAGAGCTGGGGAAGCGTGCATCCAACTCTGCTTCCTGAATCACTGTTTTACTGAAAACGTTACAAATTAAAAAAATAAGTGAGCAGGGTGGGGGGAAAAAAGCAGGGAGAGGGAGGAGAAGGGAGCGTCACACTGAGCTTTTAAGCCAAAAGATGAACTACCCTTTGGTTGAGGTAGCATGAGCCACTTTGACTGGAAGGTCTTCTCTAGAGATGAGGTCTTCAGCCCCTTACGGGACTGAGCATCCTCCCCCGTGGTCACCTGCTCGAGGGGCTGGAAGGGGTGGCCGGTCCCTGCCTCTGCCCTGCCTTTCCTCTGTGTGGTCTTTGAGGAGCTGTGGGAGGGAATGCCGGCGTTCCTGCGCGTGCAGTGATTGATTATAAACCTGCTGCCCTTTGCTTAGACCATGGAAACGAGAAGGGGGAATCAATGGGAGAAGCACGTGGTTTTTACGTTAGCATCACTGGGAAAACTGTGAGCGTAGTTGCGGTTGTAGTATACTGCTTGCAGAGTGGGGACTTACCAGGCAAGCAAAGATAGATTTTCATGGCAGATAAATGTCCAAAAACGACTAACAGGCCCCACAGCACCTCCAGATGAAGAGCGCGTACGGTAGGCTGTGGGGCAGAGTGGCCGTGCAGCTGTACGGCCCCTGCACCTTATCTCCATCACGGCTGGCTCAGGCAGGCTCGTACGGCTTGCAAATCCCAGCCTGACCTCACGCCGCGGCACTTCGGCGTATTTACCAAACCCGTCAGCGTTGCAGCAGTTCCGATGGCTGTTAGAAGTTAAAGCGGCTTTCACAGAGATGGTCTCTCTGTTGGCAAGGCTTGTGCTGCCAGAGCCTCCGCTCCGCAAATTGACAACGTAACTGCTGAAGTTTTCGATCTGGCACTTCTCGTGCATTCATTTCGCTTTGAAGGGCACGAGAAAGCAACAAAAGGTCAGGGGAGACAATGACATTTTTAAACGGAAAATGTAATTGCAATTTCCCTCTGAGGCTCGTAAATATGCTCTCAACTATAAATAGGCTATTTCTATCACTTTTAAAAGAATCTTAATTCATTTATCAGTGATCACAGTAAATACAGCTTCATAACTTTCTGACATACTCAGCGCTGTCTCCTTGAGGTGTGGTGTGTATAACTTGGCAGGAACACATCTCACCTGCCAAATGGGAGAGGGGGGAAGGGAAAGTACGTTTTCAACCAAAGTTTATTTTACCCTACAATTTAGTAACCACTAGCAAGCCGTTTTTAATATGCATGGGTGTTTTTCACATCCCCAGAAAAGATACTCTCTCTGCAAATGCAGCATGCATTTTTCTTTTTTTTTTTTTGTCTCTTGACACAGCGGCTATGAAGGTTGTTGGCATTCAGAGGATGCACTGGGGCCATCGGAGAAGGGATGGGTACCAGGCGGAGCAGTTAGTGCTGGTGATGGAAAAGTAACTTCATGGGTGAGGAAAAGCAGGAGGTGCTTATAGAATATCCTGGGGAATGTGTATGAGCCGAGGACTTTGGATGGGAGTTGGGACTGGGTGCGACTTTCTCGGCCCCTTGCTCTTGGCTCCTGGGGTCTGTTTTGTCAAGGCTTTTGTTGTGGCTCCCGCGTTGTGTGCAGTGTGGGGAATGGGATGCATTGCTGGTGCTATTCACAAGGGACCGTGGAAAGATATTGTGCCTTGAGATAGGCTGAGGTTCACGAGAAATCTTTGGTTGTGCTTAATGTCTTTCCGTGCTGCAATGCCATGCAAGACAGAGATGCCATGGAAACTATTAGCAAGGAAAAAAATACTCTCTGTTTTGAATTTCTGCCCTTTTGTTGTTAAATCTAATACCTTTAAATATCTTTCCCTTTTAAAACCTGCATTTGTACTCAAAAATTGCTAATTACTTTGCTTGTTAATCTCTTTCTTTTTGTTTTGCGTTACATACAAAAGCAATTGGGTATGTGACAAGCTAGGTGTGAAGTATTTGTAAAAATATAAAAGGGTATGTTATAAAGAGTGCAGTAAAAGAATACTTGATTAATAACAGCTAGAACCATAAAATCATCAATTGGTTAAGAGTCTCTTAGTCTCGTGATTAATAGTTCACTCAAAATCTTAATGGAAAGACTGCAAGATTAATCTTAAGATTTAATGCTATACATGAGTTATTGAAAAACTACTGGTAAAATAGCTTAAAAAATGTTTGGTATTAGAAGCTGGGGTAGATTGGAGGCCTTGAGCAGAAATGCATAGGTATTTTGGTATTTAGGTATAGAGCCATAGGACAACTTGTATTCCAAATTGCAAAGTCAGTATAAGGCAATTCCATATGTGAGATGACAGAGACGGTTTAAACCTCCTTAGATGCCAGGAGCTAGAAATCCAACTCAAGGTGCACCCATCGGAGCCCGTCTTGTGCTTGGCTCTTGCCTGCTATTCCATATTCATACACCGCCGCTTCTTCACCAAGGGCCCAGTTCAACCCCCATTAAAAGGAAGCCGGATGAGTCACAGCACCCTTAATTCCTTAATGCAAGAACATTATTCTTGTCCCATGTGCTCCCAATAGATTTTTCTCAGCCCCCACGCCCCGTGCATCCCGCAGGAGCTGTGGACGGACACTCGTTATGTTGGCTGTGCTAACAACCAGTCTCAGGGTTCTTTGTGTGAGAGGTGGGTCCAAAATGATCTCAGAAGAAGCTAAAAAACTCCTTCACTGTTTTATCGTACGATCTCTGCATTCACTTATGTCGTGGTGTCCTCATGTATGCTGAAAGTAACATCCTGAAAGTTAATGGCTGCTCGTAAAGGACATTAAGGTCCCCCAGATGAGATGTGCAATCAAATGTTTTCACCCGTGCCCATGCCATGGAGGGATGCTCTCCTGAAGTTCAGGACTGAAGCTAGATATTGGCCTCTTTTCTTACAGGACTTAAAGAGAGCAGGACTTACAGGTTTTGCCCTTTTTGATGACAGGTCCTTTGATTTTTAGCAAGATTCTTTAAACTTACTGGTTCCTGTTCATATTTTAGAAGGCAGGTAATGCAAAACTTAAGACCGTAATAACAAGTGCTGTTCCAAAGTAGTTTAAAAATCCTCTTGAGGAAAGCATCTCCCAGTTCCAGATGGCTCCCGCATTTATTGTCATTACTGTGTCATTTGCTAGAGAAGAATGAGTTTCCTCTTGTGGAATAAAACCTCACAACCTGACACCAGGACAGATGCCCGGAGCTCTGTGTCCAGTACGGCTGTTGTACATTTATATGCTGGACAAAAGGCTCTATGGTGTCCTCTGGAGCCTGTGGACAAGAAATGATGGACACGTCCTCTGAGACCTTGTGGTGCCTGAGTAACCTGTGGTGACAGCATGCAAATGCGTATATGAGGTTATGTCATTCAGAAATATCTTAAGACAGGGAATATCTGTTAAAAACAAGAAGCCAAATCATAGCCGTCCTCTTTTCAGAACCCACATGGAAAAATAATAACAATACACAGTTCCCTGAAGAAAGCAATAGTTCAGTGTTTAAAATCTAATCTCTGCCTTAATTAGTGTTGCCTTTCACAAGGGGAGGGAAAACAAACCGCCCGCAGCCTGACAAGGCACACACCACCTCTGAGCCCGGTGCAATTTAAAATGTCAAGTTATAAACCACAGGAAAGAAAATTGGACATAATGAAACGTAAGGAGACGGCGCTTGTGACAGTGATGCTGCGGCGCAGTTCTCTGCTTTCCCTCCCGACCGTGCCTGTCGGTGCCCCGAGTCCCCATCCCGCCGTGCCACGCACCGATGGAGGTGCTGCTTCACCCGTGCAGCCCCGGCATCCGCGTGCCGGGAGGCTCAGCCCAGTGTGGCTGGGTGACAGCGCTTAGACAAAAATGGGCTTTTATCCCCTCATTATTCAAAATAAAGCTGGTTTTACCCCTTCAAAGTCAAACTCCGGACTTGAGGGAGAAAACATGTGTGTGCGCTCGTCGCAGTCTAGTGGTTGGAGAGTGGAGGACCTGCCTTGCAAGACCTTCTGGCAAGAGTAGCTCTACCCAAGGCGAGCGGTGGCACCGAGTGAGGGACGGCTGGCCAAGCCTTGCTCTCGGCGTCTGGCACAGCGGGCACAGCTATGTGTTCCCCTGAGGACAGGATGCTGTCTTTTTATTTTTTTTTTTTCCTGTTTTTGGTCTCCCATACACACTGCAGGTGTGGGGCTAGGTGGTAATTTTGATCATTGAAACCTTTTTTAAAGTAATTTTTTTTTTTTTAAAAAGTAAATTTTCTGAATAAACTTTATTTTATAATTATGCCACTTTTTTCGTATGCTGCTGCTTCTATGAGGTTGTTAATCCATTTCGCTTCTCAAGGCTCTGCCACATCTGCGTTTATATGCTGTAATTCAGTTTAGCACTGTAATGTCGCCTTTGATAACCCATTTAATAACCCTGCGAGAAATGTCTCAAAGGTTGGACTTTTTGTTCCAGTGAGTACAATGTGTAAATCCTAATCTGAAGGTATTTTAGATTATGAAATGACACTAGAGAATCCAGTATTCTCACAGTTGGTATATTTGATGTAATTTTACTGAATCTCCTCAATGTGAAAACAAAGAGTACATGCGCTTGCGCTATCACTTTTAGCTAATAAACATTTCCTCCACCTAAATTGTATTATATTCTGCCTCTGGTCATAAAAGATGCTGGTGACCGTGGGGCTGTGTTTTAAATGTCTTAATTTTCCAAATTCTACATAACTGGCATCTGGTACATAGATGGAAAATGAGCACTTCTCTTTCCGTGTACTTTTGATTTTCTTGGGCACTTCTGATCTGGTTTCTCTCCCGTGCAGGTAGCCCACTGCAGCGATGAACACAGAACATTGTTATGGAAATTTGGCATGACGTTAATAACTGTGACTTTGCAGAAAGCCGCAAAATATTGTGAGCACTACGGAGATCTAAGGAGACTTCTTGGTCTCATTGATGATGGCTTGGCTTTGAGTCAAATGGATCCAGAATTTCAGACGAAATTGAAGGTGTTGCTACACTAGGTGGTCTCATTGATGACGACTTGGCTTTGAGTCAAACAGATCCAGAATTTCAGACTAAATTGAAGGTGTTGCCACACTGGGTGTTTCAGTGAGTAACTGGTGCCCCGAAGCGCTGTTGAATGCAGAACTGAAGAGTTGAGTGTCTACAGAGAAGGTGAAAGGGCAACAGCCTGGGAAGGACAGAGAATGTGAAGAGAAAATCAATGGGAGCTACTGAAGAGTGAGGAACAAACTAATCGGCACAAAAAGGTTATGTATATGCTGTTGTTTTTCTAAAAAGCTAACTTTAAAATATGCAGGTTTATTATATTCTTTGAAAATGCTATGTTCATAAATTGATTCATGTACCTGTGCCTCGCATGTCACTTCAGCTTTTAGAGTCTGAGGGTTAAGGTGCTTGCACCCATGCGATGAATTTCGAAACTTAAATGCTTTGCAGGGTGAGCTGGACAAGGATACGTCTCAGTTTCTTGTGTTTATGGCAGCTGCTGTTGGGCATTTTAGCCAATAATTCACCCAGAGCGCAGTGATACCTTAGCTCAGTCGGTGCTGGGCTGAACGTCAGCATTAAGTAGTGCCCACTACAATTTTTTAATAGGTTGAACCACATCCATTTTTATCCCTGCACCGTTGATAAACTCCTTTAACTCAATCCATCAGAGTTTATGAACCCATTTTTCATCTCTTGACTTCTTGTTGACGTTCTTTTCTTAGAGAGTCTCTTTTGGATATATATGTGATCCTAGGAGTGCCACAACTCATCCTGCGGGAAGGAATGGAGACACCTGACAAGTCCTAAACCTTCACTGCTGTAATACAGGATTGAACCCCCCTTTTTTTTTTTTT
>VFFE01007869.1:2976200-3086720 GCA_008921705.1 Burhinus oedicnemus | reverse complement strand
GAAAACGCTCGCTTGTCAAAGCCAAAAGGAACAGAGTGATTTGATTAATCTTTCCACTTTCCAGGACTTACGTCTGAAATCTCCTTGCTTTCACCCTGGGCTCGTATGCGGCTGTGCCTGTGGCCAAGCAGAGCGCTTTGACTCTCCTGTTCTCTGGGAAGAGCTCCTGGGAAACAGGGGAAGTTTCCAGGCGAATCAGAGTTTCTGAAATCCACAACTTGGTGGCAGACTTGGCTCTGCACGAGGATGGAAACTCAGCAGATCAGAGGGCAACATACTTGGAAGCCCAGGGGGTGGCTTGACATCTTTTTTTAATTTTATTGTTTCATTTTTCAGGGCTGGCCATTGCCAAATACGGTATAAAAGTGAACAATTTTCTGCCCTGTTTTGTTCAGCTGCTACTTTATGACAAATGCTGTGAGAAAAGGACAGAAACATGCAATAGGATTATTTATAGAGAAGTATTCCTCTCTCAAAAAAAAAAAAAAAAAGGCAAAAATGCAACTTAAAGCACTTTGCAAGTTAGCTTAATTAAATCCAGCTTTGAATTTTCTAAGCCGTAAGACTGGATGAGGTGTTAATTAGCTAACAAACTTAAGGAAAAAAAAAAAGAGAAAATAAAAAAAGAAGAAAAAAAATAAATGTGGAAACAAAAGTAGGTGAAAAATGAAATAAACTTGTAGTAAATAGGACCTGTTCACCACTTTGTTGCTCCCGGAGCCCCGTGGGGTGCCCAGTGACGGTGCCCGGGGGTGGCCCGGTCCCCCCAGGCTCCCTGTGTGAGAGCAGCCTGCTCTCTGCAAAATGTGTCCGCAGCCTCCGCAAGGATGTCGCAGCACTTCTGCTGCATAGCGTTAAAACCAAAAACAGGTCCAAAGAGCTGAATGTGTTCAATCTGGGCTCGGAATGACAAAATTATAAATGATTTTGTAGGGTTTGGTTGTTTGGTGGTGTGGTGGTTTGGTTTTTTTTTTTGTTGTTGTTGGGTTTTTTTTAATTTTGGGTAGGGTTGGTATGTAAATTGCAGACTATTCCTGTCGGAGGATCTCTGAATCTCGGCTGATCTGGTGACGCTGATTTGTACCCCCTGAGCATGGACTGTCCCAGAAGTGCAGCTGGTGAAGGTAGGTTTCACTGTGTCCTACCCGAGGGGTTTAAATTCTCAGAGGGATTACATGGCAAATACGGAGTTACAAAACCAGGAATAGCTACCTCTGACTGTATTCCGCCTGTAACTCCTGCCAGGGCTGCCTCTAAGGAACAGCAAAACGGGAAGGTCTCTTCAGGACGGAAAGGGTGTGGAAAGATGCATCTTTACCCCATGTGTGATTAGATGCCTTCCAGATGTGGCCTGGAAGGC
Source organism: Burhinus oedicnemus (assembly GCA_008921705.1). Taxonomy (NCBI): domain Eukaryota; kingdom Metazoa; phylum Chordata; class Aves; order Charadriiformes; family Burhinidae; genus Burhinus; species Burhinus oedicnemus. The sequence goes on along the minus strand of VFFE01007869.1, from coordinate 3,085,360 downwards.
CTGATGTGATCTCGGAATCCAGGAGTTAGTACTAGGTTGCCTGATATCCACAACTCCAGCAACAAATAAGCCAGGAAAATGTTTAAGTAGTATGGTGAGACATTGATAAAATGATAAAGGTATTAGATCAGGAAAAGACCTTAAAAAAGGAAGAGCTGGTTTTATTTCACTTGAACCAAGACGTTTTAAGAACTAAACTCCTCCTTGAAGAAAGAGGCTGGTTGGGTGTTCCTCCGCAATGCTTCCACATTTAGTAAACATTAAAAATGAGCTGGCCTGAGGGCTCCCAGCTTCCTTACCCAAGGGATGCTCCATGGAAGGAAACCTTACTACAGCAGTAACGCTGCTCAAACTGGTGTTTGCGCATGCCTAGTGTCTCCCTTTCTCCGCGTGTATCTGTGCAGTTACCCGCCTTCTGTTTACAAAAAGCTCGACAACATTACTGGTATAATTTGGAGATGTTATGCTAACGTTATAAACAGAAATATTATATTGAATATATATGAGCGAACAGGGTTTTTTCAAAAGAATTTTTGAAAGAGGCTGGACATCGAAAGCAGCTATTCTAAAATATTTTATGGTTTTTTGATTTAAATATATACAAAGAAATGTTTATCTAGTTGCTTTTTTCTGAACGATAACTAATTATATTGAAAGGATTACTGTTGTTATTTTTGAAGAACAGCCAAATGATGACAAAGTAGAAAAATTATAAGAGTATTTCTGGTTTGCAGTCTCAGAAGAGCAAGTGAAATTAACTTGAAATAACTCTTTACATCGCTACTGCAGTCAAAAATGGGCATTATGTGCTATTTCCACCAGAAGCTGCAGACTTTCCTATTTGGCTTGTTGCTTGATTTGCTCTCACTCTGATTAAATTTGAATGTGACTGTGCCTCTTGCATGAGTAAATATTGCTCAATAGAAGACCCACAGATTCTGGTCCCTTGTTAAACGACAGAAATATGTTGCTGTGCCGGTCTCAGTAAGGTTTCTAAGCCAATAAAATAGGGATTCAAGGTTTTTTACTGTTCAATTTGAATTGCAGACAGTGTCCTTTGCTTGACAATGTTTTATACGCAAGAGCCTCCCGTATGCTTTGAGTAACAGCTCTGCAGTGATCTTCTGTGCAAAATGCTTTATGAGCTTGAACTATTAGAAATCTAAGTTCTCTTTGCTGCCATATTTATCGGTCTTTACTAATGTGCTTTAAGGAAAATCGGTGCAGATGGTGATTTTTAACTTGGAGTTTGCCCTTGTGTGGTTCTTACAATAGTTTTTTGGTGGAGGAGGTAAGGTTCTTGCTCGAAAGAGGTCGACTTCAGAAGGCGCTGCCCGAAGGCTGTGTTATGAGCTCTGCCCACTTTTCTAGATCTCTCTTAATGTCACTATTTACATTAAAACAATGAATCATTTTTTTCCCAAAGAAGCCTCACAGGAGATATGACCTTGCTTCCCAGCAAGAATACGCATAGTTTAACACTGCATTGAATAATCCTTTCTTGAAGTATCCTAGGGCTGTTCTGTACTGTGGATCCTCATCTTGGTTCAACTTTCGCAGTGACCTTTTCCAAGACAAAAATGATCCTTTATCATTCTTTTACCCCTTGACTCTCTATTCCTTTGTCCCAAGTTTAATGTTCGGCAGCTTCCTCTCTATCTGCTAAATCTCTGAAATATTCACCTCTGTAGCATTGCCTACGGCAAATACTGCTAGAGAAAACTAGGGCCAATGTACAGTGGTTGTAAATTTTCCCATGGGAGTACGAATATGTCCAGTCTCAGCAGCTACCAGTTTGGCTGCATCCATCTCGGAGGAGTTTCATGTAAGAAATACAAGAAAAGTTTGTCTGGAAGCTGCCTGGGCTCTCTGTGTGGCTTACTGAAACTCATTCAGCTGAGTCATATTAGTAAAACTCATTAACAAAATTCATTAAGGACCCCTAGGGCTTGATTCTGCTTCCACTAGCATTTGTGATTAACAGGAATAATAACCAAGATTAAGTTGATGGAGTTACACTGGTCTAAATCAATAAGGGAAGAAAATGACACTTTAGTTAAATGAATGTAATGTTACGCCAGATTTTATTTTGTTCTTTTTATGAACTACAGTTTAACTTCAGTGGGGAGTGGAAGGAGGGAACGTGGGATTTTAAAGGACCCTTACAGCATAATCCTATGAGATGGCCATTCAGAAATGAGCAGTTGTTGATAGGCAGAAGTCTTTGCCAATTTTTGTGACTTAATTTTTAATCTTGGAGCAGATGTTTTCTCTCCCAGTAGCTCAAGCTAACCAAGTCTACTTAAACTATCTAAGAATTGGGGAGAATCCCTTAGAATTAATTTAAAAACAAACAAACAAACCAAAAACTAGTTTTAAGCCTTGGAATGGGAGCAAAATTTGGAAAATGAGACCACTAAAAAATTAAAATGTTACAAGTCAGATAAGATATCCTTAATGTGAGTTTGTAAAACCTTGTGATTGCTACCTCTGTTTTAGGGCTGTGAATAGCTGCCTGGACTTAGCTTATTGCTTAAGTGCTTTGAATTGAGAACTCTGTGATCCAAGGGCTGGAGCCCCTCTGCTGTGAGGACAGGCTGAGAGAGTTGGGGGTGTTCAGCCTGGAGAAGAGAAGGCTCTGGGGAGACCTTCCAGCCCCTTCCAGTCCCTAATGGGGCTCCAGGAAAGCTGGGGAGGGACTCTGGGTCAGGGAGTGGAGCCAGAGGACGAGGGGGAACGGTTTTACACTGAAAGAGGGCAGATTTAGATGAGATCTCGGGAAGAAATTGTTGCCTGTGAGGGTGGTGAGACCCTGGCCCAGGTTGCCCAGAGCAGCTGTGGCTGCCCCATGCCTGGAGGTGTTCAAGGCCAGGTTGGATGGGGCTTGGAGCAACCAGGACTAGTGGGATGTGTCCCTGCCCATGGCAGGGGGGTGGGAACTGGATGGTCTTTAAGGTCCCTTCCAAGCTAAACCATTCTGTGATCTAGAACTAGGCCACTGAATTTGGAAACTTCAGTTCTGTTTCTAGCTTTGCCCTTAAACTGCTTGACAGTCTTGGGAAAAAGTGGGACAACTTTGTCACTTATATTTCATTTCATTATGAGCAGAGGTGTCACCACCTGGGTGACTCCTCGAGGTGGGACGTGAAGCGGTGGCAAGGGCTTGCAGGGTCGCTGGCTGCGTGCATTCCTGTGGGGCGTCGGAGCCGAGAGCTGCAGTCTGCTGGCACGCTGCAGCAGCCTTTGGGGACACTGAGTCTGGGAAGAGGGTAGTGAAAATGACACGGTTCTTGCATGAGCTGAAAGTGAATGAAATGTGTTGTTTTTCCTGGTCTTTCTCTTCCCGTTCGTGGTTGTGTTTGTGGTGCCCTTTAGCATAAAATCTGGGGGTTGGTGCATCTCCGCTGCTGGCTCTGAGAGCATCGCATCTCCTGGGGGTGCTGTAAAAGAGGTGACAGCACTTCATCACCTGGGTTGAAGGTCTGCTTTGAACTTGAAGTCTTTCTGGTTGGTGACCCCCAGCATCACCCACTGTCTTTTAGCCCCAAGGTGAGAGCCAATCCTCAATGTCAATCTCAGAAATCACATTGACACAGAAGAGGTAACAAGCCGACTACCAACAACAATATACTGCCAGAAGTATTGAAAAATGTTGCTTTTTTCCACTGCTCCGTTGATTAATTTGTCAAAATGCCAATGGAACACGTTGTTATCAGAAGGGACTCCTGCCTCAGGGTAAAGGATGAGGTGGAACCATCCCATTTATTTTCTAAGGTGGGAGCTGAACTTGTAGGGGGGAAAGCTCCTGAAGTAAACATTTTTTTTTTGTTTTTATGGCAAGGGGCAGATGCATTTGGTGTTGTGGATGCGGGTGAGTAGGTGTTCTTCATTTGACACACTTACCGAGTTGTGACACTCCAGCCTTCTTAAGAGTGGGCTGTTCGCTGTTGCCAGAAAAGATGATTTTGTCTTCAGGAAAAGGTCCGCAATTAAAGCTACAAGTGCTCTGGACTCAAAACTTGTTGCAGTTAATGGTAATGTTTCTAGTGACTTCAAGTGAATTTGGATGCAGACTAGAGAAATTAATTTGAGGAATACAGTTAGGTTATTTAAGCAGCATCAGTAGGCATGGCAATACGCAACCTGACTACCTGGCAGCCTTTCATTTTAGTTCACACCTTCTCGAACGAAATTTAGCTCAAAGAAGTGAACAGATTTCCTTCGGCTTTTGAAGAAAGACCTTGCAAGCTTTTAAGGAGAATTATGAGAAAATGAAAGAGGCAGTGTAATGGGTGTTGAGATGGAGATGAACCGCAGGGCAGACTCTGTCTAATTAGTTTAAGGATTTTATTCTACTTCCTATTTATGAACTTCTTATACAAATCTGTGGCAACACCTGAGGATCTAGAGGACTTTATGGAGTCTCTAGCTGCCCCCCTCACTCCCTTGTTGGTGGTTTGGGGTTTTTTTGTTTGTTTGTTTGTTTTTTTTTACATCAAAAGGGCACTTTTGCTGCATTTGGGACAGTGTTAGGAATAAAAGGGGATATTCACAAAATCAAATACCTTGCTTACAACTTTCTGAGAGAGGAGCTTCCCAGCATTTTCATAGGACCTTAAAGTTTTGAGTTGCAAACTCTCCTCTGGAAGATCATTCCACAGTCAAATCTACTCCGGACAATGAATTTTTCATTGGTTTCTAAACGTTTCTATCTCAAGCTTAAAAACATGCCTGGTCACCACAGCATGCATCTTGGGAGAATGATTCATGCATAAAAATGCATGTTTAGCTGCAGCTGGAATTTGCTTCACTAAATGCATCTCCTTTCTCTGCTTTCCAAAACCCAATACAGACCTGTGCTAAATAGTCTTTCAGCCAATAGGAACTCTATCATTATGCACATTTGTGATTAAAAACCATTATGCTGATATAATGGGTGTAAAGCCACTGGTTTTATTTGAGGAACTGGAGAGAAAAAATCCTATCAAAAGAATAATGGCAATACTTGCTTGTATGCAATAACCTTATAAAAAAAATATTGTAGCTAATTACACTCTGTTTTGTAAAACTTGTACGTTGAAATTCTCATGTTGTACACCCTTCTCTGGGTTGGGGGTGGTGGGTATTTCACGTGTTTGTCACGTTCATTGAGGCAAGTTGTGCATCTTGGGGTTTTTAAATTGATCGTATTGTCTCTGCTAAGATAATGCCTATAGAATAGGACCTTGTCACAGGATAATGGTCCTGCTGCCAGATACATACGGAGGCAAAGCTGGGACATTTATCAGAAATAAGCATCAAGGTGAAGCAGACACATTTGTTTCCAAAGCAGGAGGCTTTTATCCTGTCAAAACATTCTATATTCTTTTTTTTTCCCTCCCCCTCCCCACCCCCGCCTTTACCTGCACCTAGACCAAATGACTAATGGCCTAGATCCTGATGTTTTCTTTGTCTGACAGATGTTAATGGAGTTGTTGCAGGTCTTTGGTATGTGTTGCTAAGAAGCTGTGCTCTGGTTGGACCAAGAGGACAGATTTACGTTACAGGAATGGAAGAAGCAATGAATTCCCGGTGTTTAGATTTTCATGAGACTAGTTATTGCTGTCTGAATTGCTGTCGATGTCAAGATGTGATAATTTTCATGAACTTGGTTAATGTTGGAAGGAAAAAGAAAGGTTGTGGTCCCACACTTCCATGCCTACATTTAATGAGGTTCAACATAACAGCAGCAGTGGGGTCACACATCATATGTCTGTAGCCTCTCTAAATAGCTCAAAAGAGGTTGTCAGCCCTTCGTTAACTCACGCTGTTCTTGTATTAGTTGTGTAGACAAACATCTCCTGTGAGAGACATGAGAAAAATCAAAAATGTATTAATTGTTCTGAAAAATTGTCTACAGTTAGGTAAGTGTAGCAGAATAAGTACTCTTTATGCTCTTGTCATGCCTAGCTATTAGGGGGAAATCCAGCATTCCTGACTGGATGGACATGCCAAAAAGACAGGATGCAACAAAATAATCTTCAGATGGCACGCTGATGCAATTTTGAAACTTCATCTTTCACTTCAGGAGGTCACAAATGTTGGTCACCAGAACTTCTAAAGTTTCACCAACTAAAAAGTGTCCACGTGGGAACCAAGGTGCTCTGAAGATGTCTGTTAAGTTTTTCACCTGTCAAGTCAGAAGTAAAAGCTCTTTATCCACCTACCTCTTTGTGAATTTGGGTTTAGGAGTCAGGATTTCCCAAAGCCAAGCCCTGCTGCATTATTCATTATGCCAAACCCTTACAAACTTACTATTTGTTCAAAGCATTTTCTTCTTCATTTTTAATATGAAGTACACCGAGAATGACTAATATTTCCCCTCATCTCCATGAAGCGATGTCAATCGTTCATCTGCTTGGAGAAGTTTCAACTTCCTTGAACCGTATCTATTTTGCCCAGTGAGACTTGTACGTAGATCTGTCCTAAACTTTTCCTGAATTAGATTTTCTAATCTCATTGGTTCAGAGCTATGGACACTGCTACTTCAACCTAAAAAGTTGGGTTTTTTTGGTTTTTTCCTCCCCTTTTTCAGCAATAACGAAAGCTAGGCTCCCAGAATGAGGTGGGCAAGTTGCCAGCTGCCTTTGCAAATGTGTATGACCATGTCTGGCAGCAAATGATTCCCTTTGACTGGAGGCATGCATTTCAGGTTCAAACTTCTGTCAGATATGCACGTCCTCGTCACTCAGTCCACTTCAGAAATGGATTGGGCGATATTTTCTTTTCTATGAGGATTTCAGCTGTACTTCTGCTGAACGCTAGCTGCTCTGCATTCAGCAAAACAGGGCTAAGATTGTCAATCCTGACCAATGTGTTTTGAGGGGAGAGGATGGGCAATCTTGTGTGTACGTGAATTTTCTGTTGATTTGTTCTTAGAGTATTCGACCACCCTGTAAGTCAATCTCACCCAAGGGTGTCTCACACTGTCTAGAATACCTGATAATTTTGTCGACTCTTAATAATACTTGAAATCGTTACTTTTAGCAGTAAGAGTTAATGATAAAGCAAGCTACCTCGCACCTAACAGCTCTGAAAATAGATCTCTGTTAGAATTTATTCTATTCCCATTTGTCTAGACACACACGAAATAATGACTTTTGGCTGTGATCTATAGATTGCCTAGTCTTACAAATCCTGCCAGAAAGATAAACAATTCTCAATCTTCTGCACTGGTGTTATCATGGTAGTGTTCCTCCCCATGTGCAAAGGTACACTCAGCCTTCTAGCCTCTAGGTGTAGCTTAGTGAATCAAATAAAATGAAACTCATGATTACGGTGTATTGTGTTTAATTTACCAGGGAGAACAGTCTATGGTAGTTACCCTCGTGTATCCTCACCCCACCCTGTATGTATAGGACAGGTTCCTCATCCCACCTGCTGCCTGGCCACAGAAATGTACCACCTAGCCTGAGAGCATCTCAAACTTGTTTTGTTCTAGCTGAGGAACATCTACCCTGTCTAATGCTTCATTGGTATATTTTATCCAAGTTACCTTGAGCCTGAGAGTCATGTAAGGGGAAGAAAGAGTAGTTCCACAAGTTTCATAGTATCAGAGCTGTGGAAAATCATCCGAACAAGGCAGCAGTATCCCAAGCCCACACCGTGTCTCTGGAGGGCAGTTCTTGGCCACCTTGGGGCACCATGTGCACGATGGAGAGGGGCAGCCCTTTGAAGGTGACTGTGCGCGATGGAGAGGGACAGCTCTTTGAGGGTGACCATGCATGATGGAGAGGGGCAGCCTTTTGAAAGGTAGGCTTGCAAAACCCAGCCACAAGAGCCAGAGCACTTGATGAGCAGGTAATGCTGAGAAAGGCAAGCTTCACCCAAAACACGCTTTTGCTGTGCCACGAGTACCAGCAGCCCCAGTACAGGGGGGACCACAAGGGTTTGCACTGCTCTTCGTCAAGTCATTCCCATCGAGCCAGGTTGCTGGTGAGAGCACTCGGTGTTTAATTAACGTGCAAAGGACAAGAGGCGAGGTGTAACGCTCAACAGAAGCTTGTTGAAGTCAAATGGAGTATCACAGCTCGCTCCAGAAGGTGCTGGATTAGGCCCCAGAAGCCAAGAGGCTTTTATTAACTCTGTTTGATATGCATATCCCGAGACCGGTGAAATTAAGGGAGAGAGGCTAGCTGACCCCAGGCTCTGCGAGCGCGGCAGCACTGCCTCTGGTAATCATCCCTGGGAGGAGAGGTGCGAAGCGTTTGGATTTACATGAGATTTCCTATTCATGACTGTACTTTTCAGCAATTCTGGGTAAATAAGCAGTGGTGAGTTGTTTATCTTACGGGTGTACGTTGTAAGAGGTTACCGTTATTGTTGCTGAAAGGAAAAATAAGCGCGGGCAAAATGCAGAAATGCTGGAAGTGTGAGAATGTCGCTTTCTCAAACAAACTTCAGCTTATCTGCTGCCCAATTTAGGAGATACTGCCTAATACCTGATAAACACTGCAGCTCAGATCCCTGCTGCAAAAACTTGTATCCGTGTGGACAAAACCCGAATCCAATGCTTAATCTGGAAGAGAGCTGTGGATGGGGTGGTGACCTCGGAGAAACATACCCAAAGTATTGCTCCCCTTAACTGGGGGACAAAACAACGCCTGGGTGATGCTGAGACTGCTGGTGACGTGTCGGGGGGAGAGAGGAGCTCTGCCTGACACCTGGACCCGGGGAGGGACAGGGGCTGACGAGCTCTCTGGGGTTACGCAGGCATGGTCACCGAGGGAGCTGGTGCCACAGAGCTTGGTGGTCGCCAACCCGAACCTCGCTCACGGCATCGCCGCGAAGCCTGGCGTTGATCCGAGGGTTGGGTTGCTTTCGAGACCTAACATCTGCAGGGGAGGTACGAGCCCATGGATATTTTATATGTAGGTCGCTGACAGTGGTTAAATCATTAACTTGGGTGATCCAGCATCACCCCAGCTCGTTCCCGTGCCCTGACAGTCCCTCCCCTAACCGCGTGCTATAGAGCAAGCAGAGAAGCGTCCTGAGGGCACATCTAGTCTGTTCCCAGGCCCTTATAACCCGCTACTCTCGTTTTTCCTGGAAAAAGCAGCGGATTGCAACTCCTGTGGAAACAGCAAATCTGGGAAGGAAAAAGAGATTTCTAATAACTGAATATTGATTGTTCCCCTCGGAGGGCAGCGTGTGCTGCAGCATGGCGGCACACCACCCCTGCTTTGTCTTTTCCGAAAGGCAAGCCAGAGAAATAGATTTTGCTTTCCTATTAATGAAATATTAATTGTATGTTTATATTTTGGTGTGGCCTAAAGTGAATATTAAACTGCACATAAATAAAACACTGCCCACATTAATAGGAGACGGGGTTTTCTCACATTTGTCTTAAATGAGCTCATTACAGTGGGGAAGGCAATAAATATTTGATACCATGGCATGTTAATGAAGTGCTTGCTTGTGAATTCAGTGTTTAGCATAGTTTTCTCTCCCCTTCAAACACGTTATACAGTGCAAACATTTTGAATTATTTAATCAGGAGGATCTTTAAGCACTCTGGTGCTGTGTTTAAAAACTTAAACCTACAAAACCACAGAAGTAATTAATGGTTGCAGCTTCCAAAACTGACTATAGTCTCTTGAATAATATTGTTTGTTTTTAATTCAGAGTTAGTGTGGAGGACTTTCCTGCCCTTGAAGGAGGAGCCAGCTCTCGCTGCAGACAGTACATCGCAGCAGTGGTACGCAGCCAGTGCACGCACAAGGCATTACTGGGACAGTGCCTGCACAATTTTATGTTGTTTTACTGGATTTTTAGCCCACCGGGTTGGGTTGTCAAGGCTGTTTTAACACACATACAAACAGTACGTGTACATGTTATGTTCCACTTTACTTGCTCATGGTTTCTTGCTTAAGTTCCGCTTGTTACTTGCTGATCACCCTGATGTCCTGGTGGAAACGTAGCAGGTGTTGGGCTTTTGGAGAACAGGAGAAGTGGAGATGGGGAAGTCCAACCTGGTGGAGTTTGATTTCTCTCCCTGGCAGTTCTTGTTCCTCTCTCTGACTGGCTTGGTATAAAAAAAAATACATATTGTTATAAGCTGTGATGAATTGGGTCTGTCTAGGTTGTTATAAAGAGGTAATAGCCTACTATAAGTAACAATCCCAAATATTTCTCTTTACATAAGTTTGCTGGTTTTTTTTCTAGCCACTACATTAATGACACACTGCTTTTGCAGCTTTTGTCTCTGACGGTGAAGTTAAAAGTGCTTCTGGTTTTTGCACTTCCATGAAAACGTCTTCAATAAATAGGAGGTGAGAGCAGCACTGGAAGGTGTTGATGGCAATACTGTACATGCTGATGGGAAAGTCAAGGCCTTGGCAAGAAGCAGTTTCCTTTGCACGAGGTTTGTGGTTTCTTGTTGGGTATTAAGAGTAGAAGAGTGGCTGTAGGCACTTCAGCAGCGGATTAAAAGCTGAAGCTATATTTTTCCTCCGTGCATATCTAAATAAAAACAGTCTCAAAAAAGACATGCTCAAAAACTCTGGAGACTCGAGAAAACACAGCCAATGCAAATGCCTGTTTCTGTTTGTTGGCTTTAGCAGGAGGCTTACAGACAGAAGTCTCAAGTTGTCATAAGATCCCAATATTTGCAGTCTTTAGGCAAAGCAGAGCTTTGGGACCAGTAAACGAAATCCGTTGTTTCAAGTTCAAATGGGGATGGAGGTGCTCCCAGGACAGGCTCAGCTAAAGAAGCTTTCTTTTGACCGAAGTCCTCCATTGCAAGTGCTATTTGCCATTGCTCAGTTGGACATGTCCTGCCTTGCAGGTACATCCCTCCTGCCATGGATGGGGGCTGCCTCCCGGGAGCGGACACGGAGCCGGAGAGGGGCCACGGGCTGTGGCTGAGCCAGTGTCTCAACCCAAGCGCTCCAGTTCAGATATCCTGGTTGCATCTTTGCTGACCCATCCCAGATGCCTGAGATACTATCCTCGCGCCTTCTTGTGGGTAAAAGGCAGCTCTCCACTTATCTGTTCACCGGGAAATGAGTTCCCAAGAAAGAAGCAGGTAAGTCTGATTTAAAAAAAAAAAGGGGAAAAAACCCCCCAAACCCTAACAGATAACTAAGTGATAGAGAAACTGTAAGTAGAAATACTTCTCGCATCTTATAGCCTTTCCAGAATACAACTTCATCGGTAATTTGTGCAGCTCCAGGCTTTGAGGAAGATGAAAGCTCATAAGGTTTTTAGAAATCTTCCTTTCTTTGACATTTTTGCTTTTAAATTCCTTTTCATAACTCGACCATTAGCCGAGGTACATGTTGTTTTTAAGGCAGCAAGTTCTGCAGTTTTAGATGGCAAGAGCCTTTTAGAACAAGCTGGCATGGGTGCTAATAGGGACACTTTTTTGAGTGCCTGATTCTGCAGCATTTTGAAACGTTTCTACCTTTGGCTGACATAAAGGGAATTGCCAGATCAGGCCCAGCATGCAGAAGCTGAATTTCTTTTAAAAAGTGCTCTGTGGTATAACCGTATCAAGGTTCGTCTCCTTTCAAAATAAAAGGGATTTTTCTCAAATCTTGTTCCAAAACTGCTTAGAATATGTGTTCTGAGTTCATTGTTTTTCTCCCACATGCCTCTGTTTCCTTCATGAAGGAAGATGACCCAAATTATCCAAGGTATATGTAAGATGTTTTCCACAAAGTATCACATCGCCTAACTGTTCCGATAGTTTTAAACCTCAGTTTTCTATCTCAGAAAATGGCTGCTGAGGCACTTTGTGCCATCCGGACTTCGCCATTTAAATTCTATGAAAGTTAAAATGCAAAATTTAATTAAATTAGGTACTAAGTTTAAAGCCATTTAAACTAAAAACACTTGACTACCAGTAAGAGCACAACCAACTTTGGAAACCGAGATGCTGGCTTTGATGTTGGGCATTAGAGATTCTCTACAAAAGTGCCCCAGTATAGCTGAAAACTTGGGCATGAATCTGCCTGGGAAAGGTGCAGGACAGCTGATGAGAGGGGACGTGTGTACTCCTGACCCTTTCTTTGCAACGCTTCTAATCTCAGTAGGTAGGCGCGTCCCAAGAAAGCAAGGCATTTACTTGCTAAAAATTAATACATTAGGTTTAGCCTGGAGTGTTTATCAGAACAATAACATAAAAAAAAAAAAACCACCAAAAAAACAAACCCCAACAAAAGCCCAAATGATGTTCCAGTGATGAATGGTTTTAATTAGAAGTAGGTAGCAAACATTTTTACAAAGATATAATTTCAAGCAGTTTCTATACTTTAGTGCTCCTGGAAGGCAAATAGTATTTATTCTTGAAGCAAGAATTGGAGAACTAATTGGGCACAGCTTTAATTTAGTGGTGATACAATTTAGCTATAATTAAATCAGAGAAAAAATTCTAGGTAACAAAATTTAGTTAATTTAGGTACAAACTTGTTTGTGTTCCACTGTAATTAATTTGCTCTTCAAACTGTAAAGTATCAGCATCCTTCGGTAAGCAAAAGTGCAGTCAACAGTCCATAACTTCCAGAACATTACTTAAGTAGTTTGTAAGTGAAAAACTGGTAGGATAATCCTTAAACTAAGGCCACTTGACATAAATGCTACCTAATTGTGTCTTGATTCCTGGATCATTGACTTCCCTCTAGTTGAGCGGGCTTGATTGTGACAAAAAATGACCCATTACAATTTACATGTTTTGGATGCACTCCTTCCAGGATTGAGAGAATCCAGGTTCTCATCTGTGATGCTAGATTTTTGTAAATGTTATTTTTTTGGTTTCCTAGTCCATGAAGATTTGCTGATACATTTGGAAATGCTAAAGCAAGTTTCAAAATAAATTTTTCATTAATATCTCTGAAAATAAAATTTTAAAGCTCAGCTAGAGTAGTAGCATTCACATTCCTTCCTTTATTGAGGTTAGAAGGATGCACATCCATACCAAGTATCTTCATCCCAGTAATGAGGAACTACAATTATTAAGTTTTAAAATTTATCTTCAGGAGCAGCAAACGATTCTCTGCATGCATCTGGATAATTTGACTATATCAATATTGATCCATGCTTATGCAGTTGTTGTTAATCCCTCTGGGAAATGGATTCTTTCAGTAATATTAGTGGAGCAGATGTTGGTTGTTGATTTTGCAGTTTTATTCTTGGTACTTTCATTTTTCTCAGAAGAAGGAGAAACTTCCTTAATCCCATGCAGAGATAGAAATATAAATGACAGCTAAAAATACGCAGAATTTTCTGTCCTTCTGCAGCTCTCGGAATACACACTGTGTTGAGAAGGGAGGATAAGCATGACTGCGTGTATCTCTTTGAAGTACTTTATCAGCGTTCTTAAAAAATATCAAAGAGGAGACTTATGCCATGTAAAAATAGTTATGATTACATCCTCTTTGGCTGGATCTGATACAGTTCTTGTGGGGTACGTCTGTGAGATGACTACCTGAATATTCAGGGGAAAAATGATGGTTTTCAGGGCCAAGATCCTCTCTTGCGTTTCTGAGGCCATTTTTAATTTCTGTGACCATTTTTAATTTTTGTTATAATTTTGTTTCAAGGGTCATGGATTTGTCCTTAGCTGCTTGAATTTACCACATTTTTAAAACCTAGTTTTAGTAATTGAGATTCTACAGGTTTTCATTTAAGAAAGCTTTTGCAGTCCATTTTGCATTGGTTGTAAATGCCTGGAGTTTCAGATTTTGAAGCAATAAAGCACATAGTGCCAGCTTTCTGTTTAATGAAATATTCAGTGCTGCTCTCCCTCCTCTGGCTTGTTCAGTGTTATCTCCCTGGGTGAATTTGCTTCTTCTGGATGGGATTTTGGTGGGCTCGATCCCATCCTGTGTCCTTGCTGAGTTCAGGAGAAGCTTTTCCTCAGCCGTATTGACAGCAAGCAGAGAACCTACATGGACGGTACTTGAACCAAATCCAGACGGGATGTGGGGGCTGATCTGTCCTGGGGACTAAGGGATGATGCTGAGCCATCAGAGCAGGATCACATCCCGCTTACATCCCGTTACCATGAACCGCAAACACGTTGCTGTGTTTCTTCACATGGGTAATTCCAGCAGAGTCACGCAAGTCGCCAACGGGGACGAGAGTTTCACAGTGTGTATTTACAACTAGAAAAAGGTAATGTTAGGCAGGAAATGTATTTTCTGTCTAAAAATGGTGCGAAGAGTAGTGGCTGCTTTTTCTCTGTTATGCTTAGAGAAACAGAAATTTTTCATGAAAGTGAATTTTCAGTCGGATCAGGCTGGTTGCCTGAGCCCACCACGGCTCTGCAGTTGAACAAGGAGGGGACCTCCTCCACAGCTCCTTGGGAGGAGCTGCCGTGAGGTCCTTGCTGTGAGTTGTCCCACTGTGGTACCGCTCCGGTCCATCCATAAGAGCCTTTGTATTTTCGTGCGACCCTCATTTGTAGGAATCAAACAAGTAGCTACCATTTGTATAATTTTATGAAATTCTTTTTAGTAATGCTATGTTTCTAATCAGTCCTTTGGAAGAAATTAAAAAACACTGGACCACGGCAATATTTGCTGCTGTAACTCAGTTCTTTTGGGTAGCAAACACCACTGCTGTTGTGTGGGGTTCGATGGACTTTCCTCTTTTTCTCAATGTATATTTTAATACTTGTTTTCCAGTGGAACAGCAGAGGCTGTCACACAAACAAGATCCGTAAAAGAGGCAGTTTTTTGACATAGAAGCCAATGAAAAGGAAAGACCCTCCAAACTCCGGGTAGTTAAAAGGCATTCCCAAAAAGCAGCCCTGAGGGCTGTGCAAGGATTGCGGCTGTGCAACAAGTCCTGCAGAGGCAGCAGATGGGGTGGCCAGGGCTGTGTCTCGCGTCTTCATACTGACGTGACTGCCGGAAGTGCTGTGTCCTCTGGCACTGTTCACGATTTACGTTAGTTTGAATTAGGGAAGAATAGGGTCCTATGTCATCTGGACAGGCTAATGGTTACTTAATTATTGACAAAAGGGAATTTGTGCAATTGTATTTTCAGATCCCTCCTGGCCATCTTTAAATGACTTCATAGTTAGCGCAGAAATATGTTTTTAAGAACTTCTGTAAAGAAAAATCCTCTTCAGTGTCTGTTTTCATTGCTGGGTTATCTCATATTTTTAATTTACTGTTCTTTATATTTCATTTCCAATTCTCTATCCTTCAGAAATCTTTATAAATGGCTACATAACAAGTGCGAATTTCTCTCCTGTTCCATGAAAAGTACCAATCAGGCTGTGATGACTGTGACATCTCTTACTAAGAAAGAACAAAGAAACCACTCAACTCTAAATAATCAAAGTCTGGCTTGTCAGAGTTGGGGTATGTGGCCTATTAAGCTTTATTGAGGGCATGTTGCAAAACCAGTGGTGCTTAAATAAGTGTACAGGCCCTTACGCGATTAGTTATGCATGTGCACAGTGATCTTGTTAAAATCAAATTTTATTCAAAGAAAGCAGAACTATCTCCAATAAAACTGTAATATGGCATAAAATCAAGTAGCGCTTCTTTGCAAGTTGAAAATGTCTTATTTCTACTCCTGTGTTTTGTTTCTGGAACTGTTTGGCTGGGAGAAGCGGTGGCTCGGGGGGATCTTCTCCATGTGTTTAAGTACCTGATAGGAGGGAGGACAGAGGATGGAGCCAGGTTCTTCTCAGTGGTGCCCAGTGAAAAGACCAGAGGCAACAGGCACAAATTGAAATACAGGAAATTCCATTTAAACATAGGAAAATGCTATTTTATGGTGAGGGTGTGTTGTGATTCATGTCAAACACCTGGGACAGGCTGCTTGGTTGTGCAACCTCTGTCCTTGGAGGCAACCAAAGCCCAACTGGGTATGGCCTTGGACAACCTGCTCTGGCTGCCCCAGATCCATCAGGGGCTGGGCTGGATGGTCTCAAGAGGTGCCTCCAACCTCAGCCCCTCCGTGACTCTGCGACATGCTGTGCAGTATAGTTACCGTGCTGAGAGCGTGTCCTGAAATGTTTCACTGAGTTACATCACGCAGTTGTAAACGGTACAATGAACTGGCTGAAGACGGTGGAGGCGTTTATAAATGTGCCACCCCAGGAGAGGACAGATGTTCTCAGCTGAGCTATACCTTACAAGTCGGTGAGGTGAAGGTAGCGTAAGGGAAATGGAATAGGAGAAATATACTACTACTGTCTTCTGCCGGCTAGTTTGTAACAGGAGACCACAGCGGAGTGTCAGTTACGGGTAGTAGTTGGTAGAAAATCTGCTGCTTTTTCTTCTGAACTGTGTTGAGGTTTTATAGCTTGGCTTGTGCCAACAACCTGTCACCCCAACCTTCTTGTCTTTCTTCAGCCAAAGTGCCTCAGCACTTGTGGAGATACCTGGGAAGCGGGTATTTCTGAGATAAATATCAACCAGTTTTCTCCTGGCCTTCAAACTGTGCTGATCCGATTCATCACCTGAACGTGGTCTGTGGTGTAGCTGTCTTGGCTGTTCTGAGGAGCAAATCTCCCGAGCCAGCAGGCAGAGCTCCTCTCGGGGCTGGCTTTGCCTCCCACCCTACTGCTGGGGTCATCTCTGCTGCACCGGAGTGCAGACGCAGCTGACAGGAGCAGGAGCCTGCTGTTTTGGTGCACACCCTTCCACATGTCCTGTTTTCGATGTAGCATCTTCTGGAAAGAACTTTGGTTTAGCACTTGCTCTGTCGCTTCGTTTTTCCCTGTTAAACGCAATCGAGTTTCCTGGTGGGAACGTCAAGACAGCAATTTATCCGAGACAGATACTTCTTTTATTCTCATTGCTTTAGCTGGGGACTTTCCTGTAATCATTAAAAGTTTGGTGCTTGCAGTGTGCTGTGAGGGTTCCCTGGTCAGCGGAGCTTTTTTTTGTCATATAAGTTGAATAAAAACAGAAAACTTTTTTCTTTTATAGCAAAGTAGCTGACAATATTTCATCTCTGAGAAACTAGGAAAGCACAAGGACACCGTTAAATGCTTTTCTCTGGTGTCTCCTCTGCACTTTGTGTTTCTCCATCAGCCACTCATCATCTGCTCCTTTATGCAGCATGACCATGCTCCAAAACAGTTGGGTTTGTGCTTGGCATGGGTTTTGGCTTCCTGGCACCCTGGCTTGAATGTTCCCTGGGTTTCCAGTCTTGGTTCGTGCATCGGGTCAAGCCAAAGTGCCAACCTCAAGCTCTGCCTTGGCGTAGAGGAGTAGATGCGCACCAGAGCTGGGTGGTCAGCAGTCACCAGGGATGGTCCTCACCCCTGAGCGGGGATGTCGGCACGTGGCCCTGCTCCCCTTCAGCTGGCAGATGCTGCCATGGGCACAGGCAGCCTGCGGTGGCTACGTAGGCGGCTGCTGCTGTTTTTCAGTGACTAAGCTGTAATTCTCAGGCACTGTCTCTCCAGCAAACCATCATGTTATTTATCTCCATCTGCTGTGCTGTTTTTTTGTCTTCTCAATCGGTGTCTTCATTCGATTCTTTATTTGACATCCTGGTTCCTAATGTTTATCTGTCAGCCTAAATGGCAAATACCAGCCTCTGACGTATGACTCCTTCTGCTGATAATTTGTAGTAGATCTCAGATCTCTTTTCCGACTTTCAAGGTTCTCCTGTGCTTCTCCCAAATAACCTGCGTGTTATGACTCCTGCATTGTCATTTACTACACTGTCGTCATTAATAAACCTTTATTCCACAGATTTTAAACTAGATATTTTCCATACAAGATGAATTATAGTGCTTATTTTCCAAAATGGTTTGCACTGAAGCTTTCCTTATTGATGAAACCTTGTGCATCCCCCCTTGCCTTCTGCAAGGGGGACTCCAGCGCTGGGTGGTTGAGATGTTATCTGCTGGATTTCTGCCTGGTCAAAGCCAAAAGAGCCATCATCTTAAATATGACCAAGCCCTTCAATATGGCAACTTATCATAAATTATTGCTGAATTTCCTTAGAATGATCTCTGGTAACTGCTGAAGAATTATTCCATAGTAACTTAGAGGCTGAGCTCAAACATTTTGTAGAGCGTGAAATCTGAAAACGTTGAAGGGGTCATTTTTACAGTTGATTACAGGGCTTTTACTCTTCCAGCCTTCATAGCTGCATCTTTGAATGACTTGATTTATGTAAAGAACTGATGCTGTGGTTCTGAAAAGACACTTGCGGAACTTGCATGCTAGAAGCAGAGCGTTAAAGATTGAGACTTGCAGCTTTCAGGAATGTTAACTTGAAGAAAAATAATTCAATAAAAATAAATCTGAGTATGTATTCAAGTCCTCTGTTCCTGAAACTTGCTTAGATTTGCCTTAAATTAAGCATAAATTCCTCAGTCTTAGCCCTGTAAAGTATAAATATATTAAAGAATGATCTCTTCCACTGTCCATATGGATAGATTTCCTAATGTTATTCCTAAGACTGTGGGGTTGGACATATGGAGCTGTCAGACAGGAACAGGGATTTCCAGGAGTGCTGGCCCTTAGCGTGAGCCAGGACAGGAGGAGCAGGAGGAGTGCCGTTATGTCGCTTTAGTTGCCAAGAGAAAAGGAGTCTAATCAGTGATGTGTGAAACGGGCCTGATCTCAATCCTACCAAACGCGGTGGAAATCTATCAGGGACATCACTGAAAATAGTATTTAGGCTTCCGGTTTCTGATATTATAAGACTAGGGTAAACATACAGTGATGGCACTTAGCGGCTGAAGAAGCTTGAGCAGGCCTAAGAAAGGCTGAACTGGCCAGTTTACAGTTTTAACGGATCATGTGCAATGCTTTGTCTTTCCTTTGACAGATGCTCAGGGAAGTGTTTCCAAGAGTAGTCTTGACTCGCTTTTTGTGAACCTGTGCCAGCCTGCGTAATACCACAAATGACTTAGGCTGGATTTACAGTGCCAGAGTGAACCCAGAGAAGGATCCAAATGCAAATATGTAATTTATTTTGCATATCAAAATATTAATTTGGAAATGGAAATATAAACGTTGGCATCTAAGCTTTAAAGGATAGGCTATTAACTATAAGGTTTCCTCAAAGGTTACATTTCTGATATTTTATTGCACTTTACTATTTATGGGGTTTTTTGTTAGGCTTTCTTTGAGTGACGATGTGTCTGTATCCAAAATCAGAAGGTGTCCTGTCAACTTAAAAGGGGGGAAAGCAAAAATGCTTCCTTTTGGGAAGCCCAATTAGGTGGATAAATGACACAGATGACTTCACTAATTTATGTTCTCTGTGATTGCTGTGATGGAACACAACACACATGCTGTTCCCTCTGCTCCTTAGAGCTTTGGGTAGTTTACTGTTTGTGGCTGTAAAAACACAATAGGGAATACCTTAACATATGCTGGAGCTAAACTGGATGAGAAATGGCAGCAGCTAATCTGTGAAACATAAAATGCATCTTCTTGAAGTGTTTGTCTAGAAAAAAAGCTGCTCCGACTTCATGATTTTCAAAGCCTGTTGGAATACACTTCATCAGAGGCACTGCCTCTTAAATACATAAATTACCATGAAAATATCTTCTGGCTTCATCAAAATAGCTTCCCACTTGATGGGTTCATCTGTTAGGGCAGGACCAGGTAGCAGTCAGACTGCTACTCCGCTGACCACAGGGTTCCTCGTTTATTTAACGTTTCTCTCAGTATTCCAGGAGGGAAAAAAAAAAAAAAGAAGAAAATCATTCTGCAGCTCTTACAGCTCTCCTCTAATAAAATGTCATCTTGCAAAACATTTAAGTGTCCGTTTACCTTCTGTTGCCACTCGGGAAGCTCTGTATAAGGATGGAACTGGCTGGGCTGAACACCCGGAGCGGGTTCCCGTTGAGATGAGCAGACAGACAGACAGTGATAGGAGCCCGGATCCAGGTGCCCGTGTGAACCCGCAGAGTCCTGGGGAGGCGCTCCTTGGGAAGTCTTTGGCTGAATCACTCTGGTCAAAATGCTACTGGATATAGAATTCTAACATAATATCCACGATGTGATGCCTTGCATGCTAAACTTATTGAGCTGCATTAAAACCCTAAAATATTTTGGTGAGAGGAGGCAGATTCTGGAAACGATGATAAATATTTGATTAGTTTGAGATACTGGTCAGGCAAGAACTGGAAGCTTAGCTGAAATGACCGAAATAGCCTTTCCTTCTACCAGAACAACCTAACTATTGGAAATCTCAGAATTAGTCTGATTCACAGAGAATTTCAAGACTGAATTTTTGTTTTACAGGTTCAAGACATTGGGGTAAGCTTTAGATTCATTTTGAAATGTTTATCTGAATTAAATGTTTGAAGTTTACCCACTTTTAAGGCTATGCTGTTCAATCTGCATTTAGGCACAGTGGATTTAATGATTAGAAATCTTTTTAAAAATGGTCCCGAGTGTGTTTTTTAGGGACTCGTTAACTTAATTTCTTTTGTTCTTGAGATATGATAGCCTTATGTTTGTATTTTACTTACTGCTATGATATACTAGGAACACTAGAGCCAAATTATATGTCATTTTGCTTGTTTGACATTGACTCGATTGCTTGTATCAGTCAGCAGATGACACTTATAGGTCATTTGTCCTCATTGGGATGCTGAAGTTACTGAGTAATTTCTTATTCTTTCAGAGGTTATTCACTTTAATGATATTTTTGCCTGTATTACAACTCTACAACTGCAGTTTTCTGAAAAGGTCTGTATAGGTATTGAAACTAATAGAGTGTTTCTAGAATATGATTAGTATGGTATTTATGGAACCATCTGTTCCACTAAAGTTTATAATTTGGCGTATGTAAAGTTTCTTGCATCGGTAGAATCCTCCCGTTTTCTAAATGCAGCTGAAATTTAAGGGACAATATTATTCATATATTTTGACAGTAGTAGCACTCTGAAACGGTTGTCTTTCTGAACAAACATCCTCAAAGTTTAGATTACATTACTATTTCTGTAAAAATGGCACAGAAATTGTGATGAAAAGTAGCCATTTGCAGCCGTATCTATTGCTTAGAGCCTCAGAGCTGCGTGAGCTGCACACACCTACCTGGGACACGACCGTGGGTGGGTTTTCTAAAGACTGCACTATTTTATTAGAAATGAGCGATAACACACCAATATCGCCAAACGTCACGCAGGGTTGGTTTTTATCTTTTGGTGAGGATAATGCTGTCTGTACTTGTACAAAAACCTCTTTTTGTGGCATTGTACCTCCTTGGTCCTCAATGTTGCAGGCACCACCTGATAGCGGATGGGTTACACAGCTCCCTCTAACACAGCAGGTTTCTTCAGTCTTCCAAAACTGAATGCCAACCTGATACTCTATTAAGGAGAAAAGAGCATTTATCCGACAGTCGGTGGTGCTAGGAGCAAGGAGTATGGTGGACGAGGCTGGTGTGAATCCCAAGACAGAAGTGGGGGCTGATGGCAAGCTGTGTCAATAACAAACACGTGGAGAGCAAACAGCTCCAGCAGGGACGAGTGGTGAGAGCAAACCTCGTCAGCAGCAAACGGCTCTTGTACGTGGCAAAATTGCCGTTGTGGCAAAGTTCTCTTCTGCTTGAAGGGCTGGGTGAGGACTGATTTTTATTTTTTCCAGATGTGTATTTTGGAAACCCTTTCTAGCCTGAAAATGAGAAGAGCGTCACTTATCAAATGGCTAGG
This sequence comes from Burhinus oedicnemus, assembly GCA_008921705.1. Lineage (NCBI taxonomy): Eukaryota > Metazoa > Chordata > Aves > Charadriiformes > Burhinidae > Burhinus > Burhinus oedicnemus. Next base: position 3,063,726 of record VFFE01007869.1, on the reverse strand, counting down.
TATGGGACAGTCCTTTAAATTTTACTAAAGGACAAAATGGATGAATTTTGACTTTGAAGCTATAGGGTGAAATGCAAAAGAACACTTGTGAGACACCTGTAGTTCAAAACCACTTACATGTGCTGGCTCTCTGCGCTGTTGCTGACGAAGTCATCCTCATTTGCAATTCATCAGTCCCCCTAAACTCACGTATAAGTAGCTACCTTCCATTTAGGCACCACGGGGGTGTTTTCACTGAAAGGATGAAGTCAGGTAAGAGGATCACTTGAGTTAATGCAGAAATGAGGGCAATATATTAATGTAACAACAGGACATCCAGCTTTTTATATTAAAAGCCAGGACCCTAAAATTAGAGGTATAAAGGATACTTATTGGGAGCAACTCCACCTTTATTAAAGACTCGCATTTGAGTAAGGTACAGCACCCAGATTACAGTGGTCGGCGCTTTCTAAATGAGCATTGAAGCCGTGAAGATTATAGGGGTTTTGATTTTTTATTTTTTTTTTTTTTTTTGCTGTTAATGCATGCTGAGAGTAGGCTTCTTGCACATGCAAAGCTGGTTTTGAAAGAAACGTCACTTACGAGTAGTGCAACAAAAGCACGAGTGTCAGTAAGGCGACACAGACACGCGTGCCGGACTGCCGCCCCGTCCGTTCCGCTCTAGTTTGTAGGTTGGCCACAGCGCAATCTCCCTAGCTGTGCTGCTCTAGAAGCATGCTCCAAGGGCAAGGGTGAAGTTTACCGTTGGGAAGGTCTAACTTTTCTCTGGAGAAGGGGAAAGAATAAGAGAAATAGCAATGGAAATGCCAACAGTGCAGAACACCACGGGAAAACAAGAAAATGCAAAGCCTGATCACAGCGAGAACCTCAAAGCGGTATGGTTGAGGAAGAGCGGCCATGAGAGCAGGAGGCCACAGGGAGATGTCAGGGCCCACATCTCCACCCTGCTGCCTGTCCTGCCCATGCACCACATGCTGCTGCTGCCTCACCAGCAGCTCAGGGGTTTCCCTAGACCTGATGGGCTTGTGCCCCCGGCCGCGAGGGCAGAGTCCCTGCAAGGGACGGCTTTCAGCAGCTGTGGCTCCATTTTGGGCTGAAACCCACAGGACTTAGGCTAAAGCACTGCGTAGTTTTCATATGTGTAATAGTTTGGGTCCTGTGTCTTTATGCTAGATCTTGGCATTTTGTGCTTGTGGGAGTCTTTAAGGTACTAGGGCATTAAGAAAGATTTGGGTTGAAACTTGTCAAGGGGAAATAATATTTGCAATTGCTCAGCTTCCTGATTAAAAAAACCACAACAGGGTCTAAGTAAGAGCAACGTTTTCTCAAGCATGATTAGTAATACTTTAATTCAACACTGCAACAACAAAAAAATTGATTTTATTGCTCTCTATTTTATGGATCATGAATTTAACTGAACTAAACAGTCACAGTACAGGTGAATAATACTGCTTTAGTGAGCTATTGACCACGTTTCCTTCTGCATTTCATTAACTATTTTTTTTTGTTCTGCTTACTCAGCTTTTCACATTTCTAACTCTAAAGACCTATGTACCACCAAAGAACAGTAAAACAACCAACTGCTTTGTTTACCGTCCTGCACTGAACAACATTTTATGCACCTTCTTTGGCAGGCTTTCCCCTTCTGAACGTATTTCGGTAAAACTGAGAAGAATGTACGTTTTTAGGACCCAACAAAATCTGACTGCCGGTAGCTGTGTCAAGAAGTGTTTTCTCTCAACTGAAGACAATAATTAATATTAATTATTTTGAACTATGTATCCAAAATATCCATTGGGCTGGGCATTGTACAGATCACATTAAGAGATTGTCCGTGCTCCAGTAACACTTTTAATGTTGATAATATGAGAGAAATGAGAGCTGACATGCACAGAGGGTCCCAGAACTTGTTTAACTTACGCTACGGGTCAGGGCTGAAGCAGAAATACAAACTGTTTCTGCAGATTTCTCTTTTGCAATAGGCAATGGTCTTCAGTCATTCATTGTAAGGGAATTGACCAGTCCTAAGTGTTTTCATTGAGTTGTTTTCAGTATCAGGTCTTTATTGGTAGATTTAGTATTCCTGTTAGCCTCTCACGTCAGTGCGAACTTAGAGCTACAGCTCTGAGTCAAATGAGAACAAGTAAATTAGTTTGTATTTTCTACGGTCTAAGATATTTTCTGCTCTGACAGATTTTAGTCCAAATTGCCACACCGTCAACAAGAGGGAAAACTTCTGCACTGGGTGTAGAAATGCTCTCAGATGGGGCTGACACAGATAACATCGGGGATACAGGTAAGGATCTCACTGCCAGATGGGAACCCGCTTTTGCAGTAAGACAAGGAAGCTACTGGGTGCTGCTGGTCACCTTTCTGCACCTCTCCCCGAGGGCAGAAGGGTCATTTGTACCTGGGGGAGATGCTTGTTTGCATGCGAGGCCGTTGTCAAATGCCAAAAAGGGAGTACAGTGGTTATAGAGGTCTTGCTGGAAACGGGAACTGGGTTTGGTGAATAGAGCAGCCTTGATTTACATGTAGAAAATAGGTGTGGAAAGTCATTCAATTCATCCTGCTGCATCAACGCTTTTGCATCAAAACTGTTCTTAACAGATGTTTGAGTTACCTATTATAAGGTTTTCTGCTGATGGAGAGTCCATAGCCTCCATGGACAATCTGTTCCTGTGCCTAACTGTCCTTACCGTTCGGAAGTTTTTCTTAGTGTCTAATCTAATTCCCTCTGGCTGCGATTTCAGCTCATCGCTTGTAGTCTTCTCCCCAGGGAGCATGGAGAAGAGTTTATTCCCGGCCGTTTTAGTTACCTTTAATACGCTGGCAGAAAGCCATCATCCCTCCCCTTAGGCACCTGCAAATCAGACATCCCCAGTTTTCTCAATCTTCCTTTGTTGGTCATGTTTTCTAGATTTTTTTCTTTTCTTTTTTTCTTTCTTTTTTTTTTTTTTTTTTTCCCCCCCCTCTCTCCTTCTCTCTTGGGGTTTCTCTTGGCTTGAGCCACCTCTTTGTCCCTGGCCTACAAATCTGAGTTTCAATCTAGCCCACCAGTTAAGGCAAGCCCTTCACATTTTGCTGAGGTTGAGGGGAAATATCTTCCTCAGAAATGATAAGCCTAAGGTTTTTACATAGCCTATTATCTGTTTAAGTTCTCCTATGTTTTTCTCCAGTAATTACCTTTCTCTAGCTGTTACTTCAACAAAAGGCTCGTAGATCCCTTATGGAATAGGAAGGCACACAAATTACTCATGCTTGGAAAGGAAAGTAACTAATTCCAAAGCTAATGATACATGCTGAGTTTCTCCAATTCTTACAGTTAATTTGAACATGAGTAAAAGATACTCTGCACGGAGTTTTAAACACCCCCAAGGTACCCACATGGAAACAGTTTTCTCTGAAAAAGGTTGCTCCCTGTCCCTCAGTAAAGATGGGCTAATTTAACCCGCGGTAGCTGCTTTAGCAGTAGAGTTCAAAGGAGCTTCAAGTTGATTTTATAACGGAGGAAAGAAAGTTTTCATTTTCTTTAGGCTCCAAGACAGTTTTGCTCCAAGCATTCATATGAAAACAGCTTTAACCCAGCAATAATATTACTAAAGCTGAAATTCATGCTGCACAAAATTCCAGGGAAGTGCGAGGAGTGACACAGACTGGGTCTCCACTGTCAGCAAAACAAGTTACTCTTGCTTTTCATAACACAGCAGTGTTTTACCTATGTTTGCATAAAGTATAAATCTGTTGTTGTTGTAAAAATTAGCAGCCTAGAGTGAAAAACCTACTAGAACAAAGAAAATTTAATTTTACTCTGTTTATGGCCTGCCTTTGCTGTGTAAGGGAGAGACGAGGTGTTAACAGCATTGTTGCGGGTTAGTTTCGATTATCTGAAGACTTTTACAGGACTGCTTTGCTAGCAAATTAAAGCAAAGCAGATTTTATAGGAGAAAGAATGTTCTTGCCCTTTAAACGCTGAGCCTCCTGTACAGGACCACAGGCACAAAAGGCACATAACCAAGCCTTGTAGCCATGAAAACAACGGCACGAAAAGGAGCTTTCTCTCCCAGTTTAATTTTCCGTAGTTACAGAAATGAGGCTACCAGCTGTTTGAATTACAGCCTGCAGTGACACAATAATAAGAAAGTTAATCTCTTTAAGTAGCTATCATATTCTAGTCTTTCCTTGGCAACTCCTTGCCTGGTATTCCCATTTACCTGTAAATTTGCATCTAAATGCAAGGAGCAATGTTCTCGGTACAGGTGGGGGAAAGCAGAACACCTGCTGGTAACTGCAATGAAGATATCCGTGCACAAAAAGCCCATGCGTGCACATATATATGCGCATTTTATAAAAACTTTGAATAGGATTGCCAAGTACAGTTGGAAGGAAATATGTAGATGTTGTTTTTGCCATGTCCTGGATATTTTTCAGCATGCGTTGAAAAATAATAGTCTAAAAAAAATAAAATAAATAGTCTACAGGATAGTACGGTCTGAGCTGGGAGGTGCATCCTTACTTACTAGAGCGTGGTTGTACGCTGGTGAGGTTTTCTGAACCAGAAGGGATTTTCTGGGAGATCCCTGGTGTTCAGCTGCTCAGGTTTTTTACACAGGTCAGCTCTGGTTGGAAACTTCTCGAGTTGCGTTTTCTTTGAAAATTTTTTGGAAATAAGATGGGTTTGCAAGCCTCTGAAGGGCACCTCATGGTTTGGAAGCTTTCTATTATGGAAATAGGTGAGAGCCCACTGGGAACAGAAGGATTTTTTTTTTTTTTTCTTCTTCCTGTAGTGTTTAAATACGGAAAGGACCAGATCTTCTGGGGGAAGGAAGAGGTATTTCGTATTATCCATTCCTGAGTGTTTATAGATGAAAATGACCTTCCTTTGTCACCTGTGCCCAAATAATTGGGTACTACTTTAGTTGGGCCTTTTATAAACAAAACAACATTCACCTAAATGAAATTTTCTATGATGCCATGTCCCTCCTTTCTCTCTGCCTCCTTCCCTCCCTCCCTTGTCCCCCACTTTTTGGCAGATCGGATACCTGGGTGATGGGACTCTGCCTTCTGGTGGGCACAGCACGGACCGCGCGGGGAAAGGTATAACAGATGCAGCAAAAGGTCTTAAAGTGGTTTATTTGTTGAAATGTTACCTCTGTTTCCCACAACTAAATTTAATAAATATAAAGCCAGTACACGATTAGGATTTCGGAATTTGACTGCTTTTACATCCCCTCTGTACCTGGTCTGCAGCTGAGATGTTTTAGTAGGTGATTCATTGGCAGCGTTATGGGCTTTCTTCATTTAAGAGCACCTAGAGGAACAATGTTTCAACATTATACTAACTAGAGCTGAGATTTTTTGCATAGTTCTAAATCTCCCGCTTAATTCCATTTTAATTTAAATGTTTCGTGTTAACATTATGCGTTATTTTTTAGCTTACGAGAAGTTACTTTGTAAAGATCAACTTTTGTTTTTATCCTCTAAAATTCGTCAAGGGAATCTGAAATTGGGTCAAAGTGTAGTTTTATTTTGTTCTGCAGCAATGTTATTTTCCTGATATGAGATTACTTAGTTTCTACGAGTTGCCAGTGGCAAATTAGACTTGATGCTTCAGCCATAAAAGGTGGTACATTCCTGGTGTGCAAAATGTTGTCCTGCTCCTACGTTTCCTGAGCAGTTCCCCAGTGGTGGAAATGGCCGTAGGCTGCGGTGCAAGTAATTGAGGAAACTGTTGTGCTGGACTCCGACTTTGGTGTTTAAAATAACTCAGTTTAGAGAGATCAGTTCCTTTGTCAGCATTTGGGGTAGCTATCCCAAAAAGCCTGAGATTCTGTTCTTTCTCCAAGTCTTGCAACAAGACTTTTGTATCCTACATGGTTTCCCGTAAAGGGAAATGTGATCCGTACAGACGCTCGGATGAGGACGGCTGTTGTGTATGCAGGTCACTGCTCATTTAGACTACATTTTCTAAAACGTTTCGGGAATATCTAACCTTTGGGTGAAAGACAATTGGATTAACTGCTTTCAGATGTATTGCGTGCCCAGCTCCACTAACACAAAAAACATTAACCCCCCCACCCCCCAAACGCTGGAAAATTGATCAATTATTGCTAAAAGTTTCAAAGGACATACACTGCCATGTAAGGTCATTTACAATAACAGCTCTTAAAAAAAGGGAAAAAAAAGGTTCCTGCAAATGTCAAAAAATGGAGCAAACTTTGAAGCACAGTTTGAAGGAGTGAAGTAAGGAGTCTAAGCTTCTTTTACAGCTGATGGAGAGAGGTGGATAGATCTGGAAGGCAGTTAGTAACAGTTCCGGGTGCTCAGTAGCTTGAATTAGATTGCTTGGGTATTCTTCATATCCTCCTACTCTGGGATGGAAACAAAATTAGGGAAAAAAGAAAAAAGCAGTGTGTTTTAGATGCACATAGAGAACATTGCAGGTGTCAGTCTATTCTTTAATTCTGTCTTCAAGGCTTCTTTTGGTTACGATAAACAGACTCCTGGATGCTCTTTCTTGGACTTCAATTCCTAGCTGCTTCATATAGCACTTTGGAGGTAAGATGGTTGTGCTGTAGATCCCTGTATTTCCAGAATTAAAATCCAAGATTTTGTGTTTATCTAAAGTGTCACGGCATGGGAAGAAGACTCAAAAATTTATGAAAAATTATTACTTCTCTACTAGCAGGGACTTTGTGGCAGCATATTTATAGTTTTTGGTGCTATTCCTACATCTCTGTGTTACGCTATTGGATCTGAGTAGGCAGTTTACCTCTCTACTTATTACTGCCAGGAAGAAACCTTTTGAGAAGGTTTCAGAATGTCAGCGGTCCAGACCCCTATCACATTCTTTCCTTAGAGAAAGCCTGCTGGCCTAATTTTGACTTTTCTGAACTTTAAAGAGACCCAAATTATGAAGAAGAAATTGCCCCAACCTGCCTTTATCTTAGAAAAATGGTATGGAGAAGAGTGCTGGAAGAACTATCGTTTTGTTGGCCAAGGAGGGTCAGGATACAAGAAAGCGTTAGGGGGCTGTTCCTCTCCACAGTCACCTGCTGGTGGGTCAGGCTCATATATTGCCCCCTGTGAATTCTGTTCTGTGGCACAGAGGACAAAAAAAAAAACCCAAAAAACTTTTTCATCAAGAAGGAGAGACTGCATGTATAGGCCCTGGTCTTGAGCCTTAACAGTTGCTTGTCTGCCACTGTTTTATTGGAGCAGGGTGGTAGACCTAGCAGGACAGGCGTGTGCTGTGTGTTATTCCTGAAATTTCCGGTTTATAAGGTGAAATCTGGGGTGCTCTACCCAACGGTTTTGACCCTACGGTGCTTATGAACGCAACCATGAGCTGTTCCGCAAGTGCTCTCTGTGGCTCACTAAGCATTGGCTTAAACATCCATTCATAAAATAAGGCCATCTTCAACATTTTATGACTAACTTGCTTTAGTAAAACATTTTTACAGTCCTTAGCAGACAGCTTTAGACCATAAATGCCCAAAAGCAAGGATTATGAAAATACTACAATGGAAAGCCCTCAGCTGTATCTATCGTTCAGGGCTATAGATGTCAAGTATAGAGGTGTTGGGTCTAGGAAGATAAAACTACTGCTTTGTCATTTCTCTATTAGCATTATAATACCCTTGAGAACTAAGAGCTCGGTGGATGCATTATGGATTTATGTAAATGACTTACCTCTGGAAGAGAAGAAAATGGTTTCTAAGCAGGGGTATTGGTGCAGTGTACTGCCAGGGAGAGAGATGGGAAGCACAACTTCTTCTGCTGAATTAATTCAGAATAATCCTTGGCAAATTTTGAAACTCTTAGGAAATTGTTCTAAAGTGCTCTTTGAAATTCCAGGCAAGCAGTGATAAAGATGGTTTCTGGTTTTTTTTTTGCTTGTTTGTTTTGGTTTTTTTTTTTTTTTTTAATATTCTGCAACCTGAAGACATTAAAATGTGACCCATTAGGTTGAGTTTTCCAAAGGCAGTGAGCGCAAGTCAGGAGTCTGCCTTCCCTGCAAGTCGGGTCCTGCTCAAAGGAGTTGAGTCAACAGTGCGGGTTAGGAACTGGTTTCTTAATCGTTTAGCTGCTTTTCACTTAAGAACACTTGATTATTTGTTGTTTAAAAATAATTGATTTAAACATCACACAGCACATACTCTAGTGCAATACATACACTTGCTAGTTCAGTAAAAGCCCCTCGTTCCTATGCTGAGCTTGTGGTTTTATCTTGTCATTCCTTATTGATGTTATTTCAGTTTACTCTGCAGGTGAACATTTACTAACCATTAGAGATTACTAAACGTTTCCCAGGTCCCAGTGATCCTCTCCGATGGGAGGCACCTGTTTCCAACCCTTGCTAAAGAGTAAGAAGCAAACACCTATGTTCACCTCTCTCTGCTTCTCTCCATCCTTGCCTGCCTCAAAAATTAGGAAAAAGCCATGATGGATTCCGCTTCTGTACTCAGTTCCTCTATTTTTCAACTGCAGGTTTATGTGCTCCAGCTATTTCTGTACCAGCTCTAATCTACAGAAGCCGAAAACTGCAGGTGGGGAGAATCCAGATGCCGCACGGCGCCTTTTTGCAGGGAGCATTTGCCGGGTTTCGGCGGGGAGATGTTACCTGTCGGCTCCCTGCCCTTCTCCCTCTCTTGTCTGTGAAGCTCTGTGTCTGCTAAGAAGTAGTAAGGTCTTTCTTTTCCGTGGTTTTTTTTTTTTTTTCTCTTTTCTTTAGCAGCAGAATGTAAACCTCAAATGCACCGTGGCTTCTGCTCGAGCTTTTAGCGTGACACACAGCGTAGCAAAGCGAGGGAGTTCACCTGGCTTTACGTGGAACAGACTTGTCAATGCTTCACACAGCGTTTACATATTTTCACGATAGCTTTGGCCTTTGTTTTGGGGGAAGGGAGAAGGGAGAGGTGCGGTGGTCCCGGGGAGCACGGACAGGGAGCGGCTGCGGATGCAGCAGAGCATCTCTCGCGGCCGCGGTGGGAGGAAGCTCCCCCGCTCCAGCACACCTTCGGGGAGGTTTGTCGAGCAAGCAAAACCTGTGGGATGCCTGTCTGTGGGAGCAGGTTGCTGTTTTCCGCGAGTTTGTCTTCTATTCTGTGTATTACTCCTTGCTCTGTATCAGTAACACCCAGGATTGCTCTGGGCCAGTGGATGAGACTTCAGCTGCGAAGTACACACGCGCAGAAAATGTGTGAAAAATCACAATGACAGGGTTTTGTTCCTTGCTAGCTTGTGATAAAGAGGAACAGAAACACTGACCAGACAGCCCCCCTGGACATTTTAGGGCCTTTTTTCACATGTCTTGAAATCTATTTGCTTTGCCATTAGGGTCTTTTTTTTTTTTTTTTTTTCTTTTTTTTCTTTATGGCCTAAGAGTGTTCTTAAAAATCTTAAATTAGGAAATACAAAAATAATTGGTAAGAGAAACAGGGAAGAGGCAAAATAGATCGATAAAACTTTTTTTTAAAAAAAAAAGTGAAAATATGTATACTACCTCTGCTCTTCTTAGTGCTTCTTACATTACTAGATGTTGTGACTTGGAGTAACTAATGCTGGCTACAAGTAAATTGGCATAAACATATTAATGCTAAAGGATGGTTTTTAATTACCTTCATCTTCTATTAAAATGACTTTGCTGGGCTATTCACTGGCTGATTTCTTTCTGATAAAATTTGAATACAATTTTTCAGCTGGCTTCTAAGTATACAACCAACAGAAACTGCCAGTCAATAAAAATAATTAGAAAACAGAACAAGAAATTAAAAGAGAGAGTTTTTTTAAGAATCTGCATCTGAAGTATCTCCATCCTCCTGGTCAAAACAGTTTCTAATTTGGCTTTAAAATGACATGTTTGAATGTGTCGTAACTCTTAGATACTTGTGAGGTGATAGGTTTCTGAACAAGGGTGCTAAACCAATGTCCATCATGCTGGCAATCCTTGGGAAGAGAGCACTGGATACACTTAATCCTGCTTTACGCTGGAGTTCTTGAATTCCCTCACCTGGTCCGTTAGAGCATTTCTTTAATGTTGGAATTATTATTATACTATTAATATTAGGGTCTTATTAGCATACATAAAACGTATGGATGCGTGCTTAACCATCATAGTGGTTCCTAGTAAAGAATGTAAAATAAGCTGTTGCTTGTGGTCCCTAATTTGTTGTTCAGTGTTGCTGATAGTGACCCTTTGGTTTGGGTGGGTCTGAGAGTGTGGTCAGGTTGGTACTGAACTCAGCACTCATGTTTCATGCATTCAAAGATGAATTCGATCTTAACATATTCAATGAGGAACGATAAACGTGAACAAAACCCCACCACCCGTCCAAAGAAATTCCTTCCTCTGGAAGGAGCCCCCTGCAGATCAGCTGGGTGCAAAATGATCTGGTGGCTTTGTTTTGATGGGTGGCTGCCATTCCTGCAGCCTTGGTGCTTGCTCTGAGCCCCATTTAATCACAGGCGTGGGCTATCCATTGCTGAAAATACCTTGGAGGTGACTTCTTCCTCATTTTGGTGCTGCTACAGTCTCCAGGCATCCTTTGTCCTAGAAGCCTGAAGAGCAGCCCCAAGTACACGTCTCCTACAAGTTATTTTTCTGAATCATCCCCTACGGGAGTAGCGGTGTCACTTTGGTGCCTGTGGTGTGAACTTCTCAAGACACGGAGGACTCGGACCACAAAGCAACACGTTTGGGTCTGCGTGTACTCGCAAGTAAGCTGAAATCTGGTATTGGTGCAATGCCTTTGTGCCAAAACACTCTCCTAAATACGGACCTCTGGCTCCAGCCCAGAAAACGTTTCAAAGACATGTTAACATTCACTGTCTCTTCAGAGGATGGCAAGAAAGAGAAGACCGTCTTGCTCCTTTCATGAAAAAGAACGCGTGGCTTTATGAATACTTTGAAGTGATTTTACTAAAGTGCAGCCAGCAATTTAAAAGACCAGAATTTTGTTCCCCGAACAGCCACGACTTCCCCACCGCTGTCTGCTAGTGTTTGTGCAGCCCTGTGATGTTGAGCGGATAGGAAAGCCGTCCGGCTCCTCGGCCGTTCAGGCCGTTTGTGCAGATCTGATAAATCCACCTCGGTAGGCAACGCTCAGTTCGGCAGAAATCCGCTTAAAGAATAAAATCAACATACCGTTATTTGTATTTCTCTCCTCACGGAGGTGGGTCGCAGAGCATACTTTTCCTCCTTTGCCTGTTGACCATTGGGGTGATCAATTTTTGTTAATGAAAACCTTCTCTTTTTATTGAGCCGACTGGGTTAAATGATTCTGATATCGGAAAGAAAACTCAGTTTTCAGGTTCCTGGAGCCACGTTAGCCTGGTGAGTGGGGCCGTTGTTAACCCTGTAGTTAGGACTCTTCTAAGCATGCAGCATTTTTCTCCAAGCAGGATTAATATATTCCTGACAAATTCTGGATAACTCTTACCTGTTAAGAAATCTGAGTCTGAGCACCCGTTCTTCAGGTTTTGTCATCCTCCGTGTTGCGTTTCTATTTATCCTTCTGGATATTCCCCTGGCTGTACTGGAGGACACTGCTCCTCGTTTCTTTGGGAATTGTAGTACCTGCTGTGACGGACTGTGGGTCTCATTCTCCTGAACTCAACCCAGCTCCCCCGACAGCTCTTCTACAGATCCTGTGAAAGGAGCTTGGGTCCTTCTTAGAGATTCACTTTTCATTTGCAGTGCTTAAGGCGGTACTCACTCCACAAGGCAAAATAAACTGAATTTAACACAGAAGTTGGTTACTTTACAACAACGGCAGTACAAAGTGAATTAATGTATTCTAGTTCATTCTTTCACTCTTTTCCCAGCATACCTATTTACCATGGGCACTCTCATGGAATCTTTTCCAGACGGAACTGGTTTGAGAATAAATAAGAATAAATGTTTGCCATAGTCATGATGACGATGAGCTTTTCACCGCTGGTTTCAGTCTGATTACTAGCAAGAACAGATAATAAGAGACTCACATCAATACTTGGCTCTCTTTTTCTTTGAAACATGAATGTATACCTTGACTACTGCACTCCTAAAACAGGACAAGGTTGTGCAGAATATCTCTTACAATGCTTAGAGTCTACGAAGGCTCATTTATATACCAGAGCTGGAAAAACCTCTTTCAAGTTTAAGATTTTTTTCAAGAGTTAATTGTTTTTGATGAAATTATTTATTGTTCACATAGCAGCTACACAAAAATTTTCCCATGATGTCTGGAGGTAGCTCTAAGATAGATATATCAAAAACCTTATTTTATCAAGTCAAGTCCTGTGATTCTATGAGTTTCTTGTCCTCTGTAGCTGGACCCGTTCACCTTGGCTCCTCTGCATGCTGCTTTGAGACTGTCTCCTACTGAAGGTCCTTTGCTATCGTTATCATTCAGCGGTGGGTGAGAGAAGAGGCAGACAGTGACTTGTCTACTGCTGTATTCTGCCTTTCAAGAGGACAATATGCCATTTGGACCCGCTCCATCTGATTTTTCTCTGGATAAGCCCTTACACCTTATATACAAAGATAAAACTGTAGCAGTGGATATTACACTGCAAAAGAAGAAATGTAATGCAGTAAGAGTTTTATAGCAGCGTGTGCTCTGGGAGGAATATCTAAATGGCATGTAACATGAGGGGGGCAAGATAGTCCTCACCTCCATAAAATCCATGTCGTTGCTACGTTTTTGCTCAGTAACGCTCCGGCTGCTTTCGTTGCTGTTATGGTTTATATAACTACTGATTTAAATTCTGTGAGCTAGTACTTTGCTGAAAACCAAAAGTTTAGATCCGAGTTGTTACAGCTTCCAGGAGAAAATTGCTCCTGCTGATAATCAGCTCCAAATCCGCTTCCTGATTGTCTTGTGCACAAGCTCCTCTGCTGCTTTATATTGCTCTGAGAGTTTCCCAGCTTTTGGACTGATGTCAGTAACGGGAGAGAAAAGAGGGAAATTAAGTATATCTGTGTTTTTCCTAGTTTTGCCCATGATGCCTCATAAATGCCGTTCAGTCAATTAAAATAAAAGTTTCCCCTAGTCTGAAGGTTATATTTAAGAATACTTTAACCGCTTTCTTTTCTCTTCCAACACCGAGGGTTTTCATGTAGGGAATACCCACCAGCGGCTAATTTCTGTTAACCTCACGGGAACGCAACTTTTAGCTTTGTAATAAAACGTCATTGCTGCCTTCCCCACCGCATAAAAAGTTCAAGAAAAGTTATTGCCGCTACGTCTTTGTCTCAATTACCGGGGCTGGATGTACAGCCCAGTTCACAGGCGGGGAGCAGCGTATGTGCTACAAGGCTGCAGCCTCTACACCCCAGCGCCGTCTGAGCCCTCCCTCCGGCCCCAAGTGCTCTCCTTCATCTTCCCTCCCTTCAGTCTAGATCTCCCGCTTGATTCTTACTGATTTATTTTAGTAAAAATGAACTGTGTGATGATTGCTTGGGCTTTGCATTTAAATAATTCTGACTGCTGTTTTGTGGGAAAGTCTTTCCTCTTGCTCTTTCATAAAATATTAGCTTTAAAAGATTAAATTTGTTTAATGCCCTGCATGTTAATTATAAAATGATGATGGTTTTCAAAGCATAGCAGACAGCCATAAGCATAAATTTTAAAAGTAGTGCTGAAGTCCTACTCGCAGACAATAAATCCCAGTTATATTAACAATAATTAACTGTAAGGGTTAGTATAATTGATACTTGCAACTACTAGTAAGAAATAAATTCTGCACTGGAGTTAAAATAATAGCAATACTTCGCTCTTCTTTCTAACTTTTCGTAGGAGTCTGATGAAATGTTTGCAAATAGGTGTTGAGATTTGCTCGTGAGCAAGGTACCATGATCCCATAAAGCAGATGTGGATTAGGAGAACACATGTCAGATTTTTGACAGCTAAAGAGGCACCTAATCCCTTACCCCGGCGACATGGCCTGTGGTTGCCTGAGGTAGCCAGAAGTGTCTGTGCTCCGCTGAGATTAATGATGGGTAGGTAGTAACTGCAACATGATTTGAGTGAGAAAACTGTACTTTTCAGAGCTTCTCATGGAAGCAATAAATGGCTATATTGGAACAAGAATGCTTACTTGCTTGCAAGGCTCAAGTATTACCAGCGTTTGACAATGTTTTTAGATCGTATTTTGGTTTAAGGGTTGTTTAAAATGAATACAGCTTGAATGTAACTGAACTGAAGCTGCAAGTGCTGAAAGTTAAATAGGGATGTTTAAGTTTAGTAAACAGTCACGAAGCGTATAAGTTTCATGTTTCTTTGTTCCCAATCTTATATGAATAGCAACTTGTCGCATTTGTAATTACAGTACTGAAGATTTTCAGAACGCCCTTTTTTTGTCCTTTTGTACTTGAATGCAGCCTTCATCCCTTTTCGGTTTTGATGTTATAACATAAGAAAATTGTCTGAAAGATTGCTGTGTTTTAAGGCACTTTCTAAAGTGCCGCTAGTTTAAAAAGAAGTCATTTTATGGACATGACAGCTTGATGTTCTATGTATATGACTTCTTCCATCACCACTGTGTCAGCCTGAATCAGTTTATTTACCAACACAGTTACACGGGTTTTTTATTTTGTAGCCTGCAAGGTCAAGCACGCTGGTGGAAGCCAAGCTGTGATGCAGCACCCTCCTTTTTCCTTTGAATTAGTGAGAGTAAACTTTTTTTGATGCAAAGTTGGCTGTTTCTTCACGCTTTTTCAGGTAGGGATGTACAGGCAGCCTTCTCTGAGACCGAGTTATCTGACATAAAGCCAGTTACACTCGTGGTCCATGAGTGCGGAGCTGGTGGCTTGACCCACGCTCTCAGCAATTTCTACAAATTATGCGTGAAACCAAACAGAAAGGTCTGTGTTAGCTTTGATTAACCAAAAGTTTGAAAGCGTCTCTAAAACTGTAAACGGGGAAACAGATTAAGAAGCAATGGGTTTGGCTATGTCCATCACTCAGCGTGATATGACTGACCCCGTTTATTGACCAATATTGGTAAACAACTAATGGCAGAGATTGACTTGGTGTCGTCAGTTGGTCAGACCTTTGTCTGATCAGAGAGATTCATAGCGTGGTTTGCGAAGCGAGTTCAAATGGGACTTGAGGAATTAAGCATTTTGCAAGATTAGTTATTTAATGTTTAATATGTCTTGAAATTGTGTTGTTAGTCATTTAACAAGAAGGAGCATAATTTTCATTCTTGTTCTATACTCTTCAAATTGTGAATTGCGATATAAACTCCGTTCATAGCTCAGTAGAACAGCTCGTAACTGCTGCGTAGATTGTAATTGCAGTCTGTGCTAAATGAATGCCCATTATCAGCACTCTTGGTCTGTTCTCATTTTTCTCCTTCATATTAATAAGAGGTTAAATTTACTGCAGTCTGCATATTACATTTTATTATACATGGATAGACTACTTAAGAAAACTTTTGTTCTCCGTAAGTATTTTTCCACTCTTTTTTCTCGTTATTTAGCCATCATAAGAACTAGAATTGAACACAGTAGAAATGAAATTACATATAAAGCAAGATTTTTTTTTCATATAGGACTCATATACTGTTGGACTAATTGTTCTTTTGTTAGAACTTATGCTTTTAAAATATTGTAGGTTTGCAGGTAACTTTTTTCATTTGCTTAAAAGAACAAGGATTTTATACAGATACTTTTTTGCAACAAAACTCAATTACTAGGAAAATCAAATAACCAATTTCCTCAAGAATTTCTCTCTCTCACATGCAGCATCCAAAGTAGCTGCATGAGGATGTACCAAAGTTTGAATGCTTCTTCCTCTAGATCATCTGGACAGATTCAAGGACCAATTTGGGCAACAAGCCCAGAGCTGTTTGCCAACAAAACTTTGCTGGCAGCAAAGTTCAGAAAGTGCCTTTTTGAGTACCCTGGAAGCACTCACCCTACCATGAAAGCTCCTGAGACGCCTGCTTAGGTAAAGAGGGGTTGCATTTCAGTGCGACTCACGCTGCTCCAGTGACTCGTTTCTCCCACCCTTCTTCACAGCTCATATTTTTGAGGTCTCTGGTCTCTCTCGTTGCTCTCCTCTGATTTCTCTCCAGCGGATCCACAGCCACCTTGACCTGCAGCACCAGGTTACGAGTTTACAGTACTCTGGATGAGGTCTCGCCACCACTGAGGACAGATGTGTCCACACTCACTGTCTGCTGTAACCAGTCTTGCCTTTCCTGCAGCAGCCAGACACCTGTGATTGAAGTCCAGCTTGTGATTCAATCGTTCCTTAGTTTCTTTTCTCTCTAATTTCCCTAATAAGTCACTCCTATACTATATTTCAGCAGATGATTTTTTTCCTTCTTGTATGTAGTAGTTTGCAGGTATCCACTTATTTTTGTAATGTTTTTTCTAATTTCACTTTAAAGTCTGAGCCTGTTCTCCAAAATGTGTGCAAGCTCTCTCAGTGTGAACAAATGTCATACGTGCCATTAACAGAAATGTTAAACCCTTGATAGCTATTATGGTGATCTGGTCGTTAATGATCATTGGGTTGCGGTGTCTGAAAGTGATTTCACATTTTAGTTATTACATTTTTAAAACGATGTCTGATGCTGAAGTTACAGATCTTCTTTCTAATTCACGGGCAAAAGTTACAACATATGAGACAAGCTTTAAGACATGTTCTATGGCTGTAATTTCATCATGGACTTTCGGCCAAGAAGTATAAAGTCCTAGGGAAATAATCTTATTAATTTAAGTCACAGTTTGTGAAGATCTGCATGCAGGCATGTTAGAAAAATCACATGCTCTACTTTTCCGGTTTGATATGTGAGGCTACAAGGAAGCTCAACAGTAGAGGCGTCTCCTTCCAGCCCAACAGACAAGTCCGTAGCCATCAGCTGAGCCAACCTAGGCTGGCCAGGAGATGATACAGACCCCAACCTGCTGTTGCTGGACTCCTCCATCTGGGTCCGCAGCTGCCACATGTGCCCTAGGAGTGACTGTAACAGTCTAATTCAATTTGTGGGAAATAGAGGAGGGTAAAAAAGTAATGAATCCCAGGACCTGATTAATGGTCAAAAGGATACCGAGTTAAATACATATAGCCAATGCTTCCTGAAATATTCCATTATTTTAAAAACAGATTGTTTATGTAGTGAGCTGAAGTACACAGGATGGTTTAGCAAAGAAATAGTGGTGCTTGAGTAATTCTCAGGTGCTTTACTCAACAAAAGAGTAAATGTTCATTGCATTTCTATGGGTTATTTCTTCCACCCCCCCACCTCGCCTACTTTCCAGCCTTTTTGTATTACTTGCTCCCTTTTTAATTAACTCTTTTACTGCAAATTCATTGAACACTGAAGCTTCTCCTATATTGACTATGTATGGGCCTAGGTAAGCGTAGCTGCCTACATTTCAAGGAGATGAATCTGCACTTCACAGCCTACAAGGATTAACGGCTTATCCTCTGGGAACTTGGAAAAAATTGTGCAGCCATTCCTGTATTTTTGTCTTAAAGAGCTACATCTAAGTCTGTAATAATTCTGTGAACCAATACCAGATCATTTAAGCACTAATGTTATTAGGCGACAGATGAAGTATAACCATTAATGGTAAACAAGCAAGAGAAAAAAAGCAGATATATTCAGTGCACAGCATCCCAGTTCATTCTTTCCTGTATAATTTCCTACTTATAAAGCTAGCAGAAATGAAGGAATAATTTGACTTATTAATATAATGAAGATCAATGCTGTCTCTGAACACAAGGTTGAAAGAACAACATAATTATCCTTCATTTGTCGATGCAAGGAGTAGACTGATTTCAATTAGTGTTTTAAATTGGGAAGTAGCTGAAGAGAAGTCAATAGCTTTCCTTGTAGCTGGAATTCATTCAATATGATTCTTTTCCTTGCTCATAACTTTAGACAACATCAGTTATTCTAATGAGTAACAATAGTGTGTCAATGATTAATGTGTTAAAGTCAATCAGGAAAATACAGAAAAATTGTAGAACAGCAGATGGATCCCTCTAAACACATAAACATTAATTTCTTCCCTGAGGCCCTCGTGAGAAGATTCAGGGCTTTTGAAGGTGGGGAAAAAAGCAGCAGTAGCTTGGCTTCAAGTTGAATGTGCTTAAAGAGCAACACCTTGATAGCAGACACCTCCCTAATTTCTTCTTTTGTCTTGCCAAAGAGTCCTACCTGCTGCTGACTATCCAAAAATGCAAAGCGAGCACCGCGGTACCCAGCAGGTGGGGGTCTGGGTCTACCACGCTTCCAACCACCTGCCATCTTTTCTTCTGACATGGGCTGCATGGTCGGCTCCTAAAGGGGAGAACTTGTAGCAGAAAGCCAGAGAAGATACTTCCATCCTTTCCTCTTTGTCTTTTATTTGACTTTCCATGTTTTTGTTGACAAAAATTAGCCCCTACGTGTTTTCCCCCACAATAGCTGATGCTGGGTGGATTTCCTCTTAGATCTGACAACCACGCTGACTTGCCAAGTTCCATGCTTACTTGCCCTTTTTGCCATGATGTGTTTTCATAATTAAAATTACTCTTGCACGGGATGGAAGACCCATACCTGAGCACTATAGGATACCTAAAAAACTAGTTCTCCATTTTTTCAGTTTCTGGGAGGCAGCATGCACTGTCTGGGGATCTGTGCTACGGTTATCGAGGAGGCTGCATGGAGGCTGTTTTATTTTCATTCTTGTTTTCCCTGCAGGAACCAGAAAACTCCAAGTGAAAGCAGCTGCAGTGAAAGAACAGCTCTGACTCATTCGCTGACCTGATCGAGATACAGCAGGAGACAACATCTTCCCAAGTGTGGTTATTTACCATCTCTTGTTACAAGCTATTTTGAGAAATATGAAGATTTAGCAAGGCCTTGGCAATGAAAATGAGAATTTCAGCTCATCTAGGCTTTTGTATCCCAATATTTACCATGCCGTGAGTATTGTTTATATGTTTCTAAATGTTTATGTCTTTCTCTTTCATTTTTCTCCCGAGAAAAAGTGAGTGCTCCGGTATTTTTCAGAACAATTCACTAATGTGTTTTCTGCTACTTACATTTTATTTCTTTCTCATTGGTTTGACAAGAATGGGAACATAACACTGATCGCTGACCTTACAGCTACCCATCCATTTAAAATCTCTCCAAGGGTACATTAACTGAAAGTAACAAAATTAATGCTGTTAATTTTTATAATCCTAGCTTAGTCCAAATGTTGTTAATTACCCTTATTATCTTGTCTTTTCCTGTTTAATTGATTGTAACTGAAAGGCATACTATATCCTGTTTGCAACGTTTTCATCTTCAGTGGCTGAGGAGAGAGCAGTGGTATTTCAAGTTGATTTGGGGCAATCATTGGCAATTTTTTTGGTCACAGGCTTTCACGATGGAATAGTTTAGAGTACCTTGCTACTCCGACTGGATGTTGCTACTCCTACAAGAAGCTCCTGTGTTTATATCCTTAAATAGGGTCATAATTTGCGTTTTAATGATCTCTTCTGCGTTTTTTTCCACTCTTTTTTATTAATAGTGTCCAAATCCAAGAATGACTTGTGAGAAACTTTCTTCTGTTGGCAGAGCTTCTCTACAATATATATAGTAGTAGAGTTCCTTAATTCCATATTGAAAGTGCTACCTGCATATGGGATTTCTTCTGTGGGACAACACTTTTAGTCTTGGAAAAGCTCATTTTGTTTAATTTTTCCATAGTATGATCAAAGCAACTTTTTAATGTTTTCTTGGTACATTAACACTATGAAATTACTGCTAACAGTATCAGCCACTTAACAGCTCTTTAATCTCCTATATTGTTTGTTAGGGTGGTGTGACAGAATGACAGTCTACCGTACTAATTAGCTGGCTTCTGCATAAGTAGAAAATTGCTCCTGTTTGACAAATATTTTAAGTTATAGAAGTAAGGACCAGGAAGTCTGGAAGCAAACTTATTCATGCAAGGATACATCAAAGAGGACTGAATGGCTCAGGTAATTGGTAATGGGAGTGGAGGACCTTTCACCTTTTTGTAATAAATCAGAAAACTTACTGAGTGGAAGAGATGAAGTAATTTTTAAAAGCTTTAAATGAGTGTAAGGTTCAAAGTATTAGTTCATGAACCTCACTTTATGCTAGCTGAAGTTGGGTTTATATAGGTTGCTGGTATTTACTCAGCTTGAAAAGCAGCTTGTCTGCATGCATGCACGCACCTGGCCTCCCTTGCCACCCATTTAGGGGTGACTTTTCCCCTCAGAACTCTGTGTCTCTGTGTAAAACCCCAAGCCTGAAAAGGAGAAAGATTCAAGAGCATCAAGAAGAAAGGAGCTATAGAGTTTCCCTCTAAACATATTTTTGAAAGCTTCAGACAAGCCTAAGTCAACTTGTGTCCAGTATGCCACGAGAAGACTGCTTTGTTCAGGCTGTGGATCCAGTCATAGCCTGAAGTCTGCAACATTTCCATGGAGGATCCTTGCACTGTTCATTCTGGTGAAATGAGAGGTGCGAGGAAGGAGTTGAGGAAGGAGTTAAGGAAGGAGTTTCGGCCGTTGACTGGGAAGGAGGCATTGCAAAGGTCTTTGGAGCTCTACACCAGGAAAATCAAATTCTAAGTGTCAGATAATTTATGCCCTGTAATGATACCTCTTCCTGAGCTCAGGGAAAGATGCTTAACTAGTCTCCCACAGCTGGCTTCGGAGAAGCTGGTGGTCTCTCTGTGCTGAGCAGACCTCCAGCAATACAAAGGGGTAGCAGACAAAACTGTAGTCACAGTTTATTTGTTGGTTGCAGTAGTCTGTTGCCTAATTGATGGTAGTCATTTACTTCGTGTCTAAATCAGCTCCATCAAGGGTTTAATAAAGTTCACCAAGGTAGCAGAAGAGGAAATTTTGCATTGGTTTACAGTGAACACCATACACAAACTTATATACGTAATGTGTTAGCAGACTTGCCAGCTTCTGACATGGCTGGGAGGTAGCACCTCACTCTATGTTCAAGAAGGCAATGCCTGACGAGTTGAGTGAAAGTATGCAATGGGAATTGAAAATCAGAGGATGATTTATGATGTTTGCATGGAAATCAAATTACTTTTGTCATCTTTTGGATGTGAAATGCAGCAAACTCAACAGTGTTGAACTTTGGTGTTTGCAGTTATTTTCAAACCTGAACTCCCCAGTAAAAATTTAGAAATGAACTGAGAACAAAATGATAGAAAATAGTCACTAAAAACCTTGCAAAGCTAATTCAGTGAATTTCGGACTTCTTTATGTACTGCCACTTTAAACTTAATATTTGGAATAAAAAAGTTGCCTTAACTGGCAAATAAAACATGTATGATTTTGGATGCTTAGTAAAAAAGGAAGCGTTTTTACCTATTGAACCGTTGTGAGAGTGCAGTTGAAATGCTGCGTTCTCAGCTGAGCACTCCAGTGCTGGAGGGACTTGGGAAAGCCAGAAGGTGTTCACAGAAGAGCAACAAAAATGATTAAGGGGCTAGAGAGATTGATGAGTTGATGTGGGAAGAAATATTGAGGGAGCTGAATAAGTATCGCTTGCCCATGTAAATAATAGATACAAAAAATTCAAGGAGCTTTCTTGAATTGATGATTGATTAGGTGAAATGAATGAAGCAAATGAAAAGAATTATTACCTGCTGCGTAGCAGGAACAGTAATTTTGGATTAGATCAGCAGTATGTGACCAGTATCTCATCTTTGGCAGTGCGGGGTAGCTGATGCTCACAAAAAAAAATTGCAAAGAAATCTCAGTTGGGTAATTATAGAATTGTCTGTCTAAGGAGAAAAGTTTATATGGTTGTCTTAAGTCTATGAAGAAAATGGATGGGAAGGTGAAATCTACTTCGGTCAAAAGTAACTCTGGTTAACTTTCACTGAGAACTTAAAGTTAATGAACGAAGGTGCTCTGAAAGTGCTATTCTTGAAGCCTGTGCATTTTTTTGTATTACACTGTCAAATGAAACTGTAAAAGATCTGATTGTCTGTATGGCCACTGAATCCTTAGTTAATTCACCAGGAGCGTGGAGTACAGGTCTGCCTAACAGGGATTTTCCAATTTTCTCCTTTATGACTCTGTGTATACAGCTATAATGTATTTGGGACAGCAACTGCTGAAAATTTGCTGTAAAATAGTCCAGCAGACACATGATTCGATTCCAAGTCAAACCATAACCTTAGCCCAGCATTGTTTGAGATTTGCACCAGAATGGATTTCAGATGCCAAACTTTCTGTTTCTTTGCAGGCTGACACTGAATTGTGACATTTGGACCCTTTGAAGCCAATGCCAAAAGTCGCAGTGATTGCACTGAGGATTGCATTTCTCTTAAGACAAATGGGAATTTGCCCAGGTGAAAAGTGAATGGAAACCCAAGAAGGAGCTCAAGGATTTTTCACTCTCAGCTGTGAGCATTTTATTGAAGGTGTTGCGCAGAAGTGTCCTTGAGCTCGGAAGAGCAGAGATAAGCCTCCGACATACTAATGCAGCCGTCAGGCTGTGCAGCGTCCTGACAACTGCTGTCCTGGTTCAGCTCAGCAGTGTCGACGCACAAGCAAGGTCAACGCTGGTTATTTGGATGGCGATATACAACTGCGTAGGATGTCGAAACGCTTTATTTTTGTGGTTGTTTATTTAGCCATAGAAACAAAGGTATGGGAGTCGAAAGAAGTTTTGCTTCAAGACTGCAGTCATTTTGTCTCTGCACTCGACTGCTAAAATCAGCTTCATTTATAGGTTTGTTTCTTCCTGGTCTCACATTTGCTTCTCTGCATGCGTTTGTTGTGGGTTGACTAACCTACCCAGCTAAGTGTCCATCTTGCACTGTTTAGAAGGCACAAGACTTCTATACAAATACAGAGAAAGTTGAGTTTAACCTTGTAAACCTGTGACAAGCAAAATTTCATATATTAGGACACGCCTGGTATCATAATCTCTGTGAGATGGGTCAATGGCAAATAAATGGAATAAACCACTTAGTCACTAACCCTTCCTTGTTTCATGGCCTCTTTTTTCCCTGTGCCTCTTTTTGCTGTCCCTTTGGAAGACACAGTATGGGGTGACAAAGGGCTCAGGACCTTGAGATGTGATTGTTTTCTCTTCTTCCCCTGCCTTTAGATACCACGTCCCGCTGTGGGCTCTGGTCCCTGTTTTCATGTGGTTCTCCTCCTCTCTTCTGATAAGCCCTGTAGTGTCAAGACATCCTGGTGCTGCTGGAGAAGTACCTAGAGATGCTGACAGCATCCACCATACAGTGGTAAACCTGAGCCCCATTGTTTATTGGTTGAATTACTGGAGGAATCCATAACCAGCTCCGGTTCTTAGCTGGAGCCACATTAGAACTATGCTGTTTTCTTTCCTTGCTTTCTTTTTCCTGTGGGTAATCTGAAAGTGCATAAAATTAGAGGAAAAATGTAAAATATGACCAATAAATGGTCATCAGGTTATTCGGTATTCTTTTTCAGTTTCTGCTCTCTATTTTCAGTCAATCATGTACCATAATAAGCTATTTATCACCATAGATATCTCTATACATAAAAGATAAGTAGGTACTGAATATATGCTTTTAACGATGTTCTGAGCATTGCTAGTGATATATTATTTTCTTTTATCTCTTCTGTATATCCCTGTATCAGGGGAGTGTCATTGGGTGTATCCCAGTGGAACAGAATGGATTTTAATCAACTGCTGAGAAAATGAGATATTACACTAGGACAAGAATAGCTGCTTGATAGAAACTCCTCTTTAAAAGTATAATTCTTCAGTGTTCTGTTTTCGCTGCCATTGTTGAGTACTGAATAAAAATGACATTAAAAAAATAATTTAACTTCATGTCTTTTTCTCAGTACATAAAAGGCAGGATTCATACCAGCAAACAAGAACCTTTTTGGTGCATCCATTAAGGTGCAAATAGGAACAAAGACATTAAAGCGTTGTAAGTTATAAATGTGTAAACTGAGTGTGAGCAAGACTTGCTGTGCAGTGTTTGTGTCAGTATAATGGTGCTTGGGGGAAAGGTGTTTTACTAAAAAACAGTCCTTGTAAAAGTCCTTGTAAAAGCTCTGTTTGAATGAAATGTTCTTTGTGTTCTTTGTGTCCGTTATCCTTGTTGAACCTGCTCTGGAGCTAGAGGGCTTCCACTGCCTTTTGGATGATTCTTCCCCCAAGTCAAAATAAAGATGATTGATGTTGCTAGCATTTATAACGTTTGGGGTTAAAAAGAAATGAACCAATTCAGGAATGTACCAGTTTTCAAGCATCAGAGTTACTGGTCAGCCCACACATCCAGCTCCACCCCATGTCAACCTTCCTTGATGGGTATTCCCACCCCAGGGGTCTCCCAGGGAGATGAAGCTGTGTGCAGGTTTAGGAGTGGGAACTCCCAGAGGAATTCATCCTCCAAAGGTAACTGTGAAACCTCATTCAGTTCTGGCTACGTCCTCATCCATTGTGCTCATACGTGCTGACAAGTTTTAATTCCCACTGGCAGAAAATAATCTGTTTCAGGCATCTCCATGGAGACTGATCCTTGGGAAGTCCTGATTTACAGCAGAAGCACGTTTTGGTGACCATCTTATACAAGGACCACATTGATCAGAACGCGCCCAAGCCTACGTTGGCTTGTGAAGGTAAGTGTGGGATAGGTGCCCAGCAGCTGTACAGAACACGGGGCAAATAGCTTTAGTTGTGACTGAGGAGAAAAACCACACTTCACCCGGGACTGGGCTACCTCCAGTGCTTCTGGAGATGGTCCCATTCTCTACTTTGTCCTGACTTTACAGCAATTGCACAAATTTCTTCCAGTTCTCGGTGTTTGGCTCCCACGGACTGTATGAGTCATGGCGTTTTGTGTGCTTTTGTGCCACTGGATGGCTCTGAATGCTGAAAATGTTTTTGAATTTATGAGTTTATCGTGGGGTTGACTACAGTGTCCCAGAGGAGACTAAAAGGAAGATACCGGGGGGAAAAAAACCATGCAAGTGAACTTGGGTAGAAACAGAATGGACTGTGCTAGTGTCACAGGAGGAAGCAAAGTGAAAGTCGTCTAGAAAAAAGCGGCTGGGAAGAAAACCCTGGAGAGTTGGTAGGTTTTCATTACGAGTAGGCAAGGAGAGGAATTATGTAAGTTGAGGGGGCTGATGTACTCAGGAAACATATTTTCTGTCTTTAATAAGAATGAAGAGAGGTTATCAAGATGGTTGAGACTGAGATGATCACGGGAGAGGTGAAAGGCTGTAAGGGACAGTAGGATATAAATCAGCCTGCCTGGAAGGTACGACCCTCAGGTGTGAAGGGAGCTGACTCAGGGTGTTGCAGAGCTGCTAACGATTATTTCCAATAGTTTCTGGTAATCAGCTGAGATTCTTATGTTTTAAATGAGCATAAAACTGATAATCTCTTTAAAAAAAAAAAAACACAAACATGCACACACGCAAAAGCCCCTAAGTGAGCAACTCAAGAAAAGACAACCTGTGCAAACACTGTTTCTGTGCCAGCCTAGTTAATTATCCTGAATGACAAAGAATCACTAAATGTTCCTGGTTAATTAACTCTACGTACAGGTTAAGCAAAGGCAATCTTCTCTCACTTCAGCCTTAGAAACATGAGGAGACAAAGCATATAACCTGTACCCATGGAAAAATAAGACATCTGCTTATTTATTAATTTTTGACATTGTCTTTATTGATTTTTAAAGAAACTGAATAACTAACTGCTGCACTTAGACTGTTATAACCTGCCTGCACACACAAGGGTTTTACAGGTTTACTTACTAAAAAATAAAACAATAGTGGGCTTCTAGCGAGGGCATCCCTCCAGTGGTTGACCTCTCTCCTGAATGTCCGTGAACACCTCGGCACTTTAGAAATGAGTTTGGTGAAATCACTGGTGAAATTACGCTGTTGGTATCAGTTGTGTATTAAAGGGTTAAAAACCAGATTTTCTTCTACACTTTCCAGCATTCAGGAAGAGTAATGGGTATACTCCAGTCATAATTGGTGTTAGGAGTTCAGACTAGCACAAAGACAACCCGCTTCACTCAGCTCTAGAGAAAACAGGGTATTTATTCCTTCAGCTGAATCAAAGCTGAAGTTATGCCCTTTATTTTTCTCCTCTCTTTGTATGAGGAGAAGAGGTCCCTGTTGACAAACAAACGTGCGAGTGGCTCAGAGAGGCGTCTCAGTAGTTGAATTTGGCTCCGGACACCTCTCTCTCACTGTTGCTGTAGCGTTCTTCATGAGAGCTGGGAACTCAATTCCCCTCCCCATGTAGTGAGAAGGACAAAAGCAGAAGGTAGGCTCTGGAATATAATGGTTGAATTTTGTTTACCTCCTTGCAGAAGCAGACAAGCTTCAGGTGGTTGTGTTTGCTCCTGATAAGTATGCGAAGTTTTAGATGCGTGAGCCCAAAAAGCTGGGTTTGGATCCCAGAAGGATGTGCTCTTTTTCCTCAGAATAATACACTTTTTGCACACACGACTGTTGAAAATGCTGTTAGTGTTTTGGAGGTGGTGCTTCCAGCTGTAGCTCAAACCACATGGCAAAAAAAGCCCTCTGTAACACAGGTTAAACTCAAGGAAAGTAGCTTCTGGATTGGACCTAGTTTAAAATTCAGTATTTGGTCTGGTCTCCTTCTAGCACAACTTGTTAAATTATTTGCATTTTTTCGTACCCACATGTTTTTAACAACATCCTTGAGCTGTTTTCTTCCTCTTGTTAACTGTCCAATACTTTTGGCTGCCTTCTGGCTGTAGAAGGAAACTTTTCCGTTTTAATTAAATCATTGAGATTGTAACTGAGGGCTATGAGCTCAGAAAGAGTTTGTTTTCCTGGGAGCCTAGATCATGGCAAGTATGACAAAAGCTTAAACAGGTTGTTAGAGACTTGAGCCTTTTTTTTTTCTTTTTTTTTTTTCCCCCCCTTTTTTTTTTTTTCATTCCCAGAAAACTGAGGGGAGTTACTCTTTGGGAGGCAAACGCCTACGGTGCCCAGTGGCACAATGTGATAGCGGTTTCCAGTTTTGTTTGGAGCGGTGGGACTGGACTGAGACTTTAGCTGAGGTTTGTTGCCGTCCTGCCCCTGATGCCTGGGAGCCAGCACGGCACCCAGCTGCAGAGCTGCAGCATCCCCTACGCTTAATGTAGGGCGCACAACAAATCCTGAGGCTAACAGCAGTTTTCAAGGGTAACAACGAAGAAATCAAAGATATTTACAAGCATAACAGCATCAGCTCTTTAATTTCAATGGTTTTGGTGAACTGTCTCCCTCTTTTCCAAATTACTTTATCCTTATTAATTTCCATGACTTCTATCTCAGTGAAGGGAATGTAGGCAAGAAAACAGACTGAATAATTGTTTAAATGGTAGATTGTCCTAGCATTATCTCAGATAGACTTGAAGCATTTCATAGCAGTGCATATTTCATTCAATGATTCTGTTTCTTGTAAAGCAACCCTTTTCATTTCCTAATGCGATGAGTGGCATGAAATAGTGTAATGTAATCTGAACATCTAATTCAAAACACATTACTCTTCTATCTAATCAACACCCAGGAGCACATAAATCGGTGCGTACCTGATCAGAATTAATTGCATTTGAATGGAAATGCATGTGCTCTAGAGAAGCTTCTCTATTATGAGGGAAGCATGATAAACAATAACAGAAAAACAAAGAACAGATTTCCAGGTAAGTTTTACTGGGTTTTCTAACACTATATTTATGAAGCTAGTGGATACGTATTTATTTATAATTCACTAAAAATTATGACAAACTGATAACACACCAGTCCAGAACACAGAGCTAAAAATCCTACAGACACCACGGGATCACACCTCACTCCTTGGTGCTGCTACCGCAAATACAAAGTACAGGAGTGGTTATATCCATCTGAGGATAACAGCGTGTCCACTTTGTAAGATAATGAGAGCAGTATCACCTATGGAGCAAGGTACAGGTCATCTGCAGTAGCCCTTGGCACTGTCAGTCTCAGCTTGGGCAGGACCTTGTCCATACTAAGGCCAAGTTACCCAATTTGAGAAACCTGGGTTTACTGTAGCGGAGCTGCTCCGAGCATGGGGTTGGACGAGGTCATCTCCAGAGCTCCTGCTCAGTGGAAATTATTGTATGATTTGGGGTCAAGAAGCCATGTGTTTCCACTGGGTAAGTGACTAACCTCGTGTGTATATTTTTCTATTAGTCAAACCTATTGAAAGAAACTCTTTTGATGAGATACATACATTAAGAGAGAAAATCTTAAGAGTATCCATACAGATTGCCAAATAATATGATCACCTCTAAGCCGAGTAGAAAAATGTTGTTGTCAATATTTATTTTTACGTCTGTTTTGGAAGTATGGGGCAGACTGTATATAGTGCTATCCTTCTTTCCTTTCTTATTCTCCATGAAAGAATGTTAGCCCAGCTTCATGAAAAACAGATAAAGAGGGATGAACTACTACATGGAGAATTTTAATGGGATTCAGTGCGCCTGTAAAAGGAAAGGACGTGAACAGCATCGATGCACAAAGGTGTCGATTGTAAACCAAGTGAGCCAGGCAAAAGATGAGAGCTGGTAGAGTGTCAGTGTTTGTACAGCTAAAGAAGAGATTTGATTATAACCATGTGCAAACAGAAATTGTGGGTTATCATGAGTCATTTGAGTATAATTTTAAGGATAGGCTTGATTGAGATGAGCAGGTCATTACGTGTTGATATAAATGAAGTCTGAAGAGGGCTGCTGGCCACATGGAAGCTTTCTGGAAATTCTAGAAAGTATATAGCTGAGTTTTGCGGTGTTTTATAAACTCTGTACCTAATCAAGATAGTGAGTTAATGTTGGTGATACGTGTCTTTTTAGTAGTGTGCACTATGATAATTTGTTTAGGAAAAAGTACTTAATTTTAGACATCCTTTCTTTAAGGAATATCACAACAAATATCAGGAAAAACCTGCGACTCTACCTTAAATATAAGAAAGAGGAAGGTTACCCAGCCACAAAGAAATGCCATGTTCTTCAAAAAGTCATGAAATGAAGACTAGTGCTTTGAGGAGAGAAGGGTGTTTCTTTGTTCAAAGTACACCCACAGAGCCACTTTGCAGGACCAAAATTACAGCTTTTGCTATGAATCTCCAGGCACACCAAATGTACATTTATTAGATAATACCACTTATACCACTAGACAGGTACTATCCCACTCCTGGCGTGGACTGATGGGGCTCATGGAAAACGAGGTGGTAGCAGAACAGATGAGATGGTTGTGTACTGGGACAACTTCTTCATGTGCTGTTTTCCAGAGTGTTTTCATCATCTATACCTGGAAAAACCATAGGCACTACGGTTAATTGACACCTTCATCTTTAAAACACTTGTGTTCCCACACAAAGCCAGGCTCCTGTGTGGCATGATTAGGGTAACACCATCTGTGTCCTGGCTTCTTCACTGGTGGTCCTCTGGTCAAACAGTCACTTTTCGATTGTCTTTGGCAGAAACTTCTGGTGTTCCCTTTCTGATGCCCGCATAGCTGAGCAGAATAGTTGGTGCACTGGGTAGGTTTGGGACCTGTTTGGTGCAGTCCCGCTTTTGGATCCTCATATCTCTGGGGGTGCCAGGCCTGGTTGACTGGGTGGTGTCTCCCACCCACTACTGTCACTTGTGTTTTCTGTGGGGATGGGACCTGGACCCTGACTTGCTTCCAGGGCAGAGATCTCAATTTACAGTTTCAGTGTGAGGCTGCTGACCGTGGAGGGTAACTGCTGCATGGGAGCTGCTCTCTCGTATTTCCAGCCAGTTTTCTTCATCTGCTGTTTTAACCCACATCAACCCACAAATATAATAATGATTATGATGATAAATCCTTAAATATCCTCATTCCCACAAATCTGTGACTGACTTTATTAGGACAAGTCACTCTTGCAAAAAAACCTC
The DNA here is from genome assembly GCA_008921705.1 of Burhinus oedicnemus. Lineage (NCBI taxonomy): Eukaryota > Metazoa > Chordata > Aves > Charadriiformes > Burhinidae > Burhinus > Burhinus oedicnemus. The sequence continues at coordinate 3,033,833 of VFFE01007869.1, read as the reverse complement.
CTTGTTTGCAAGCTATAGGCTTCTGGTCTTCCAAATACCTTCAAATTCAGGAAAAAGCAGCAACTGTGCAGAAAAAGGCATAAGTAAGGCTTATGGTAGAATCGGCACCATCAGCGGCTTGATAAAGTGAATGACATCCTGTGCGCGTTAATGAGGAGCTCGGCTATCGGAGAGGCTAAGCAGTCCTTCTGCTCGGCTTGGCACTGGGGAGGTGAGAGCTGGAGCAGTGTTGGACACCTTACCTCAGGTTTGAGCATCTCCTTTTAATAAAGAAGTGAATGAACTGGAGAGTCCAGAAGAGAGGCATAAGAATGATCAAGCCCTGGAAAACATGACCTATGATTGAAAGTTTAAGCAACTTGGGGCCAGTAGAAAAGTCTGAAATGGAATATTACAACAATCTTGAAGCCTGAGGTAGAATATTATAGGAATCTTCAATTATGCGAAGAAAGCTGTGTTTTACTTGAGAAGGGGAATAGACAAGCTGCTCATGGTTGAGGAGATGGTATGGACTGCAGTTACTCAGGAATAAGTCTGATATCAGGAAAAATGTTGAAATAGTAAGGTTAGTGACAGAGCAGCCCAGTTCCAAAAGCAAATCCATGAAGAATTCCTGACGGGACTGACAGGTTGGTGGCCACAACCAGTTCTTGATCTTGCTTGGCTAAACTGAAGGTTTGGTAAGTCTAAGTTGAATGTGAGTCGTCCTTCTTCTGGACTCAGAGCTGTGATTATTATTGCAAGTACAGCTGCTGCCAGTTCCTCCACTCCTTTGTGGCTGGTTGGCTTCCATCATTAACTTTATTTGGTATCGTTCAGCTTCATTTTGTTAAAGTTTGGGGCTTTAGTCAGCGATCTTGTACAAAACCAAGGAGCACCTCTGTGCAGCTTGCTCCTTGACGGATACACTAATTTGGGGACAGACCTACCTCCCATTAGAGCTATTAGAAAGAATCCTACTCGTTTTAGGGGGACTGAGTCAAATCATGCAGAGGATACTTTTAGCTACTAAGACACCCCATAGATGTTGTGGACAGACACAAGATTGCTCCATGCTAAGCTTGGAAACCACGTGGGGAAATGCAGAGTGGTGCTAAACTGAGCCAGTAGGGCCTGATGGTACATAACTGAGCTCGGCACCGGTCAGAACGATTTACTAATAAAGGTTAGAAAATAAATTGTTAGTGTCACCCGAGGCGGTGTAAAAATAATGTGTTTGGCGTATCCTGTTGTGAAGGGTTTCGTTGCTGGGCAGTTCTTTGCCCTGGTTCCTTCCAGCCAGGTGACAGCGTAAAGCATCGCTTTTAAGCAAACTCAGGGCCGGTGTGTGATTACAGCTAGCGCAGTCCCGCCAGGTCCGCAGGAGCCAAAACTCTTCAGCACTGAATATACCGAAACAGCAGCAACATTCATTTCACCCTTCACGGAGTTCATCATTACTGTACATGTATTCCCTCAGCAGGAGACAATAGCAGCCAAAAGTAAAATAATTGTTTCTCCTTGTAGAGGAATGCTCCAAGAAAAGGCCCCAGGGACTATTCTAAGCAAGTCCAATTTTTTCAACCATATCTAGAAAGAGTACTACCATCTGCTTTTATCACATAATTTACACAACGCTTAAGCAGAGACAGCGCATAATAAAACCTGCTGCCCCCCTCCTGGGAAACGGTGCCTCTTAAAGAGGATTGGTGACCCCACCAGTCCAATTTGGGAGGAAATTATTGCTCCAATATTGGAAATTCTCTGTACGAGGAAGCAATGTACAATGGCATAAGTAGCAGAAGTTACTTGGGTTTGCTTCAATTCTTCAGGTTTTTTTCCCCCTTATCTAAAAGTATTTTTCATTTAATAGAGGGCATATGTGATATATGTGTAAGGAAAGAGAATAGAAGTAAAGCTGGGTTATAGTGTTTTGTGACTTGGGATAGCAATATAATAGCTTTTATTATATGTCGCATGCTAAAAGATACTTTTGAAATAATAATTGACTTTATTGTGAAGTGTACAAATCCTTTAACAGATAGCAAAATCCAGATTGCTGGGCAAGAGATGTAAGTATCACATTTAAATTGGTTGCACCTACCTCTGGGACACAGAGATGGAAAGAAAAAGTAGCAGAAAGGTGATGGAAGGTGTTACATCCCGGTCTGATAGTGGTACCGGGGGGGTTCGCAATAATTCCAAGTGTGAGATTAAGACACAAATGAGGTCAAATGTCGTTCACTAGGGCTTTATTGTTATTTCCCAGCAATAGTTACTGAGATGAGCGATAGAGTAAAGGCGGAAGTAGAGAAAAAGTAGAAAGGAGAAGCAGTCTTATGGAACACAGCAAGAGTATAGTCACCACCACGGGCCCGCGGCGTCCCGACAGTCCTCTGGAGTCAGCGGCGTGCCGCTGATCCGTGATTCTCAAGTCGTGGTGGTGGTGAGGGTCCCAGTTGTGGTAAGGCACAGCACCAGTTTATAGTCTCTGCCGACTCACAGTTCGGCCCATCAGCGTTACGGTTGCCTTTGCTCGACTGACCATCGTTTGACAGGGTAGCTGCATAGGCTTTTCCTGCCTTTGTCCCTTGGGCAGCACTTGGTATTCCGCAGTCATGAGAAACAGGGTCTGGTTGCTCTGATAACCAAGCGTGTGCTCCCTTTGCCATCACGTATGGCAGCAGGCGAACTTTGAGACATCTTGTTTTTCTGTCGGTCTCCTACAGAAGGTAGAGGAAGAGATCTAGAATGCGCGCAGATCAACGGTAAATGTTTTATAAGAACTCAGATGTAAAACGTACATACATCCTAGCTATCTTGCTTAACACATAGAAAGATTTGCCTACAAATGTGCAGCTGCAACTAGTTGTTTCTGTGACAAATAATTCCTATTAGAGCTGGCTCCCAGAAACTGCGCACTCATGTAGTTCGTGCGGGTGTTGTGGTTTATGATGGGAAAAGGCAGGCCATCTGAAAAGGCAGCAGAAAAGTCACTTAGGCTGCCAAAGCCATGTGAAAACTGATGCAAAATGGAGGGTTGAAATTTTGACAATAACGCACAGAAAATTTTAGCATCTTATAGGTGAAATACCTGGGAGTCCTCTGTGGCCGCTTGGTCTGAGAATTAATGTCAGAAATTTGGGATCTGTGTAGGTTTCTTAGACTGCAGAGACACGTTAGCCTGCATATACTGCAGGCCTGGCCATGCAAGTCCAGCTTGTGTCATTGTTGGGTCTCATAAAACCAATACATCTCTACGTGGCTTCTGTATCGATTTATGCATAGGATCGCTATTTTTTGGTGGTTACGGTATTGGTGAACGCAGTAATGTTTAGTCAATACTGCACAAAGTCAGCAGCCTTAGGCTGATATGCAGCTGGTCAGACTCTTTCCAACATGCTTTCTGAAAACGTCATCGCTCTACAAGCAAGGGTAGGCGTGCAGTCGTGTGCCGCACATCTCTTTGTGGGTCCACATTGGGATCCATCAGCTGGCACACCAGCCGAAATAACCTAGCTTAAACTTGTTTTCCTGACTTTTTTTGTCTTCCTTACCCTTCTGAAGTGACGGCTGGAGCCCCAGGCTGGCGGAGTCAGCAGAGTGCTTTGAGCAAACCTATTTACCAAGATGCTGAGGCTTTGTGAGAGACTTTCCACCTGGACCACAGTCAATACGGCTCGATCCTCGCTGGCATGTCCTAAGGTATTCCTCTGAGGAGCCCTATTCAAGGTGTCTATTTCCGATCTCTTAACCTTTCACAGCACATGTTTTTTTAATAACAAAGCTGGAAAGAGAGGGGATCTTTTTAGTATAAAGGTCACAAATCAAAGTTTTATTTTAACAGGTTTGTCATTCCTTTGTTAAGATTTTATTTAGCAAAAGTTGTTGCTAGTCTAGCTGTATATAGAAAGGAAGGAACCAAGGCAGTAAAATTACAGCACACATTGCCAAATGATTCTTTAATTAGGAAGTAAGTGTTTTTTCCTTTCCTGTAACCTCTGGCATTCAGGGCTGGTGAGCAGCCAAGGGAAAGTGGCATATGGAGAAGAAGAATGTGGCATTCATGAGAGGTAAGATTAAGTGTCCAGTCAAAACAAGTCAAAATGATAAGGTTAGCATATGCCATTCCTTTCTCCCCCCACCTGCCGTCCCCCTCCCCTCGCCTTCCCGCACGGGAAAGCAGCACGCTCCGGAGAGGAAGAGCCGTAAGCTATTCATAAACAACACAGGCCCGAGTTCAGCGTATTAAAAAGTGTTCAGTTGGATAATTACCCTTAATTATTAATTCTTTTTCATCATCAGCTTAGGTGGCAATGGCGCAGAAAAAGCAAATCGTTTGGTATTTGCAATCTGCTGCGCGCCCGCAGCCTGCTCAGCACCTAGTGATTCAGCTCTTCTGTGTTTACCAAAGACTGATAGAAACGACAAAACAGCTGTTTTTGCAAAAATTGTTTACCTTCTTCTGACTTTTCTAGTCACTTCTTTTTAATGTACAGTCAGGCTTGGTATGCCCTGGAGACGCAAGTCTTTTAACAGCCCCTGTGGTCGGATACGCTATCTGAATTTTACTGCAAATTTATCTATAAATTGCAATCTGCTTTTTTATTTTTATTTTAAGATATACCGGATCAACGACTTAGTAAATGTCTGTAACTCTAAGAAATAAACTGCAGATGAGTTTTAAACAAATGTTTCTTCAATGCCTGGCGTACAATAGCTTAGCAGCAGGTGAATATGCGTTAGGATTATCATTAAAGTAATTTAAATGCTTAGAAGTGCACCTTCTTCTTAGAGGTAGGTGGGACTTGCTGTCTTCTCCTTGCCAAAGGTCATATACACCTTGATTTTTCATCCTCTGGGGACTTTCGCCCCGGCTTTATCTTTAATGCTTGAGTTTTGAAGCTACCTCATCACTCTTGGGTACCGCTGTTTGCTTGGCTTCACGCTGACACTGGAAGCATCTCCCCTCCGAGGCTCACGGTTCAGCTGCAGCGTCGGCTGTTTCTAGGTTTTATACCGTGGTAATCACCGCGGTACCTGAAATGCGCTGCAGGGACTGTAATTAACACCTGTCCTGGGCTGTTTGTTTTCCTGGGTGAGGGGTTTTTTTTGGGGGGAAATGGGCCGCCCCAGGGTGTGGGTGTCTCCTGCCTGCCTCGCCAGCATGGGCACGCCGGGAGGGCAGCAGCCGGCAGCTGAGCTGGCGTTAGCAAAGTTTGCTGAAGATTTTGCCAATGAAACCGCAGCACAGAAGCTTTTTTTGTTAGGGTGTTTTATTTTGTACGGGATGCTCAGAGGTACCTAGTTATATTTTGCTGGTTTTTGCCAAAAACTCAAGCGGAAAATTTCGTTTTTTGCTTTACTTTTTAGCCTTTTCTCCAGTGCCTTTGTCTTAGTTTTGACTACAGCATCCTAAACATACCAATGACTTTTCTTCATACTAACACTTCACTAGTAGAAAGTGATGCTTTTTAAACGGTAGCAGTATTGTTCTTCACCGTTTTGCTAAAGCCTGAGGTTGTGTTAAGTTTTGAATATATGATGAAAATCCTGACTCACAGGGGTCTGGATTTCATATGAAGACCTCAAGTTTGCGTACGGAATTTGTTACTCAGTTTAGCCCCTGATTCCACAAAGACGACTATGTGTATTTAAATATAAGCGTGCGAGTCTTGATGCTGCGTTGATTCCTTGTAGAGGGTAAGCACACGCGTGTTTGCAGAGTTGAGGTGTTTAGATGCTTGTCCTTACTAATAAATACAGATTTCTTCTTTTTTACAAGGGGGAAACGAGGCTGGGGCTTCCTGCGAGGCTGGATGCTTCCCTCTCCCACATGCAGCCCCCCAAAGCCAGGGAGAGACCCAAACCCAGGAGCGAGGACGGGTGCTGGAAGGAAAACCATCTCCCAAAGCCAATGGGTTGGGTAACTATGCTCTGAGGAACAGGGAAATTAATTAACAAGCCAGGATTAATGAGGTAAGTTGATGAGAGTAGGCCTGTTTATAGGGTAGTTTATAACAAACTGTCTAAATAAACTTTTTGTGGAAGGAATCAGCCCTTATTCTGTTTGCGAAGTGAAGCCCACTCTCAATTCTCCTCCCGATATTCCTGTAATTCACAGTATAATATAGAAATAGTTGCGTTAGAAATAATTTTGAAGTTATGGAGTTATACGTATTATACTGTTATTACTGTATAATAAATGCAGAGAACTTTTGCAGAGAAAGCATAAAATAAGCAAATAAATTTTCCCATTTCTTTGCTCCTCCCAGGTGTGTATTATTTTAAATTTTATTTAGGGATGTTGCAGAGAAGTTGGCTTTATGTGGGTGTTGGTGGTTTAGCCATAATGGCAGTGGGATGTGATCTTCACAGGAGGCTTCTTATTATTTTTCTTAGTGTTTCAAATTTCATTTTACATGCTTTGCATTTCATTTTTCTTCTCTTTTTCCCCTATTTCTTTTCATTTTTCCTCTCTTTTCTCAGAAAAAGATTTCCTATTTTACAGCAGCAGCCATCTGACAAAACAAAGTATACGGCGCATCAGAGACGTAGGTTGTCCCTTCAGTTTTAGAAATCAAGGGGAAAAGCAGAGTTCTTTCATTTCTTGCCTCTCTTCCTCATCTGCTTAGCTGAGATGAGATCAAACAATCCTGTTTTATGAGTGATAGAACAAGCTACGTGCCCGTCTCGCAGCATCCCAGCTGTAGAGACTGAATCAACGGTTTCAGAGGCTATTTAATTATGTCAGCACTCAGCACATTTAAAAATGCTCCAGATGTGCTCTTGCAACGAGATTGCTTGCAGAATCAGCTTTAAATTATAGTTCTTTCTGGAAGCCAAATGCTTCTAGCGGTATAACTCCCCTTAATGAAAATTATTTTCATAAGCTCGGGAGAAAATAGTGGATTTTAAATGCCAGTTGAATGACAATATTTTTAAATTTTTCACCCAATAGGATATTCACACAGAGCGCACATGTAGACCTGCCATTACCATTTATATATTACCCCAAAAGAATGAAAAATGTAACACCTCACAATGTCCTGGAGTTTGCATTAACATTTAGTTAACAGCAAAATTGTACTTGCCAAGGCCTGAGAGTTTCAGAAAAGTGAGGTATATACACTGTTCTTTTTTTTTTACTAATCTAAGCTATGATCTGAGTAGTAGATTCAGGAAAAATGGACTTTTTGGGGTAGGCTGAACCTTAACCTCTTAATTTTCTGGCCTTTTTAGTGCCTTTCACTGACTTTGCTGTATTTTGACCCAGGCCATGTAGTTCTTGTCCTCCGGTTTTGTGGAAAGAAAATTGCTGCTGCGTGTCTTAGTGGAGTCGAGGGTGTTCCCGGCTCTGATTTTTGTGTCTGCCGATGGAGGACCTGATCTCTTCATTTGCTGCTGCAGCTTCAGGTGCAGGCTGACAGGCAAAAACTGTTTTGGGGCTAGAAATGAAAGGTCTTCGTGGTCATCTCTATCATCACCTCTCCTATGGGCGCAGCGAGTAGTGAAAGCAGCATCTTGAACTTTAAGTACTGCCAGGGATCAGACTGCCCATCGCTTGACATATTGAGATACACAATCCTGACTTTATATAAGGGCTTAAAGTTTGGGGAATGCAGAATCAGTTGTTGCTAAATCAAACTGTTGTTATGATTAAAGGCAAACAATTAAGGCAGTCATACGTCTGTTTTGGGCACTGTGCAAAGCCCAAGTTTAACATTTAGGATCTTTCCTAGTCCTTGTGTTGGTGAAGGATTTCCAGAGAGCCTGTGAACGGCCACCCCTCACCTTTCCTGGTCTGACTGACTTCTCCTGTTCCAAGAAGCTTGTCGGAGGGTTTGCTGTTAGCTCCGGCCAGTGCCCATCTCCTCGAGTCTCCTGGGAGATGGGAAGGGACTGACTAATGAGTACGGCTCTTGGCAGTTGTGTTGAGAAAAATACGAGTGTTGTGACTACTGTCATTGTTTGAAAGTGCTGCAGAAAAGTGCCTCTCTGTTCTCCATGGCAATCTATAATTGCTTCTGGTTTAGTACTTCTACATGACTGAGCAGCCTGGAGCAGCTCCGGGTGTCCAGTACGACTCATGACCCCAACATATTCCCACAGCTCCTGCAAGCTCCCAGTTTGCTGCCGTAAGCAGAAAGCGTGCTTGCTTTGGTGATGCTCGGGAAGATGGGCTGCTGGAAAGTGGTGTACAATGTCGTTTGGGAATGAAAAATTGAAAGCTGCTTTTTTTTAAAAAAAAATAAATCAAAATGAAATATTTCAGCTTTTTTTTCATCTCTTTAGTTCAGCATATCCAATTTCCAATTCCGGCTGAGTCTTTCAAGAGCTTCATCCTCTTCCAAACGGCATTTTTTCTGTGAAATGATTTTTGAAAATGCTTTTAGCCTGGTTCTGTGATTTGGTAACATTTTCTCTCCCCCCGGCCACCTCGTTCCCCTCCGTGCGAGGCAGAGCTGCTGCCAGCAGACATAGCCAGGCTGGAGCCCAGCAGTGTCGGGGATGACGGATCAGACGAACTCCTGCATGCTTTTTCCCCGTTTTTGTGTCTCTCAGTCCCTACTGGATTGCTGTCTTTCTGACTTAAATCTTCCCGAAATTTTTTTCTCCTGCAAAGATGCAGAAATCATTTAACGTTTATATGAAAATGTGGGATTTATGCAAAAAGCATATATCTATATTTGGATACCGTAACACGGCTATTTAATTCTGTGGGAGTCTTCACTTATTTAAACAAACTTTCTAACCTTATGAGTGGTAGGGATGGAGGACTGTAGGTGAAACATGTTTTGCTGTGTCCTTCCTTCCCTTTGCACCCTCAGATGCAGGCAGGAGTCATAGAATCATTGAATGGTTTAGGTTGGAAGGGACCTTAAAGACCATCTAGTTCCACCCCCCTGCCATTCCACCTCCCACCAGACCAGCTTGCTCCAAGCCCCGTCCAACCTGGCCTTGAACACCTCCAGGCATGGGGCAGCCACAGCTTCTCTGGGCAACCTGGGCCAGGGTCTCACCACCCTCACAGTCAAGAATTTCTTCCTAGTATCTAAATCTCCCCTCTTCTGGTTTGAAGCCATTACCCCTCATCCTATCACTATGTGCCCTTGTAAAAAGTCCCTCTCCAGCTTTCCTGTAGGTGCCCTTTCAGATACTGGAAGGAGGACAAGACTCCCTCGCACTGGAACATGTTGTGGCAACGTGCTGCTCTTGGGAGCTTGCGGTAGTGGATTACAATTGCAGATATAAACTTGTCAATTATATTTATTTTTGTTTGTTTGTTTGGGGCTAGATTAAAAAAAGAGGAAGGGTGGTTTCCGCTCTGAAGTAGGGTTGAGTGCCCCTGAGGTTTGCAAAACCAATAGATAAAATGTTTTCACCAGTCAGCCTTTCCAACGAGCCGGGGAGTCTGGCGAGTCGAGCGGTGCCGGTGCGTTGGCAGGTTTTCCTGGAGCAAGAGCAGGTAGCGGGGGGCTGAGGTAACGCTGACATCAGCGTGTTCACGCAGTGCGATATTAATAGTCTTCAAAATATGAGTACTCTGGCAGTGACACCTGCAAGCGGTGTCTTGCAAAAGTCCCCACTCAAAAAAGAGGAAACCCAGGAGATTTCCAGAGACATAAATGGGAGATGAATATCCCGTTGCTGTTACCTTTCAGTGGGAGGTAGGCAATTAATTCCTGTTTTCACATGAGTAGATCTTTCACTAGTAAGCCATCGGATAAATTCTCTTTAAAATATGGCAAACATAAAAATCACGTGCAAATACTGAATGCTGTTACCTTGCCTGGTGGCTTTCGGGTAATAAAGGTGTGGTGGTTCAACAGCGTAACCCAGTCTGCGTGTCACCGTCTCTAGGAAGAGATATAAGCTCACTAAGGACTTGCAAGCTATAGATGGGACAAAAAAAAAGGTATGTTTATGATAAGTTGCAAAGATGATAACTGTATAGGTTCGGCTGCCTTTAAATTTCTTAAAATGTCTGAATTTTAAGGTACAACAATGGAAATCTTTGAAAAGACAGACTGACATCTTTTCCCCGCTTGCGCGTTCGCTATCTGCAGGCTAAAATTGTCTCCAAGCTTCTCGTTTGTTCTGGCAGGTATATTTGTGGTCTCAAGTTTTGAAGATAAGCATTGATCTTTGGTGGAATACGAATTTAGATAAAGGTCTCTGAGCCCACAGGCTCGGATAGGAATAAGACCGTATGAAATAGAAACAGTTGAGAATTTACTCTGTGGCTGCAAATTTGAGCCTGTCATTTCTGTGAAGATTTGCAATTTTTGTGCGTGATTAAAGATGCTCATCCAGTCTTTTTGAAGTCACTTAAACTAATAAACTCTGCTTCTTACTTAAAGCACAAACCTGACAACATCAATTTTGAAGAACAGAGGAAAGAGTAAGCTTGAGTTTTGCTGGGAAAATATTCTCTGGTGAAGAAATCTCGTATGCCAAGTTTTAGCTTAAAGCGAATGTTAAGGCCATATATGACCCTGTGGAAAACGTTTCTTAAAATGCCAGTGTTTACAAACTGACTTTCAAAAGTACTTAGGATTGGCCCTGGGAGATTTACCGTTAGCATCAGCAGGAATAGATGTAGGTCAGTGCAGAGAGCCCATATGGAGCCCAGTTGACTTCAGTGGTTTCTGCACGGGAAGGATTGTGGTTCAGACAGACGACAAACGGGCTGCAGTTGGGGCTGTTACAGTAATATGTTGCTTGTAGGTACTTCTCAGATCTTTTTGGCACCAACGGCATTTAAAGTATTGCACGTAGAGCATAAAATAAGCTCTAATTGAGAGTGCTTTCTAAAAATGTGGTACGTATAATAAATGATTGCTGGAAGGATAAAGATGTTTAAAATTATTCAAAGCAGCTTTGCTTGAGAGAGATGTCTGTATGAATTGATGTTATAAAATATATGATATAAAATCTATTGCAGATAAACTGTAGTAACTTATGGCATAACATTTTTTGATTCTTTAAGCACCGTAAAAGCATCATAAGCAGAAATAGGCTTACAATTTTCCTGCATCGTTCTTGATGTTCGAATAATCTGTTTTAGCAGGGCTCAACTACTTCTGAAGCGCAGCAGGCACAGCACACGTAGCAGCAATGGAGTTTCCTCTGCATCTAACAGTGGCTGTGGATTTTTCAGATCGTTTTGCTGTCTGAATAATTAAATCTGGCGACATAAACACAGGTTATTCTGGTGTGTCATGGTAGCGGAAATCTACACTGACTTCAGAGACTCCCAGGGTGATAATTGTATAACAAGAAATGAAATGTCCCTAATGGGAAGATGGTAAGGAAAGGAAAACTTCTCCTAACACAATTTTATAAATAATCGTCTCATGAAGGCAGCTAAATCATACGCTGGAGGGACCTCCAAGTCCACGGCAAAACCAAGGAAATAAAACATAGTCTCCCACACTGCAGTCTTTTATAAGAAGGTCTCTATTTTTCCCCAGAGCAATTTTAAAACTAGAAGAGTTGATAACACGATGTTAAAGGCAGAAATTCCCCATGCCATTTGGAATGCTAATTACTGCAAAACTTATTTATATCCATGTTTAACCACAAGACTTGGTCCCTGACTCTGGAAAACTGGCTGGCACCTCCCACGGGTTGCTGCTCGGACGCATTTAAGTCCATCAGTTGGAGAGTCAGCAGCTTCCTGTCAGTCTGGCACATGGTAAATAAATCAGAATTTCCCCAGATTAAGCAACTTTGCACGGGAACTTGTTAAAATCAAGCACTTTAAGCTGCTCCTTAATTCTCTGTACCCCATCAGGGACTGAAGTGATGGGGAAGTTAGCTTAATAAAAGGAAAATTAGGATCAGTCAATATGATAAAGCAAACCTGATGTTGATTATTGTGTCATTTCAGCCCTGTAGGCTACGATGAATAGAGTTTGGCTGCTGCAGCCAGAGCTCATGGGGGCGGGTGCATGTCTGCCCCCAGCACCCAAACCCAGGGCAGCAGTGGGTCTTGTGCCGTGGGAGCACTGTGACAATAATGCTCCTTTCTAAGAGTTCAGGAATATAAAGAGATTGGTTTATACACATGTGTATATGTCTACGCATGTATATGTCTACGCATGTATATGCCTATGCCGACACAAATCTACGCCTAGAGATCGTTATGATCTAAGACACTGAAGGAGGAAAACCTTAGTCATAAAACACCTAAAAGTGTACACAGGCCAGGAGGACTTCTCTGCGCTTTTCGAGTGGCGTCTGTCATCTTTTGAGCTCCATCCCTCTACCTACTGCTGGGTGAAATGTGAGTTTAATGCCCCGAAAGGAAGACCAGAGGGTCGGACTGTTCTCTACGGTGCCAAAGTGCTGCTGGAGGAAAGGGATATTAAAAAGCCAGTTCGTTGACTTATGGAGCTGTTGTGCGAAGAGTCAGCCAACAGGCTTGATGTATTCAGCTGTCTCTGGGGGTCCTGTTCCTTTGGGCCTTTCCAGCATCCCCTCCAAATGCCTTTTCAAACCCAGTTTCATCTGGGAGCGTGGTCCAGTGCGCAAGCTGTGCCCCAGCCGAGCCGGGTCTGGGCTGTGCTCCTCTGGGCTTCGGCCAGTCCCTCCCTCCATGGGAAGCAACCCTATACAGCCATGCTCAAAATATTTTCCATTTAGCATTGGTAAATTTTGTTAGTATTAGTACTTTTTCCCACGGTGCTAACAGAAGTTTGGTACAAAGAGTATCCAAAGTGTTGTCTCGCATCTCTTAAGGGCACCAGATTATTTTCTTCAATGCCTATCAGTGTCCTGAAACCCAGGAGAGGCTACATCTCCTTACAAAACATCACGCACACCCGTGGGAAAGTAGGAACAAGGAATACCGTTGGTCACACTGGTGCTCAATAAATAAATAAACCAAACTACAACTGAAATGAGACCACTGTGTAATATCTCTGTAGAAGATGTGAAAGAAAGTTCAATGTCTGTGAAGATAAGAAAGTAAACGCTATTTTCCAGCTTCAAAGACAGTGTAACTAATGTTGCAGGGACATTAATTACGTGGAAAAAAATTTAAAACGCTAAAATCGCGCTTGACAGAATCCCTTTAAACTAATATAGTGTTAGAGTCTACTAACGGTTTCTGGCTCCAATAAGTTTCCACAATTTTCTCTTTATTTAAGTCTTAAACCCTCCAAATTAAATGCAATTGGAAAATCAGTTATCTTGTTTTGCTTTATGCTCTTGCTAACTCAGCATCATTATATGATCTTGTTTTCCAGTCTCAAAGTTTTTCCTCTTTGTCATTGCCACAAAGTTTCGTTAGAGCAGAGATGAAAAAATTATCCCTGCATTAAAGTGGTTTTTAATTCCACTTTGGTTCTGTTCATAGGGCCAACCTCCCGTGCACTCCCAGTATTTATGAACTTGTGAATGAAATGAGATTATTTCTGGGGTGAGCCCTCAGTTATCCGGGGTGTGATGTGCCTGGGCCGCATCGCCTGCTGCTGTTGAACCTCAACTGTTCGTAGAGGTGCTGCTGAAAGATGGCTTCACGGCTGGCGTTCTGGACTGCCCCTGTTCTCCTGGAGCTAAACAGGAGTCGGGGCTGGATGTGGGCAGTGCAGGAGACGTGGCTAGAGAATGTCGCTGTGTACGGCGTCCTGCTTTGGGCCAGGGTCACCAGGCCATGAAAGGAGAAAAACTGTGCATCAAACCTGTGACCGCAGTCATCCTTGGCCCCAGCTCTGTCCACAGCACCGGGAAGGTGAAGTCGCTTCCTATTGTATCATTTTTTCCCCAGTGCACAATGAGTATTTCTTTAATTTATGTAATTGTTTTTAATGTTGAGACTTGAAGTCTCGGGGATAGGGAGACGTCTCTTTGGGGTAGGGACCAAGGTGGAAATCGTGGTCTGCTGAAGCCCATCTCAGGCTGAGGATCTTTTGTGTCTGGTACGTCTGCGCAGTCCTTTGGCTCGTATTGATGTTGCCTTTTGGGGTATGTATTAATCATAGGTATATAGCTGCTTGAACCTAATAAATAAAGGAAGGCAGTATCTCAGTAGGGTATTGCTGTTCTGACCCTCAATTAATTGCTTGTTAGCTCAGAAAAGTAGTGCTTTAAACTGCTGGGGCTGTTCTATGCTTCCCTGTGGGTCACGGTTTTGAATCCGTGTCATGGTTAGAACTGAGAGAGATACTGATCCAAGATAAGCACTTTTATATCTATCTATCTATCTATCTATCTATCTATCTATCTATCTATCTATATCTATGCACGGATGGGAAAAAATCTGTTTATTTGCATAACCAGATGTAATCAACAGGTACAGGAAAAGCACAAGACTGGCTACCATAAAATGGAGTTCTGGATGCAAATATTAGTCTGAAACTTGTAAAGGTTTTCAGACCCTGTCCTGGTTTTGGTTGGGATAGAGTTAATTTTTCTCCTAGCAGCTGCTGTGTTTTGGATTTAGTATAAGAATAATGCTGATAATGCATTGTTTTACTTGTTGCTAATGTGTATAGTAAATCAAGGACTTTTTTAGCTTCCCATAGAAGCTGAGAGGGAGCATAAACAGGACAAGCTGGCCAAAGGAATATTCCATAGCATAGACACTGTGCACAGTATATAAATTTGGGTTGGCTGGGGGGCAGGGATCCGCAATCACTGCTCTGGACGGGCTGGACAATCGATCATCGGGTGGTGAGAGCGGTTTGTTCTGCATCGCTTTATTTTGTATATTCTTTTACCATTATTACTGTTCTCTTCCATTACTGTTGTGTTAAACTGTCTTTATCTCAACCCGTGAGGTTTTTTTTCCTTCTTTTTCCCCTCCTTTTCTCCTTCTTCTCCCTCTTCTCCCTACCCTTCTGGAGGGAGGGGGAGAGAGCGAGTGGCTGCATCGGGGCAAACCACGACAGACCCTTTCTTAGTGTTTGCTTAGCAAGCGGCAAAGTTTGCCGTTGCAAAATTTTGCTCTCATTTTGCAGTCTGAGAATAAACAGTTTTGCTTAGCTCTGGTAACAGTCCTTAGCCAGAAAAGGTTAGGTTCAAACAGACCCACTAAAGAAAAGCCACATTTAATTGGGATTCTGTTCTTCTGGGAACTCTGCCTCAGCACGGGAGGGGAAATCTCTGCCTTTGCAGAGTAATATTTTTGGTCCTGCGTTAGGCAGCGCATATTGCGTTTAGTCCGGCGGGGGGACTCGTTGCTGACGCTAAAGCGGGTGGCAGGGCTGAGCCGCAGCTGCGGCCGCACCGGAGCGTGGGAGGATCTCAGAGGGGCTTCCTGGGGTAGCCCTGGCTGGAGGACTTGGTTCGAGAGATGCTGAAAAGAAGAGGAGATGTGCTCGGTATAATTAAGGCAGTTTCCTCCTCGTAGGATGAGATTTAACGTTCACGTGACCGGTGCAGGGAAAAGCAGAGCTGCCTCGGTGGTCATTTTCTTAGCTGACCTTTCGTTTTACTGGTGATTTTATTGATTCTTTTCCTTTTTCAAGGAAAAAAACCTACGTGGCTTACTTCAACAGGCTGAAAATTTTCCTGGTTTTTTTTCTAAGTATTTGCTAGATGAAGGGCTCTATGTGTCACTCATAAGTCTTTTGCTAACTGAGAAGGTTCCATGTCATCTCGTCATGATTGTTTGGTGAACGAAGGGCCGTCCAAGAGCTGCCACCACCTCTCCCCAGTGCAGAGACGCCAAGACAACATTAAAATGCTGTTGTGGTTGTGGGCAGTATATTCTGGAAACCGAGCCTCGTGAACGAAGGAGCAGCTGTAATGAAGTGATATACTGTTGGTCTTGGGGCTAGTGTAGTTGTGGAGAAGCTATAGCTCTTCCTAACAAGGAAAAAAGCAATTTCTTAGACTTGAACTTTGCAATAATGAAATGTGAAACTCTGTGTCGGTATCACTTCTGTAGCTAAGGGCCATCTGCTGCTGCTGGATCAAAATGTCCTCACTCTCCAAAGAAATTCACGGAAAGGCCAAGAATAGTTTTGTAGTTTTAGAGGCTGTGGAGCACCTCTGAGTTACTCATAACTAGCTGCAACACCTCAAGCCATAAACCCACTTTTTTTTTTTTTTTTTCTTTTCAGAAGAAGCAGAAAGAATCTAACACAGAAAGTAGAATAGTAGAAACAAAAAAAAAGTAGAATTGAATTAAATTCTATATTGGTGGAAGCAACATCGTGAAATGTGTAGTCCTGTGTATAACTCAGAAAACATCATGTATATAGCATAAAAAAAGGATTTTGACGAGCTTCTTGTGCAAAACATGGATTAAAATAAGAGTATCACCATTTCCGAGTATTCTTTTTACATCAGACCCAACAGTATTTAAGTATGTTTTTTGTGTATTCGCTCTAATATGGCTGGTAAGGAGGATATAGAAGAATAATTAGAGATAAGCCACTTTTCAATTAACTGCTACCTGCTGCTACCCACTGGTGGACATAAATTACTGGCAGATAATTTTATCCTTGTATTACTTGAGAACCTTTGGACATCATGTGCTTGACCTAAATTTTTAATGACATTATGAAGCCCTAGTTAAATATAAAAATAATGATTTTGGAGCACAGTTCTTTATTAAAGTTCCTTGGGCTGTATTTTTCTTGTATTCAGCTCAGCATGTGGATGTTTTTGTGTTCTTTTGCTTTAGCTACAGAAACTCGCTTTCTAAACCTTAGCGTGGACTGACTGACATAACCCATTAGAAGCTACATTGGAGAATGGCATGAAATGGAGAAAAGACTGTCGAGATCCATTCAAAGGAAATTATGACAGAGTTTTTGACAAAAAATAACAATGCTTATTCATGGGTCTGTGACTGAATACAGTCCAAGCCTTGGCTTCTGATGCATCATTTCCTGAGCCCCTAATGATCCTGAAATGCAGGATGTACAGCGCTTCCAGTGAAAAGGTGGATAGATTTCAAATTATCCATTTGAAATCCTTATGATTCTTTTAAAAACTCAAATCTAAACTCAGTCTAATCCAAAAAATGGAAATTAATACAGAAAGACATTTCTACTCTTAGACATCAGGAAGTTTTCAAGTCTGTAAAGTGTCCAATCAAGAAACAGAATATAATCATCAACAGTTAAAAACTAATTGGCAAGCTTGTGTACTTCAATGTAAAATTAGTTCTTTCTATAGTAGGAGTGAAGCTTGTACCTTATTCCTACTCCAAGAAAAAAAAAAAAAATTATCTTTCCATACATACCAAAACTCCACCAATAATAAGAAGGAAACATTCTTCTCTATGGAATTTAATGTATTTGATCTACTAGATACACACACAAATACTTACAGCAACTGCCATAAGTAAATGAGCACTTACATAGCACCAGTGGTATGGATCACGTGGTGGAACAGGCTAACTGCTCTAAGTGCCGTGGTTAGACGCGGATGTAATGTGTAGTCAGCACAAGTTTTACTTAATCTCCTATTTACTACTAGCGTCCCATTCTCCACTTTCCTCTCCATGTTAGACACCTAAACAGAAAATAATGTTTGATATATCCACTAAGTTTTCATTTCAATTGTCTCTTTTTCCATTTTGAATGGAATTTACTTTGGTATGAGATGCGCTTTCAACAAGTTCTTACTTTATTACATTGCTTTAACGTGATGCTATCTTCAATGATCTAATCAGAAGGGTACCTCTTCACTTTAGTAGTCGTTTTGTTTTGCTAATCCTAAACGGTGGAGAGTCCCCATCACTAGAGGTTTTCAAGATGCGGTTGGACATGGTGTTAGAAAATCTTACCCGGGCTGTTTCTCATGAAAGGTTGGACCAGATGATCTTCCAACGTCCCTTCCAACCTGGGCTGTTAGAACATAGAATCATAGATGATTCTAAATGTTCAAACACATGGAAAGTCCTTCTTGTATTATCAGAGTTATTTAAAAATCGTAAGAATAAGTTTTTAATTATTGGACATTAAAATAGCTTCAATTTTTTAGCCTTCAGGGTTTGGATTTTCAGCCTTTTCCCCGCCACCCTGCTGGTTAGACTTTGTTTAAATACGAACTGAGACTTTGCCACTATGACACAACTCCTGCAGAAGACATTTGATCAAAACACCATATTGCATGAAAGTAGCAATAAAGCTGGCAATATTGTTAATTAGGAGAGCAACGGAGAGCTGGCGTATTACAGATACATCTGGCCCATTGAGTCTAACAGGGGTGCAAACGAAAGCCGTTTTGAACTGGGAATAGCGATTGCAGACGGCAGGCAGCACCGCGGGATCAGCCTGTGGACATGTCAGTGTTTGCAGATTGCCTCTAAGTATATTGCAAAAATAAAACAAAAAACCCAGGAACTTTGCTGAAAAAAAACCCCAGCTCACCCAGTTTTCAGGCGAAGAGAACCAAATCCTAGAAGAGCAAAATATGTTCTTCTCTTTGCACTTGAAATAGCACATCACTGGGGAGCAACTTGATGGGAGGTGGCAGTGTCCGGGAGCAGGTGGGATGGAGTTCAAGCACATCAGTGAATGTTTCCACAGGGTAACGGATCAGGATTTGTCCAACTGTGTCTAAATACCATGTCCTTCTGAGCCATATGGAAATGCTCAAGGGGGAAAATATTATCTGGTCTTTGTTATAAATGCTGTTAAGTTTTTTTCCCAACTGTTCCTTGATACTGATTATCTCAAGAGCAAGGCGATGTAATAGGGAAATACGAAGTGCTGTCTGAAGAAAAGAAAATCTAGAAATAGATTTCCAAAAGTTACCTTTGATCTAACATTTTCAACTTTAATTTATTATTAAAAAGAACTTAGCTGATCTGCACGATTTCATTAACGAACCAATACGTTCTTTGAGTTACAGAAGTAAAAAAATACTTCTGAAGCTAGCAAACTTTAACTTAAAATATCCACGAATTTCTTTAATATTTCTTTAAAACTGTTTTCAGGCTGAGAATCTGTTCTACGGCTGAGCTGGAGGAAAATTTTATGGCTGAGTTATAACTCCCTCTCCCTAAAAATAGGAAGCCCATAAACGATGGGATTGCAATAGGCGAAGACGGAAATGATTGTAAGGCACAGATAAGAGGAATTCATCAGAGCAAGGTCAAGAGAAGGAAGAACCTTGGAAATGTTGTGGAAGTGATGATAAACCCACCCATGAAAGCATCATTATCCAAAGGGCTGATATCATACAGTGATAGGAGTGTCTGCCTGTATTTTCTTTTCCCCCATGTACGGATTTCTGAAGTCCAGTTCCAATTAAGATGCACGTCCATGGAATGTGATGGTGAGTTGAAAATAAGAATGCTGTACCATTTTTTAATAAGAAACCCTGGGTGTGCCTTTGCAAATTTTGACTTCAGATTCACTTTAGGCAGTGGCAGACACCCAAAAGCTTTCTTGTTTGCTGCAAGCTTATCCAAATCTGTTGTAACTATGAATTGGGCTTGCAACCTTATGATAACCGTCTCTCTCAGAAAAAAAGTCACGGCACTTCTATTTCAGTCTACAGTGACGTCCTGTCATGGTATTTCACGGTATCTCATCGTCTTCTGATCTCAGCCAGAATCTGAAGGTGCAAAGGTGCATGAAAAATAAAAATAACCACTTTATCAGACTTTTCTGAACCTTAAAAAAAAGGGTTTGGGTCAGGGTAAGCTTGAGGGATGAGCGATAGCACTCAGAGGTTCTTATTTTCCCATGCAAGTTGTCCCATCTGAATTTTACGATGGTGAAAGCTGTCTGATTAAATTGCCCGGTTTTCTGTTTGCACTTTGATAAATCACTTTTACGCAGATAGTAAAAAGCACAGAAAACTTGGCAGATTCCTAACCGGTCAGTTATTCATCTACTCCTTCTCTCTGTGCTTAGAGACATAACAGACTTAAACACAGGAATTGTTCCCTTTTTTCCAGCGGGATGAATGCTGGCCTGAAGCACAGGCAGGTGATTGAGGACAGGGCTGGCTTGGAACAGAGTCCCTGGCAGGATTGTGTCCTTGGGAAGCACCTTCCAAAATCTGTACAAACTTGCATTTCCAACCCTGAAAAGAAAGGATTCTCAAGCGAGCAATCTCAGAGAAGGGAAAAGTTAAAGCGATGTAGAGCTGGCCCAAACGTTTCAACTTGCACCTCTTCTTTTTTCTAAAGTTTTAAGATTTCTTACATGAATTTTTTGCTGTGTAAGGTAAAACAAGCCCCAGGCAGCTTTAACTTGCATGACCAGCACTTGCCGACCTTGACAGAAACACAAAGGTCGCATTTAACTGTTCACACAGGCGAACTATTGAACAAGGTCTGCTATGTATTAGGAATAACAAGGATTTTCTTTACTGTCTATTGTGCCGGTTTCTTCTTTTCATCCATTCTTTCCTTCAGAGAATACACTGATTTCCTGTGAAACAGGTTCCCTTCACAAGACTGAATATAGCTGCTGATTCCTGTCCACCCTTCTTAATGCTTCGGTGGCAAGAGCAGCCGATAGTTTGGAGTTGAAATGTGCATTTTACGTAAAAAAAATAGAATAAAATAAAAAAAATTAAAAAGCAAAAGATAATGGGAAAATGTATTTATAATCTTGTTTGATGCCTTGATCTCAAGAAATGATGCTTATTGTATTGCTCCTGAGCTTCAACAATGCGTGGGGATTTTCCCTTGTTATAATATTAATTCATGTGAAAATCTAGCATTAATGAACAGAAAGAACAAATATAACTGTAAATTTGACTGTTCAGGTGAAGTAAAATAGGATTTCCTTTTTTCACGTGTCAACGTGTTGCATGCAGCCTTACCTGGGACTGAAGGTTGGCTGGGTGAAAGGGCGATGGCGTTTGGATCTGCCTGCCCGGTCCATGGGGCTCGCCAAGGGCGCAGTGCAACAGCCCCAATTCCTGACCCTTCTGGCAGGAAGAGGGAGTAAAACAGAGCGGGAACCCCTCGTGGGTTGTGACTGCAACAACGTTTTGAGCAATGTCCTGTGAGCAAAACCCTGAGCAGAGCCATGTGGTTTTGCAGGTGCGAAGAGGGGAACAGCTGGATGGAGGGGGAACCGATATGCCCAGCAAATGGGAATGTTTTAGGGGTAGGACCATGCCATTTTGCTGTGTGGAAGAGAAAAGAAACCTTCATTTCCTGCAACAAACTGCTGCATTTATGTGCTGCCAAATGGTTGTGCTGTGATAGCCTTAACCTCTGTCAGCATGGCCAATCTCCAGGTATGGGAACCACTGAGGGACATTGTCCCCTTTGGGGTGTTCTTGCAGGTGACTTGAAATGGCTGGAGGTTCCTTAGTCCTAAGAATATGACAGCTATGCAGGAACACTTGCAATTTAGTTTTCTTTTATTTTCAAGTAGGCAGATAATGTTATCTGCTACTTTCTTCCTTTATTTACAGTGAAAAGCCATATGGTCGTGAACTAGAGTTTATTACTGTCAATAAGCTCGTGGAAGGCTAGGAGGAGGAGTTATTACCTTTTTAATCAGCATTTTCTTTATGCAAAACAAACGCTTGAATGGACTGGTAGCTAGATGCTGAGCCACAATTCTGTGTTAAAGTAGCTGAAGTCTTATTTTCTTTACCGTATTTTAATCTCCGTGAGGCATTACGCTTAACATCGCTGAGCGTAAACCGCAGCGCATGCGTTCGGCGGCACCCACTTCCCGAGCGCTGATAAGCAATTAGGTCTGGGACAGCATATTAACGGGCAACTGTATCAACAGTGCTCTTTATTGCCTTATCAAAATATTCGGGGGTTTTACATTTTGCAAGGCTGACTTGCCAAAGGCGTCCTCGAGCTGCACATGCTGCTGCTTTGTCTTGCTTTTATGCCTTATTGAATTCCATTAAAAGACAAACAAATCTCGCAGTCGTTAGGCACCTCGCTGACAACACCTGTCAGTCTGTCACTCCGAGTCAGAGGCAGATACCGTGGAGCTTCGTTTTGGCAGAATTAGGAGGAAAATAGAAAGAAACGTATCTGGGGCACCTGTTCTCAGCAAAGGAGTGATGGGATTATTATTACCAAAAATGAACTCCGTGTGCCGCTTAAAGAAAGCGGATAACAAGTACTGTTGCACTAATCGATGCTGTTCAGCATGTTCACGGATTTTCAAACGTTTTTCTAATTTTTCCTTGGGAGGGGGCATCTGCATCGGAAATATTCCGTTACACGCACACCCTGGAAATGCGCACACGGACAGATAAGCAAACACACTGGAGATGCACATTCTTCAGCGATGAATTGCCATTAACCTAACTCATGTTTGTGACCTTGAAAAGTGAGTAACAAGTACTCCTTTAATCCCCAGAGATTTAATTTGCTTTAGAAAGACTATTAAAAGGATTAAGGATTAATTGTAAGACTTTCTTGTTTCCAAGATGGAAAGGTTTATTATTGTACCGAGTGTGTACATGGAGAGAAAACATCTTTTCTACAGAGGTAAAAGATTAAAGGGTTTGAAAGCAAACGCTACAGATACTTTTTCTTGAAAAATGTGCCAGGACAGCTGTAAATCTCTGGTTTTGTTTGGTCTTTTAACAGACGTTATTCCAACTATTATTACTTAGTGACTTGCATGTTCAATGAAGCCATGTTCAATGGGCGAAAACAACTTGCAGATTTGTCTTAATTTCTACTGTAAATCTTGCCTTGGTTTCAGTCTCATTTCATCCAGGTTATAGGGAAAGAAAATGGAAGAGACCTCTGATGAATTTGTATTTCCATAGCTCCCCTGAATGAAATGCCATTGCCCAGATCTGCAGCTCCTGGAAGCCACTGAGGAAGGGCACCTCAGTGGGGCTTTATATGGAAATTTGACCATTCCAAGGTTGTTCTGAACTTACTGACAGGAAAACAGGGCAATACCTGACAGTTTATGAAGTCTATCAGTTATGGATAAGTAAAATAAGGGATATATTCTTTACATATATACAAAATGAGAGAAAACAGTATGTAGAGTAAGCAGAAATAGCAAAGAAATTACATCTGAGTAGAGCACATCCTATGTGGCATATTTTCTTATACGTAGATTTCAAATTCAACTTAATTCTTTTATTTCTGTTAATTATTTGTTGTAGATCTATTACTACTCATCCTGACGTAATTTTTTACAACCATGGCAGACCTATTATGCGTTATGTTTTCAATTAGGAGTGAAGAAGTCGGCAAAATATAAAGTTGGATGTTATTCTGCATTCTGAAATGCTCTTCACTTGACCCACCTTCATCGAAGTCAAAGGTCTATGGAGAGATGATTTCACATCATGCTCCTGCACTGGCTGAGTGCCCAAGAGTCAGTTCACATCCTGACTCGTAGGTATGGCATGGTCCAGGCCTTGCTGGGTCCACCTGAGCCATCAAGACATAAGCTAGCAAAGATTAAAAAAAGTTATCCAGCCCAAGTATTGTAGCTCTGGAACAGAAATAGCAATCGCTTCTGTAGACAGTACAACTTCTGCAACCAACGCTGAAGACTGTTATTTAATCTCATCCAGTCCCATGTCACTGCACAAACCATTGTCCACTGTTCCACTCGTTGCATCCAGACAATGGCACCTCTTTTGTTTTTCCAGACTATTTCATATTATTGTTGTTTCTCTCCTATTCAGCCTGAATTTCCTTTATTCAATTGGTTTTTCATCTTCCCGTTCTGTGCCACTGCTGGGCCCGGTGCTGCGGTGAATCTTTTACCCCTCTTTTGGATGTTTGTGTACTTCTGCATGACTCTCACACTCCTTCTGTGTCCTGTGTGAGCCCAGGGAGGGTCACAGCATCTGTGCTTAACAGCTTGGCTGATAAATATGACCTGAGTTCCTGAGATGTGGAAAAATAACAGTAAAAGCTCTTCTCTTTTAATAAGCAACTGCCAGTCTGATTGCTGTTGCCCATTCCCCAGCTCCTTCGTCTTCACGAGGCATTGCTCTCTCTCCCAGGGCGAGGTGACAATTTTACGGGGATATTGTTGCTGACCTGAGATGAAGCTGGATGTAACTCTCAGTCCTGTTTCTTTACAAGAAAGGGGCCTTTGTGTTTGAAAGCAGACATGGACACTACATGGCTCTTTCAGTGGAGTTCCGCCTGCTGATCTTGTGTTACTGGGAGCAGAATACCTGATCTGCGGAGGGAATAAAGGTTTGTTGGGGTCAGAAAAACCGAGCTGTGTCTGGGAACTTGGGAAACCTACGGAGACAGATGCCTGATGCAAACCCACACAAGTCAGAGGGAACCTTTCCATTTATTTCAGCAGGCCTTGGCCCAAACCCTGTATGATACAGTGCTGAGGCACAGCACTATGCCGGGTAAAAGCGCTGCACTGCCCCGAGTTGCCGGCTGCAGTGTCTGAAAAGGCAAAGCTGTAGAAGCAAAAATACAAGCGTCTGTACAAGGAGTGGGACTCCAGGTGACTCAACCCGAAGGACAAATTTTGTACTCTTCGAGAAATGGTCCTACCCCAAAATATAGAACTGCCAATGATTTTTAGGAGACTTTATGACTTTACGAAACCATACGCAGTGAATAGTTTTTCCATAGTTTTTCCATTTGTGTTAATTTTCTTTTATTTTTCCGTAAATCTGAAACTTTAAGAAATTTATTAATAAGTTTTAAAATAAAAAAGGACCATGAACATCTTCTGATTTCTTCTTAGGCATGACATAGGCGTAAGAACATCATGCAGTGATCTCTGTCCTGACATCAATCTCGGTTCCCTTCCTGCACTACTTCTGGAGATGGATTTGATGCCAATCTGTATTTATTAGGAGAAGAAAGACCTTTCTGATAGTTTGTTAAATAATCCACTGTAAAGAAGCAAGTAGGGAGCTTGCCTGATAAATGAGAATATATATATGCCTGCGTATTACTGCATTTCTTCAAAAAATAGCGGTTTTGTGCACTTGGTCAGAGCATTAGGTATTCAGTTCATTCATAAGATAGTGATAGCTTTTATCTGAAATTTGAGGGGAAAAGGGAATTCTGATTTGAGGTTGTCATTCTGATGCCCATGGCTGCTGGCTGAGCCCAGGGACACCCCTGGAGCCAGCAGGTCACCAAAGACAAGGTGGTGGAGTCTCCGACTCTGGAGACATTCCAAACCTGCCTGGACGCCGTCTTGTGCAACCTGCTCTGGGTGACCCTGCTCTGGCAGGGGGGTTGGACTAGATGATCTCCAGAGGTCCCTGCCAACCCCGGAGATTCTGTGATTCTGTGACACGGGCACCGTGAACGCAATGAATGTGGAGGGACCCTTCACTTCTACAGTAAGCCAGCGAGGAAAGGTTTTGTGCTGTACGTTGATTTCGTAAAAATAAAAGAATAATATTCAAAGTACTATTGCATGCAGGGAAGGTGAGGCGGGAGGATGGGCTGTTGGGTCCATGCATGTGTGCATACGACATCTAAAATCACTTCTGTTCATGTGGAGCACGAAGTGGAGCACAGTGGGATTTTGTTACTCAACATAAAGAGAGAAGAATGGACAGCTGAAAATGCGTATGTTTGTTAGTGCTGTGAGAACAAAGGCGTTTTTAGGTTCGGCGTCTACACTGAAGAAAATAAAATATTGTTCCAGGACAGCCATCGACTAGCATTTTGGCAAAATCAACAGCCAGAAATATAATTTGGGGTTGACTAAAGTATTTGCTTTAATCTTCATTGAAAAACCGAACTCTGATTTAGCTTTCTATCTCTTTTTCTTTTAAAATGTAGCTAAACAATTATATATTGAAAGTTTTCTTGTATGCTATTACAGACATCTCAAGATGAACTGTTCAACTTTTTGGAGTTTTTAATTTATCTCAGCTGTACCTTTCCAGGAAATCTGAGTTTAATTCCTGAGCAGCTCATTGTTATAAAACCGTATTTTTTCCTGCAAACCTACAACTTCCAGCTCCCTCTGCCTTCCCCTGGTTCCTGCCTGCAAAATAAAAATGTCACGCTGAGAGGCATCCTCTTGTGCGACGGGTAGAGCAATGAGGATGGTGATGGCCAGCATGGCCACACCTGCATCAAACAGAAGGGGTTGGGATGGAAGTGGGTTTGACAGCGGTCATGCAAGGTAAGCACCAAGGATTTATTGGTGGTTCACACTTATAAAATGTGCAGCTGTATTTATTATTAAATGGCTTTGCTGACATTTCAAGATGCAATTAATTCAGTGTCAAGAGACCCAAAACTCTACAAGCATTTCCATGGCGTGCAGGAGCTGGTGTTTTGATGAATATGGGAGGGGAAAAGCTCCCCTGAAATGCAGCGTGTGAACACAAGATGGCACTTGGATCCCATGGATGGAGCAGCAGCCCAGCCTGGGGACATTTCCTACACAATAGGAGCACTTTATTTATATATATTTTTTTTTTTTGTTGAAAAGCAGGAGAAACCATATGAAGATAAGCGGCTGAAAGACATGCTCTTGGCATAACGTGTGGAGTCTATTTGCTTTTTAATGTGTGCTGTTTGGCTGAGCGTTAACTCTGCGCTCGTTCCCACAGTGAGGATGCACGTGGCGGTCACTGGGAACTTGGGATGTAGCTGCTGCAACCAGTGTCACCTCTTTTGTCCCTGGTAGGATGTTCTGGATGTAATTAACTTTTATTCTCTCTCCTTTGGGATTTTGTCTGCAACCATCAGTCAGGCTGCCACGTGCACCTTTGTTGCGGGGTTTCCTTTCTGGTTTGATCCTAAAGGAGTCTGTTCTTTCTTCGTTTACGTATAGCACAATATTTTGGAGTACTTGAAACCCGCAACGGGCTTTCTGGTTGGGAACCTGCTGGGGCTGGCAAGGCGGTGGGTGTCCAGGACAGGAGCCCTTGCACCATCCTGCCAGGATGTCTCCCTTGCAGATTTTTTTGGGAAACATTTCTACTTTTGTAGTTTGTGGTCTTTTTCGCCATCTGTTTATTCATTTGAAATTTTGTCGCCAAGCGATCAAGCGTTGCGTAGGCAGCTGAACGGCCCCCTTACACTTCCATGTGCAGCTCTGCTCTCCAGAACTGGGAAATTTCTGACATCCAACCCTGTTTTGCCCAGCATGACTTGGTCCTGCAGCCGTGCCCCATGTGCCTGTGTGTGCGTGTGGAGGTGCTCACCTCCACTGACCCCCTCCTGCCATGTACAACCTGGCTACCCGCTCCCCACCGTCTTCCCTCCTCTCCTCGAGGCTCCCGTCACCTTGGCATGGTCGCTCTACCCATGCAGAAATGACCCCACTCCACAAACCCACCAACGTTTCAGTAGAAATATCGAAGTAATGCCATAATGCTAAATAATTCTAACATTGCTGCAAAATGATGTGGTTTATTTTGCCATTAATATACATTTGTAATCTGAATTTCAGTCTAGTAGCTTGTCCATATTAATATTGCTGTTTATATTGCAAATCTGATCCTGTCCCTGGGATGAGGAAGGTCAACAAAATCACCTCCACGTGTTTATTCACGTAAGTGCTGGTGTGAAGGAGCAGGTCTCCCATTCCCCTCTTGTCTGAGTTGAAGGACTTAACACAAAGCTACAGAACTTGCGTGAGCTGGAAACAAAATGTGCTCGAAAGAGGAAATGCAGCTACAGAATATTTTTTTGAAAGGTAAATTCAAAATCTCTCTACTTGAGGAAAATGTGGCAAAAGGTATGTGCAGTGGGAAGGATGCTTGGTAAGTTAACATGAAAAAGACCACAATTTTCCTGCAAAATCTAGGACAAAAATGCCAAACATTCACCTCCGCCCGCTTTAAATAGCTCAGGCTTTGAATAATAAAGTAATAAATTCAATCTCAAACAAAAATTTTACCCTATAAAAGGAGGAGAAAGAATGCTAGCGATTTCACATTAGCATTGAGTTTTGACATACTCATCCATTACAATAAAAACACATAAAGTTATGATGAATGTAACTTTAAAAATGGAAATGCCAGCATCAAAAATTGCTGTGAAACTGTTGCTCCCTCAATGATCTGATTGTGCTGTAAATTTGATTGTGCTGTAACTTTCCAACAATTATGAAAACATTTATGCATTTTTATTAGCACTTGTAAATTATGCAGGGCTTTTACTGTTGAGTTATAAGAGAGAGGGAAGCCTAAACATATGGTAGAGATCTTCAAAGTTCTCAACATAGGAGAAGGTAATGATTATCCTTCACTTAATTAATGTCATGTTTAACAGTGTATTATTTTTCCGCAAAGATTTAGCGTGCTCTCAGGGAAGGAGACAGAGATCGCCGATGGCTGGATGACCTTTTCTGGTCTCTTAGGAATAAAACTGCAACCCAGGGTATAATGATTACTACTAATGAGGTATCTTCTCAGCACATTACTGCCAAGTCCTGTAGGCAACAAAAGCGCGAGGGGAAGACCCGTAGCTGGAGCAAACCGCCCTGGCCTCAGGAGCAACTGCTGGGACAAATTAAATCCCTGATGATGGGTTAGGCTTTATTCACTTCTTTATCCTTGGGCAGATCCATTAATCAGAAGGGATTTTCTCTAGATTTACACCAATTTTAAGCAGGAATTGTTCTGCCATTTAGTACAAGCCTGTTGTTCTGTGGCATGTCCTTAAAACTGAGGGTTGCAGTCCTTTTCTTCTCTGATATTGGGACCTTGGGTGTGCTGCAAGCAGCTTGTTTTACCCAGAGCGAGCCCTGGTCCTTTACCCGAACAGCTCTGCAGACACTGGTGACTGCGAAACGTGCGCCCACCCCAAATTTGAGAAGTGCTGACATGGCCTCGTCTGTCTCTTAATATTTGAAGACCCATCCCATCCTGCAAACAAAAAGTCAGCAGCTCCCCCTGCGGCATCTCCACCTCCTTCCCCGCTCGCTGGGAGGCTTGGGTCCCTGCGTCGCTCTCGGATGTAGCTACACATGATGCATGCTGTGCTGCATGTTCAACTTCTCCTCTGATCCTGAGTTTTCTAGCAACATATCTGACTCTTCCAGCTTTTCTTCACCTTCGCAGGCTGGAAGTCGTTGCTAGGCATTTAGCCGTTTCGCAGCGAATGGCTGTGTCGGCCGACAGCTTTTCAGTTCAGATCTCATTAACCAGGTTTGGGACGTGGACCAGGTTGTGACTCTTCTGCCTTCGTGCTAGTCAATGGCTTGATGGTTCATTTATTTAAAAAAAATACAAAAAAATCCCAACCAAAAACCAAACCAAAAAAGCAATGTACGTGCAGTTTCTGTCTCTTTGCAGCCGTCCGTGCTCTGATGGTATTTCTGCTTGTTCTCGCGTGTTTGATGGGATGAGCCTACACCACGTCTAGGAGGACTCGATGCTGTGGCAGGTGATACAGGAGGATGCTGGGACCGTGCTCCCCCAGCCTGAGCTCAGCCAGTTCCATGACGGCTGGAGGGTCCCTGCAAGCATGGGACGGAGCCCAGTGCCTGGGGTTGTTCAAGGCACCAGGGAAGTTTTGCAATGAAAATCACATCCGTTTTCTCCAGGAGGGCAGTGCAGGTGATTACAGCCTGTATCCTCCTTTGCTGAGCTTGTTAAAAAGTTGCTGCACTTCACTAGTAAAAACAGAGCGGGTCGGGAATGTGACGTTTAAAATGACTGTTGGAACTTACCCTTCCAGCTGCATCATGCTGTGATGAAGGCTCCTGCTAATCAACGTGCTCTGCTGCTTTCCTTTCCCAGGTTCATATGCATCCTTTTCCTCAGTTTGGATTTTTTTCCTACTGTTCTGTTCTGTTTTTCCTTACCTTCCTATTTTCAGATCAGCACCGGGCTAGCATGGAAATGCAGTTGCTAGTTAAAGCCAGCTCTGATATGTGGATCTGATGGAGGATAAATAGGGCCAGTGAGGCACTGAGGAAGGAGCCTGTCATCCTGACCTGGCTGTCTGCTACTGTGGACAGACATGGGCCAGTTATTTTCTTATAAGCCACTGAATAAAGCCACTAAGCTGATTTTCAGCCTCACTATCGGGCACCCATGTCAACCAGTGCAGTCCCTGCTGGGGTGGCTCACGTGCCTGTGGATGGAGATGGAAATTTCGGGGATGCCAAAGCTGTGGCAAGATCATTTCTAACGACGTGGCGAGCATCGTTCTTCTGATGTGGGAACAACCCCAGCAGCATCCAAAGATGTTGGCCGTGATCTGCTCCCCCCTTGCACAAGGGTCGCAGCGGGCCGTCTGTTCCGTGTTCCCTGGGCAATTGTGTTCATCAAGGCATGAGCCTTGGCTCTTCAGGAGCCCTGAGGTTACTTCTTTTTCAGTGATATCTTAGCGATGTCATGCACACCTTAAAATATCTTAAAACTGGTAGAAATGGGCTTTGTTATGTATGAAAATATTGACTTGGTTTCTGGAGCGAGCAGGAGCTCATCTACCCACCAAGTGAGCATTGGAGACACCTGCACCTGTATTTGCTGCAAAGGAGGCAATCAGATCCTCGCAAGAAGCATAAACTGCTACGGAAAGAATAAAATCAAAGACCAAAGACTGCAAAGGAAAGGTGAAAATGTTTTAATCGCTGCCCCAGATTTCCTGTTCTTAATATGGAGCAGAAGCTGAAAACGTTTAAACAAAGCTGACTGTTAGTAGTGGTTGGCTTCAGGTTTCTCATGGGGACGCTGGAGGAAGGGGGGGTGGGATGAGTGAAGCAGGGAGTTTTGGACAGACTGGCTGAGGGTTGGGGCTTCTGCTCCAAAGGTTACGACTGCTCTGAGACCGCAGAGTGCCGGTCTGGCTTTTGATAGATATGTCTCTCAATCAAGCAGAATGATAAGGTAATCAAATGAAAAGAGAAAAAAAAAATCACTAAATATTTATCATGCATGAAGCCACCTTCAACCTGTCAAGAGAAATAATTGGAAAATGATGCAGTAACACCCGACTTGCTGAGATCTGTGTCAGCTCTAACCAAGAAGTAAATAACACACTGAATTTAATGGTCGAAGTTACTTGAATTCAAATGTTATTTTAATAAAATACCTCATCTGTCAGAAGAGCCAAAACATGCCATTATCGTACAATCATACTCAAGCAAGGGCCAAGCACGCTTTACCCACACATCTCATCTGATAGCTTGAAAAGAGACGCCTCAAAGGGAAAGAAGAAAGTTATTAGAAGTGCCCAATTCTTTCCCCAAATTTACGGACAACTTTTTAACCTCACTTTTGTGCTCTTGTAGATACTCAGTCCCCAATTCTGAAAACTCCTGATGGACGGATGTGTTTGAAAACATTAATCCACTTACACGTAAGCAAAGGTAGAGTTTGTTTTCAAGAAAAGAGATTAAGGGATGTCATATAAAGTTATCAGTGTGAGATTTTACTATCAATAATGACAAGCTAATATTGTTTTTCTCACTGTTTGAAAAGAAGTAAAAAAAAAAATAAAATCCAGAATTGAAGAGGGTAGATTTTTTGTTGTTTTTGCTCAGGGGACTGTCTACCAGAATCAAAATTTTGGAATTCACAGATACATCGATACACTCTGTTCTCCCATAGTGTCTGCAGAGAGTGGTGGGGCAAAACCAGCTAACCAGTGCTAACCAGTACAGGTAAATCCAGTCCTCTGTCTCCTTTGGGGAAAATTTATTTGCCAAAGAAAATTTTGTTGCAAACCTGTTTTATTTTAAAAGATTGCATCAGCCTGTCTATCTGTTTATCATTCTAGTCATCAACTCATCCATTTCTCATTCCAGAATCAGTTTAGAGCCAGATAATGGGAATTACCCATTAATTTACTCCACTTGTCATGTGCACAGCACCAGGAGAAGTCCATATCCTCTGCATCAAACTGTAGCTAAAGCAGTAAAAAAAATCCAGTTTTCTCCTTTGAAAGCAGAAGCAATGATGGGCAAGCAAGAGAAGGGGCAAAGGGCAGGCAGTGAAAAAAATCCTCGGTGCTCTGACACTCTTCACTGCCATTTTCTAGAAGGATCCAGCTGGAAGGTTTATGAGCAGCGAACTGGCGTTTCTCTGCGGTGGAGCCCGTCCATCGCAGCAGGGTGGGAGCCAACTGCAGCTCATTAGAGCTGGCAATGGCCATCGTGTGGCGCCGGGGGGCTGGCGGGGGGATTGGTGCTTGAGTGCTCGAGCAGAAGGCCATGGAGGTGGGTTATCACTGGTGGTGGCGGTCAGAGGTGCTGCCTTTGGAAATTTGGAAAAAATTTGCCAGGTGCAAAATTCCCCGCGGGTTTGCAAGTCCTGTAAAAGTCTGGGGGGGGATAAGTGGAGATGCTGTGAAAACGTGTGGCTGCAAATAAGTTGGAAAGATTTTTGCAGTCATAGAATAATTCACTTTGACTAAGGAACATTATTAAATAAGCAAGTGCTTACACGCAATGAGCACAGCCTTCCTGAGCTGGCAAAAGGTACCTGGTTTTCAGGGAATGGCATTAGCATCCACTGCTGCAGCGTGCGCGCCAGCACGGGACTTGGAGATGTTTGCAGCACCCTTTGCCTCTGCAGGAGGACGGCGGGGGAGAGAAGCAAGAAGTGGGAGGGAGGGAAATGCACTGTTGCAGCTGGATTGAATTGTTATTGAACAACCTGTAACGGAGCCATCGTTTGGAGGTCATGGAGATGCGTG
Source organism: Burhinus oedicnemus (assembly GCA_008921705.1). NCBI lineage: Eukaryota > Metazoa > Chordata > Aves > Charadriiformes > Burhinidae > Burhinus > Burhinus oedicnemus. The sequence goes on along the minus strand of VFFE01007869.1, from coordinate 3,001,363 downwards.
TGATCCAGATGCAGGTAAAGGCAGGTGAGCGGTGAAACAGCCGCCTGGCTGAGAGCAGACGCCAATGTGGAGCTCCTGCAGACCAAACCTTGGGGAGGTCTTTCAGTCCTACTGTGGTTTCTCCATCCGTGGAGATATTCACAAGCCACCTGGACATGGTCCTGGGCAGCCCGGTGTGGGTGGCTCTGCACAAGCAGGGGGTGGGCAAGGAGACCCCCAGGGCTCCCTTCCAGTCTCAGCCCCTTGGTGAGTCTGTGGAAAGGCACTGCCTTGAAGAATTCATGTTTTGGACTTGTCTGCCTCTACATGCCAAAATATCACGCTTTAAACGCAACCTTTGGTATCTTCCTTTTTTTGGCTTCAAATTCTTCAGGTCACTCTCTGTGAATTATTAAAATTTGTGCTAAAATGTGCGCTAAAATGTGCAAAGCTCTGGCTAATTATGATGTACGGATTAATTTCAGCAGACAAGAGTGGCAGATCTGATGAATATTAATATTTTTTAGGCTGGGAGCTGCTGGCAAGACGAACAAGTTTTCTGCATGGGTAGCGAGTGTGGCAGAGCACTATGGGGTTGATCAACATCTCCTTGACTTTGCCCGGTGATGATTTCGAGTCTTGTTTGCGGCTTCAACTTCCCCCTTACAGAATATAAACTGTAAGCAACTACAAACGAGCTATGAATGTTTCTTATTAATTAGAATCATCCTGAAATTACCACCACCGCCCGAAGAAAGGAAGAACGATTCATTGTCATGTTTCTATTTGACATCCCCCGCCGTAAAGTATTAGGAATAACATGCTACTTATTGAAAGTTAAGCAACGAGATTTACAATTAAATGACTTTCTGGGAGAACAGCAGGTTTATATGGTAATACAGAACTTACTGCAGCTGCAGCGTCGTCACAAATCTGTACACATGGGGTGCTCTCCTCGCTAAAAGCTCAGTCTGCAGCTTCAGTGAATGTAACCTCAAAGCAGGACACTGGCGACAGGAGAAGAAGAAAATTTCATCTTCCTCTTTGGTCATACTTTCCTCCTCGACCAGGCAGTGCTGTCAGAGCATGTGAAAAGCTGTGAACATGCACACGCCAGAGTCGCCATCAGTCAGAACTGCTGCCCTGTCCCTGGCCGAGCGCTGTGCAATATTGTGGCTTTAATCAAATGCAGCGATATTAAGGCGGAAAGTCTTCTTGCGAGCTGACAACTCAATTACGAGTGAAAAGGAACTATTCTATTGAATTAACTTGAGGGGGCTAGGAGAAATGTTTTTAACTTCAAGGCTTTTGAGACCCATGACATGGAGGCAAAACCTCAAGACGTGTAATCATGGGAATGTGTTCAGGGACATTTGTGAATGTCCCATCCCTGCATGTGGGTGCCCCATCCCTGGAGGTGTTCAAGGCCAGGTTGGACGGGACTTTGAGCAACCTGGTCTAGTGGGAGGTGTCCCTGCCCATGGCAGGGGGGGTGGAACTAGATATCTTTAAGGTCCTTTCCAACCCAAACCATTCTATGATTTCCCCTAAAAGTCTTATCTAACAGGAGAATAGTGTCAGGGATTGCATTAATTTTGTATTTTGAAGAGATGCAGGTAAACTTTTTTTTTTAAACTTTATTTAAGTGCTATCACACGTAGGAAGTACAGAAGCCATCACTTTCCCCCAACATCTTCCCAATGCTGAGGTTTCTGGATGAGGGTCTCAGGGTGTGCAATGCACCCTGCGTGTTTGCAGGTACCTGAGAACATGAGAGCAAAGCTCCTGTGATGTTCTCGGGTATCTCCTGCTCTGCTGGGGTGGTCTGGAGGTGAAAGAAGGATGGTTGATGGGGTATGGCTCAACTGCAAGTTAATTATAAGAGCTTGCTATGAGGCACTTAAGTTTATATTTTTGTAAGGTTTCTTTATTGTTTTTTCAGTCATTGAAAAGAAGTACGTGTGCACGGTTGGGTCACTTTAACCAGCACAGCATATGGTAGTTGCATAAAGAAAACACAGGTGTTACTAAGAAAACAAGTATTTTTTTCTATACTTTGCTGCTTTTTCCCAAGAAAGGAGCTCAGAGATGCCCTTTGTTGCCATTGAACCCTTTGTGGAGGAGGTGAGCTCAGCAGCATGGACAGCATTGTCTACGTTGGGCTGCCTGGGTGTTCCTGTTCATGCCAACTTTTGCAGGAAAAACTCCAGTGAAAGTAGCTTACCTGGGATTGCAGGCAGTGATGAAGATGTTGGAAGCTACTGGGCTGTGTGATCATTGTAAGGCGTCGGGTGGGAAAGAAGAAGCATAAAGAGGAGTGCAATGCAGAGGGAGACGGTGCTTTGGTTTGTGGGATAGCTTCTTGGATGCCTCTTCCCCAGCTCAACACAGGAGAAATCCCTAGACGTGTTTAAAAGTCATGTAGATGTGGTGTTTAGAGACATGGTTTAATGGCAGCCCTGGTAGAGTAGGGTCAATGGTTGGACTAGATGATCTTAAAGGCCTTTTCCAACCTAAATGATTCTATGATTCTATGAAATAACACCTGGATTTCACTGCTGAGAATAAATGGGAGAAAAAAAAAATAAACAAGCTGAAACTTTGCTTTATTTTTGGGGGGAAGGCAGTGTTTGGGGAGTGCCTGTGACTAAGGTTTATGGCAGAGAAGAGCGAAGGAATAGCTTGAGGTAAGAAAGGGAAAGAGAAATGGGGGTATGAAAGTGGTGCCTGGGTGAGCTGGGGGAGCTTGCTCGGTGCCGAACCCCACAGAAGGGAAATAACCATTACTCAGCATCTGCACTCAGCATCTGCACTCAGCATCTGCCGTAAATCTTGACCTGTGAATAGGATGGCGTGTCTGCCAACGGGATTACCTTCTGCCTCTTACCTTCTGCAGCATTTCCGTGATGAATTAAACTCTCTGCTAAGCAAAACAAGGGACTTTAGTTCCCTGGGGACTTTGCCATTTGCTTCTCGTGGCTTCATACCGCCCCGAGATTTGGTTTCTTTTTTTGTCTTTTTGGCTTTTATGTAGAACCACAAACTAGGTTTAAATGTGACCTCTGTGTGCCAGGGGAACCTGCAGCATTCACGTTGCTTTTAAAGCCTTTGGGAAAAGAGAGGAAAAGATTTAATAATCTCCCCAATAACCTCCAGCCCCAACAGCTAGCTGCTGGCTTTCTGTTCTTGGAGGTCTGGCAACACAAACATAGAGGAGATGATTAACAGTAGTGTTCAACCTGTATTTTCTTGACAAACACCCCTCAAGAAACAACCAAAACTCGTTTGGAGTAGTTTTTTTGTCTGAAGATTACTGGAAAACCTATTGCAATTTGCTGAAGGTGTTTTGATACTCAAGATGACGTTCGACAGCAGAGCTTGTGTCTGTGGCTAATTCCCAGTTTTTGGGCTCCAAAGGATTTTATGTGTACCAAAATTATCCTGGACATTTTAATAAAATTACATGTATGTCAGGTAAATGCTCCTGGCATTATTTTGAGGCATGCAGTCGTATTTAAGACAACATTTCTGTCATCTGTGTAATGCAGCAGAAAGGCACGCAATAGAGAAAGACAGAAATGACCTTACCTGAACCTGCAGCTTCCTACTCGAATATCCTTTAATTACATAAAACCATGTGAGCGAGGCTTGGTCAGGTGGCATCACTGTCCATTTCTCTAAATGTTGGTGTAACCCTACGCAAGTCAGTAGAATCATGCAAAAGCAGCTGGCAGTCAGCCCAGCATAGCGTTTGAAGCATCTGTTTTAATAGCTGACTGCCATAGTCTTAAAAAAAAAAAAAAAAAAAAAAAAAGATAATACTATGGACTACAAAAGCTCTTCTTGTCAGGAAAAAAACCACAGGAAATTACGATTATATAATCGTATTATATAATATCTATTTTATATATATATAAAATTTAATTAAATCATCAGAAAACCTACAAAAATTCTAATCTCAGCTCTATCAATTGATTTCTAAAATTGTCTACAAATCTCCTTGGTAGCCAATTTTATAATTCCGGGAAGACAAAATGAAAAATGAATGAGAAGTAAATTAGGCAAAGGATCGGGACTTTTTTCTTAAGGCAAAAAGCTGACCATGAATTTCATTAATTCTGCTTAATACCCTACCTTGACATACGTTGTAAGACCTCAACATTCATCTACAGTGATAAAGTATACAGAACTGAGAAAAAGAAAAAAAGGTTATTAGACCTGCTTTTATAACGTATGTGAAACATACCGTGACCCACATCAGCTTTTACAACAGCAGGAGTGATGGTATATGGGGATGCAGCTTCATGGATACAATTATGTTCCAGAACATCATTTCTTGTGTGTGGAAAAAACCCTGGTATTACTGTAATTACCACAACTAAAATTTAGTGTGTTTTGCTGTTTTTAAGCTGAGATGGAATCGGGGAATTGAAATAAATGGTATGGCTTTGGATATTTGTCAGGAAGTAGCTTTCTCTGTTAAAGAACATGCTCTATATAAGGATGTTTTACAGGCTTACAAACAGCATCTTAAACCTGTGAAATGTGCTGCTGTACATCGTTGCAGCAAGACTTACCGTAAAAGAACATTTTGGCTGAAGTTCCCATCTGTCCTGAGCTTTGCCCCTTGGATTTGCTGAGTTTCTTGGTCCGAGCACCTACAAGTGGGAGAGCTTTTTGGTGCAACACACCAAACTCCCCAGATGAAAAAAATTGATGCCATGCTATTTAATTAAAAAAAAAAAAAAGTATATGTTTTTTTATGCCTGAAAATCACGGTATCATTTTATATATAATTTCTGCTAATTTAAATGTATATACAGAGGAAGGAGACAAGACTTCACTGCACAATATATATAGTATCTATATATATTAGGGTTGTATAAATAGGACTGTCCTTAATGGCCTGGATTTATTAAATTCATACATGAAACAGTGAAAATCAGCTTGAAAACATACGCAGAGTTTTCCTAGTAACTCCTAACAACCAGTAGAAAAGCCCAACTATCAAATGGGTGGACTGAGGCATGGAGGGGAAACTCCCAAGGTTTTAACCCGAAAGCCGAAGGACTCGTGCCATCACCTCTTTTAGAGCCTAAGCCTACCGGTAGGGCATCCCTGTCCCGCTGGGGCAACCACATCAGGATGCGATTCCCAATCATCTGTAGGTTTGCCATGAAGGTAAACACTCCTCCTCGCCCTTGCCGTTTCGATATTGGAGATACTTTTCTGGGTTAGGCACCAGTGATGCTGGCGGATGCTCCAGCTGCCTTTCAGTACCCAGAACCGCACGGTGCAATTAAGCTTTTCTATGGAGCCAGATGGATGAAACAGGAGCTTCCATCCAAAAAAATTCGGGCACATGCCGGAGTGTAAAGTAAGATATGAGAGGCACCAGCCTTGTGGGGGAGGTTTTGGCTGTCCCCAAAGGAGCAGTGAGGGGGTCTGGGAGCACAGGGGACAGTGTGTGCTGGGGGCTCGCCAGAGCGCGGGGCTCAGGGATGGCTCCAGATTTCGGGCATCCAGGAGGTGGGGGATGGCACTGGTTTCTGCTGGGCTGCTTGCACAGGCTTGCAGCAAGGAGGCAGCTGCCTCCCACATCAGTTCCCTGGGATGGAGATGGGTGGCTCATCTCCAGATTTTTTACTGAAAGCTTGAAGTCAGGAAGGGGCAGCAAGAGACTAATTTTTTAACGCGCTCAATTTCCAGTCTTAATTGAAAGAATACCATTTTCATCGAATTTAATAGATAGTATATGACAGAGCTTCTTACCTGTTTAATTCATGTACATTGCATTCAAAAACAAACCCCAAACAACCCGAGGAGCTGCTGACTGCCCAGCAATCGTTGCGATTTTTTCCTTCCTTCCTCTTCAAAAAGAAAAAAAGTCACAGTCTTTTCTGGGACTTTGAACTGAAACTTGAACATTTGGATTTAATGAAAACGATATGAAATAGAGTGCCTTAAAAAAAGAAAAAAAAATAAAAATCCTGGGCAAATCAGTAAGCGATGCTTTTTATGTTTTTTCTTGTTTCTTATCAGGAGGCGGGGGCCGGGTTTGGAGCACGAGGCGCTCCCATCGTCTCTCTCCGACAGGCCACTTCCATCACCTGTCCGCTGCGCCCCGCCGCGATAGATCAGGACGGGGGACCTTGACGCGTTCACCACATTAGCTGTGACGCCTGTTGAAACAGTGTCTACCCCAGCCCCCAAAACTATACACTAAAATTACGCCGGGAGTACTGGTTCTGTGACGTCGCTGGGAAGATAACGGAAACGTTCTCTGCTGCACCTTCAGAAGGAAACCCCATCACCGTTCGGAGAGCGAGAGTAAACAATAAGTATGCACCTTTGTTTATGTGACACCCAGATAAGGATGATAAATCACTACTTATTTTTACTGAGGAGAATTGAAATAGCAGAGATGTCGACATCCCTCCTTTTGGAGATGATTACCATAAAGAGAGGGAACTCTCTCTGCTTGATTAAATGCAACATTTGTATAGATTATTCTCAGCTATGAGATGTTTTCAGATTATGATCTTCTTATTTCTATTGAATTTCTTTTTTTATTTTTTTTTTTTTCTTCCCTTGGGATTTGTACACACTGCAGCAGCCGACACAGGGAAAGTCAAACCCAGGAACTGCCAACAGTTTCCCTCTCTAGCTTTTTATCCTCTCCTCCTCACCAGCCTCATCAGTATGTATCCCTTCCACCGAATCACAGAAATAGGGATTACCAGCTGGATGGACCCGCTGCCGTCAAACCCGAGGCGCTGGGTCAGCTCTGCTGGATGTCCCCAGGGAGCTGCAGGTGATGCCGGTCGGGATGTCCCGGGCACGGGCTGGGTGTCTGCAGGATTCCCGGGAGCACAGGGCAGCGGGTGCCCACGGGGCTCAGGGCCAGGCGGGAGTGATGAAGGGCCTGGGTATTGTGCTGGGTTATTTCTGTCCCTATTCAGAATTTCTTTTGTTTTAGTCAGGCAAAGCTCCTGCTGGAGACAATAGGACTTTTATGGCAGCAAGGAATGCTAAATAGGGCCCTCGCTGAGTAAACTGCAGCTATCTTTTTATTCCGATACATAGCTGGATGCAACTGATATTATCAGAAGTAGAAAGGGCTGCTCTTTCAATTACATGCTTGATTTAAAAAAAAAAAAAAAGAGAGAAAAGTCTAGCTTAAATATTCGCATTTATGTCTATGTCTTGCTGTAGGTAGCTGTGCCATATTGTGTGCAACAGGGGGGTTGCAGCCCCCATCACCTCTCCTGGCTCGGCTGAAGCCTTTGCCACGCAGGCTGGTTGGAGCAGCCTCGCGGATATTTGCTGACAAACCTTTTCAGCACAATCCTTTATTATCTAACCACAGTCAAGAGCCTACTTCACATGAAATATTTTCTGCTACAGATGGCAAAGCCTGAGACTGAGCCAACAGCAGTGTAAAAATACATTTATATCAATGCTGAAGCCCTCAGCCAGCCAGCTTTCTCCATTTGTCATTTACAAGAGGCATCCTCGATAATGTTTCAAGTTCATTAAAGGACCACATGGATAAAACTGTTCCGTTTTAATAAAATGTCACAATCATACAGCACGTATTAAACATGTTTGTGTGCATATAATAGAGAAAAAGTGGGTTGTGGACTGTCGGTCTAGGTTATCTGTTGCTTCCCATCATCAGATATTCTTGTAAATTCATTACTTTTTATAACTTTTTTTGCTGGTAGACTTTAAAGGCTTTCCTTCCTCCCTCTGAAAAAATCTCAGGATTTCAGATTTGGCATTGTTTATCCCTCCTTCCAAGCCTGACTGATTTAGAAAACTAAAAATGATCCTCTCCTTTCTGTTACTAGTTCTTCCCAGGAAAATAAATGACTGTGTGCGGGGGTGTATGTGCTGGGGGAGAGGGGACACCAAGGGCTAGAGCTACTTTCCACTGTCACCTTCTCTGTACCTTCAAACCAGTCTGGGATTTCCTCTGCGGGCTCTGGAGATGCCGGGATCAGAGCGGGAACGGCACGGAGGAAGACGTGAGCCACCAGCTTCACAGCATCCACCTCTCCGGGTAACCCAAAGGAACAATTATAGCTGGAAACTTCGGTTTAACAGAGGTAAACAGAGTGATGAGAAAGCAATTTTGCGTAATTAGGAGAATACCAGCAAACTTTTCTTACTGACATGACATTTCACATTACTATAATTATTTTGATGAAAAAGGGAGAAGGAGAGCTTATTCATGCAAAGCTAAAATATCCTCCTGGTTGTAGGGACAGGCAGGCAACCGCGGTGATTCCTGTGCCTAAAAATATTATAAGACCACGTGCAAGAAATGTGGCATTTGCGCGAGAGGAATGAACTATTTGACAGGAAACCAAAATAGCGTATTTTTCCCCATGAACCTTTCGTTCTGGCTTGTGCCATTTCTAACGCCGTTGCTCAGGATTTAGGCACCAGCCTGGCACGGCTGTGTCTCCCTGGCAATAGTCAACTGTGTGGAAAGACTAATGTGCGCAGGGTACTCCGTCAGTGCTTTTACTCAAAAGAAAACAGTTTATTGAACAAAAGCCATCAAGGTAGGAAGAAAAAATGGCTTTATTTGACAGCTCCCAGAAAATGCACGGTGTTAATGGCCAGCGAAGAAAATCCTACAGGGATGAAACTGCAAAAGCTCAGGGGAAGCCTACGCAATGTGAACACTTGCTTAAAATGTTGTATATATATATATATAAAAAAAAAAAGAGCGCATATGCAGCCTCTCGAGTGGAGTGCGAGAGGAGTCTCCCTGCACTGACACCTCGTTCTCCAGGGGATGGAAAGGCCGCCCATGGTTCCACTGCTGTAAGCAAAATGTGGAGCTTTGCGCAGGCTCTTGGTCAACGCCACATCTAAGGGTTATGTCTATTCAACACTCTATTGCATTTAAAAATGGTCCAGACGTATTGGATGATCCGTGTTTTTGAAAATTCTCTTTAGGAGCTGGTTGGTCGATTTTTCAGCGGAAAATAAATTTTTGATGAAATATGCTTTTCTGAGGATGTTTCTCCAACAAAAATTGAAGTGTAGACTGAAGCACGCTATCAGCATATCTCTATGGGCATTCCGCTGTACCTGCCAGCATGGCACAGCTCTTTGAGGGGGCTGGGGACTGTCCCTCCGGGCTGACCCCCGTCTCTCCTGGGTGGCTTTGGCTGGGGGGCGGTCACGCCAGAGATGTGTCTGCGGTCCCCAAGCCATGTAGCCTGTCCCCTGGGGAGAAACGAGGCCGTGGCACACCACGAACCATGCAGTTACGCAGTTGCAGCTTAGCATTAAGCTGCCTGGCCATGGAAGATATCAGTGTTTTAATTTTTCATGCCGATTTGAGATCGAAACACTCAGTATTAGACCATGTTCCAGGGTGGAAACCTAAGGGATATTTCTGTTCGATTTCATTCGGAAAGAATTTAAAAACACCATTTTAGGCAGTGGAAGAGAGGGCTCAAATTCTCACAGATTATAATTAAAATTAATGGTCAAAATCCCTTATGCTCTTATTCCTTGAAAAGAAGCTTCCAGGTTAAAATGCCTCTGGACTCACACAGCTGATATGTAGGCATCGGTTCATACTCTATTACAGTATATGATGGACTTAGGTTTTTCCTACTGAAAGTCTGACAATTCTGCAATTATGTTTTCTTATCAGCCTGAACTTCTGGAAAGCAATGACTGCAGTAAACCAAGTTTTCATTAGCCTTGCTTGTATTTTGATGAAGTCAGAACCAAGTTGTTCCCCTTGTAACTGAATAATTTTGACCCCTTACAACTGAATGAGAGACCTCTGGCTCAATATTCAACCACTATATTTTTTTCTTTTTTCTTTTTTTTTTGTCCAAGTTTCCCATTATTCTTAGTGCTGAAATCGGGCTTCTCTTCTCAAGCTCAGACAATCCCTATGTACTCCCAGCTGGGGAGAAGGGGGGGATCAGATGGCTGAGATGTGTCTGGGAGCCTCCAGAGTGCTTCCAGCAGACCTGAGCTTGGGCACCATTAAATTGCTGTTGCTCTATACCAGTACAGTAACGGATAGCAGAAATATCAGAATCCCAGGTAATTTCCAGGAAGAATTTACCACATCTGTTTCTGTGACATTACAATCCCAAACACCATTCGTAGAAACTCTGCATGTAAGGCCGATATTATTATTCGTCTTCGAGTTTGCTTGTATCTCCAGATTATTACCCATCTTTCAGTGTCTTGTATCTCTAGAGATAAAATGCTGTAGTCTGTTGTCTTGGGTTAACACAAAACAATGTAGTTGCATATTTATGCGCACAGCTTCCCATATACCAAAACAGCTTTTTTGATCAGACATTAAAATATGGATACTACCTTTTGTCTAACTTCTTCACCAGTTTCTTAGTAGCTGTGTTTCATCAGAATAAATCTGCCTGCCTAGGAACATCACAGAATAACCTTCTGAAAAGAGACAACACTGAAGTATTGCCTGCTTAACATAATGTTCACAATATTTCCCTGCTGAAATCTCCTACACGGCTAATAAATATTTAACGAACAATGGCCTGGCTGATGACAATATATTAGTAACTCCAGAGAAGCTCTGTTGGACTTCAGCTGTTGATGAGAACTGGAATTTGTCTTAGTTTATGACCAGGAAGATAATTTTATTTCATTTTTGATGCATTTGATATATTGCATATACTGGTAGGTTTTAGAAAAAACATTAAAATTAGTTTAAATCACCTACAACATTTTAAGAGATGGGTGGATTTTAGGTTCTCTGTATTCCTTTGTTGCTTGATCCTAAACTTCATCAGCTGGGTTGATGCCCCTCTTTTGGGACACCTCTATTATGCTTTACTGCAATCACTTTTGTTTCATTTTCCTTCCGTCGTGTGACTCCCTCCCAAAGCAAAATCAAAATATTTTGATATATGGTATCAAAATCAAAACAGCTGGGGTTTAGCTCCTGGCTGAGCTGGACTGGTGGCAATCCAAGGCCGTGTAACCTAAGCAAGCCAAAGCAAACCAAAAATGTACGTGGTCCGCACTAGATCCTTCGTGGTCTGTGCTAAGCTCTTGTGAAAACCCACCCTTTGCATCTTCTGGGTGAAATCCTTCGGGCTTTGGTGACAATAAGAGTTTTGCGGCTTCTGTCGGGCAGGAGTCCCACGTTAGGAGAACGCTTCTATAGATTAGTGGCACTGTGTAAAGAAAGCTCACCTTTTCTGTGAAAACCCATGGTCATACGGAGTCAGGCACAGGTTTATCTGTTTTTAAAGACCAGATTATGACCATCAGTCTGATCCTGTCCATAATCTGGGCTATAAATTTTAGTCAGCTTCTTGAATACCAGACATTTGCGTTAGAGTGACTGGACAGCTGAAGGTTTTCCAACATTCTCGGTAGGATCAAAATTTGCAGTTTTAGTCGTTCCTTAAAGCTGTATTTCTTTTTTTAAGAAACCAAAGCAAGAAGAACAGTACAATGGACTCTGCTAACAGTAAACAGTAGTAAAGCGGTGTTATTGTTCACTATTTGTGCTGCACATTTTGTGGTCCACTTTATTTAACAAGATTATCTCTGATTTTATATCTTTATTTACTTGTTAAGGCCGCTCGTGTAAATAAACCCTGTCAGAGGCCACCGTACAAGAAGACAGCTCTGGCATTTGTATTCCATAGTCTGTGATGCGGGTAGAAATGCTCACTGCTTGTCTAATCATAATTCTTTAATTATACATCAGATACAACCTAAACTTTAGTTAAGATTGCACACAGAGTAAGGCCTAGTGAAGAAAATCAACGTGACACGCATCGATTAGAGGATTTTTAGGGATAAATATTAAATGGATGATGACTGTGAGAAATAGGATATTTAATTTACTACACAGTTTGGCATTTATCGTCATGTTGGAAAGAGGGAGATAAGGCTTCCTCTAATCTGTAATTATGGGGAGAGGAGTTAGACAAATAATGCTGTGCATAAGGAGCCAGCCAGATTTCCATCTCCAGTTCATTTTATGGCAGCAGAAAATACATCACTTTTTTTTTTTTTTTTAAACTTAAATGTCTTACACGTTTTAGGCTCCTCTCTTTTGAAGTTAAGCCTGTTCTTGCACAGACACCAACCAGCTGAAGTGCAGCCCTGCAGGATCCTTCCTACCAAATGTGCTCTCGCTCCCGAGATGGACCGAGAACCTCATTTCTGCTAAATGCTTCTCAAGTAGTATTTGAAGAATTGTGGAGTCTTTAAAGAGTTGGGGATCTTGAGGGGTTTCAGCCCATTTTCTCAGTCCTTGACAGCTCAGCTCAGCTCGGGGGTGTGTTCAGGCAGAGATGCAGATGTCTTCAGCCACTCAGAGGCTCAACTTACTCTGTATTGAAGAGGAAAAAGTGAAGGTAACTCCCGAGAGTTTAAAGTCAAGAAGTAACAGCAATAAATGAAACCTGTTTTGAATATGCAAGGGTGACAGAAAGATACCCTCTAGATATCGATGTGCCACTTTTTAATACTTCTCAGCTATCACATGCCTCTTTGAAACAAAAAAAAAAAGGCACTGACAATAAGCTTCTGTATCTCCACTCACAGGGTGATGAAACAGCGTGGCTCAGATTGTTCTGACCGAGAAATAACACAGAATGAGCAAGCGCCAAATCAGTTTGCAATGCACATCTTCCCACGGAAAATCACCAGCGCTCCTTTGCTAACTCAGCTGAAACTGTAGGTTTTAGGGACTGCGCTGCTGGCTGTCAATCAGAAGTCAGACATTAGCTGATTAAACTATTTTTGCTGTGCGTGGTCTCTGCAAAGGAGCAGTTTCATAGGGTAGCTCTGTTTCTTCGTGTTTTTTTCCCAAGGAACAAAAGTGTATCCTTCCTTTCTTTTGCCTGTTTATCCATTTGCATAATAGAAGCAGCTGTGTTTAGGTAGAATTAAAATAAAATACAGTCAAAATAAAATTCCAAGCAGAATCCTATAGTATCTCCATCATATTTTCCCTTTTACCTTGGTTTAAATTTCAAACCTGCCCACAGATACTCAGTTTTACTTCTGTTTCTCTGATTAACGGTATTATCTGATGAGCCCGTTGATGAGGTCCCGCAGCGCCGTGCCCTTAACAGGGGACGTCACTCCTGGTGATGAACAGGAGCGGGGGCCGGGTCCTTTCCACATGGTAAAGGCTTTGTCTGGAACTTGTGCATGAGGCTTTGGAAACCCTCCCCTTGGGCTTGCCTCTTTTCCATTGCTATGCGTGGCAAAAAGAAGAAAAAAAAAGGAAAAAAAAAAAAAAGAAAGGCTTATACTCCAAGCTTTTAACTATCCCGTCTCTTAAACAATGCTCATTACTGTGTCCGTAGAAGAAACATCCCATAGCCAAAGGCCTCCGAGGAGGCAGGCGAGGAGGGATGGAGCTGTCTGTATTTAGATGAGCAGCCAGGTTGTGGCTGATGGGTTCTACCAGCCCTTGGAGAGCCGGGTTTGTAACGGGCACCGCTGACAGGCCATAAATTGTCGAGGTGCCTCCAGTTCCTACAGTAATAACTGAAATCAACTGGGTGTCAAAAGTGCTTTTGCCTTTCCAGCCCGCTGAAAGGATAACAAACGTAATGATGATGAATCATGTTCGTTGCAGTTGCATGTACGCAGTTTTATCCTGTAAGAGCTCAAAGGAGACCTCGTGCTTTCACAGCAAAAGCCAACTGGCACCTTCTTATTTTTACAAGGGCGGTCTGGAAGACATTTGTATTTAGACATGCAGAAGGAGTAAAGGCATAAATGGACAATGTCAAGAAATGAAATTCTCCAGTCATAAGCCCTTCAGAGGGAATGCCAAGTCATGCCATAACATTATTCATATTTCGAGACATTTAGTTTCTTTTTTTCATGGTAAAATATAAACACATCTTTGACTATAAATCATTTAACACATACATTTTAGTAAGTATGTGAATATGACAGTTTTATATAAATGATGATTTTTTCTTCTTTTTAGTTCTTTTTAATCCTGCCTTTTAATAAATGCTGATATTGAAACAGAAACTGTAATATCTTTTTTTCACATGTGTGGCCACGCTAGGAAAAAACCTGAACACTCAGACCTTATTCATGAAATTCAGAGTGCTCATCTATTATTTTATCCAAGTGAAAACAAAATTATAGACACTATGCAGTTGTGTTACCACAGAGTTATGCTAAACTGTAAGCAATCTTGTATACATTGTGCTTTTAAACAAAATCAGACTTCTGGGTATAAAAATTTCCCAGGTTCAATCATACTGTACCAGAACACAGAAAAAAGCTGATGAACATCAAGCAGTTGTTCCTGTTTTCATCATCCAAACTGTGTAATAATAACTAAAATAAGTGAGGAAATATATAGCTTTGGTATCTAGCTATCACACAAACTGACTGTTTTACTCTTTGTAAAAATGTGTAGCAGTTCCACGGTTAATTACAAGTTTGGGCTTTGGTCAAGAAATAAAATGGTCTTTCCTTAAATTGGTCCTGACTCTACAGTTCAAGTTTGGGAACATATTAACAGATACAAGGTTGTCTCCTTTCAGAAATGTACGGCCATTGAATTTCTAGGTTGTTTCCAATATTTTCCTGGCAGACACATCCTCCTGCCCGCGAAACCGGCACAGGAGCTTTTCCTGCTTAGCAAATGCTGGTTGTCAGCCTTCTGGGGTAGTACACATTTTCTGTGTGAGAGTAGGGAAAATTGATTCTTCTCACAGACAGAAGTTTTCCAGGACCTTCCTACAGCCTTATGCTTCCTATATTACTCCCCTCCCCCCCAAATTATGGATGAGTAATAAGTAACACGTATTTGTAACAGCAAAATATAGCCCTGGAAGTCAATCCAGGCTTCTCTTTCTAACTCTACCATCCTATCCTCAAATTCACAACGTAAGTAAATAGAACACTTAACGTCACATACATGAACTTCATGACTAACCCTGAAAAATACAAAATCCTAGTAGGAGAGGGATTTTATGTCAGAATGTCTGATGTTACATTTTAAATGCGATCAGACCAGGAAAAGTACTGGGACGTTTGGTTCAACCCTCCCAAAACAGAGATCTAATATTTGGATTTGATTTCTAGGCCAAATACCAACCCATCCACCTTCCTAAGCAGTCTCAGTATTTGACTTTGAATTTAGGTGTCCCAGCCCTATCGCTCTTTCCAGTGCCCGTGCGAGTCACGCTGTGCTGTGGCCACCTGCCTGGTGGGACTCAGTGGCCTAATTTCAAGAAATGTTACCAAGTTCATTTGCAGTTCCTGTAACACAGGGTTTGCTGGAGGGCAGTGATAAATTTCAGATTCCCACTCCTTGGCAGGGGTTGGTGATGTCTTTCCCAACGGTTTAGAGAACTGGGAGGGGGGGGGAACAGGCAACATTAACACGTTTGTGGATTTGCCGCTTTGAGTCTTGACAAAAAAAATTGTGCTCCTGAGGACTGTTGATTTATTTTGTTATTTCAATATAGCATCAAAGAGGGATTTAGTATTTCCTTATCATTCTGAATATTTTCCAAAAAGTGGCATTTGATATCCAGTGTGAAAGCTCAGCCTGCGTTCTTGCTGGAAGAGTCCGTAAGTGGGCAATGCGCGGGGCAAAAAAAAGAGTTTGCTTTAGCATTAGGGCTCTGCAAGCTCTGCAAAATGCAATGATTAGACAAAAGCGGCCCTTGCTGCTGATACCTCCTACTGGAAACATCAAATTCAGTAAGGCTCTTTGGAGTTTGGCGGCCATCTCGTACACCAGTTCACTACTGGGTAAGTACCTTTGAAAAGATGGCTAACGTAGAAGCAAAGGAGCCTAATTGTTTAAGACAGATAGACATATCAAAGCTTAGCTTCAATAAAAGCTCAGGACGGAGACAGAAGCTGAGGGCAGTGACTCAGTTGGCTTCTGCTGGCCTGGGGTGTGGAAAGGCAGCTCTGTTTCCTAGCTGCTGTGCTGCCAGGAAGGTTTCTGACCTGTTCCAGAGGGGACGATAGGTCACTTAACTCTTGCAGAAGCCCAAAGAAAGAAAAATGATCCTTAAAAAAAAAAAAAACAAAGAAAAGAAAGAAATTAAGTCCCTACCAGGATACGAGAAGTCCTCCCTGCCCTATCCCCTACCCCCTGCCAAAAAAGCTCACACCAAACCAAAACCCCCTTGTTTCAGGTAAGCTCACAACTGGTGAGTTCTGCCTTGGTGAATCCCGAATCCTTCTGAGTTTCCGGACTAGCGTGAGATCTGTTTGCGGTTCTGCAGAAGGGTTTGTAGAGGCAGAGCGAGCTGCCGTGGCCGGGGGAGCCCTTGCGCGCCCGGGTTGTCCCATTCCTCCTCGTGTGGCTCGGACCTTCCTCCCCTGGCACTGCCCTTTCGCTTCTGCTGGAGCTCTAATTTCCAATTGCTCTGAGGCAATGTCCTCTTCATCATCATTTTTTAATCTAGTCTTCATCATCATCTTCTCTCCCTCTCAGCAATTCCTTCAAGCTCTGTATTTAAGGAGTGCTTATTGGTTCCTATTGGAAAGAACCTGAATTGCATAAAACCAGTGGATGTCTCAAAAGCTACATATTCAGGGACTTCAACAAGCTTCTGCATGTCTTTTCAGCTCCTGAACAAAAGGAGAGCCCCAGTATTCACTTCCCTGCCTACTTCTGTGAAGAGCCCACAAAGCCTGCATAAAAGAAAGGTTAAAATGCAAATTACTGTAAGACTCTGAAGTATGATAGCAAAACTGAAAATATTACTGAAAACTTCGTAAGGGCTGCATTACTTTCTGGAAATGAGACGGGACCACGCTTTCTGTATTCTTATGTTACTGTACGTCAGATGCTTTAGCAACCATAACTGGTATTTAAAAAAAAACAACAAACAACAAAAAAACCCACAAGCAAACTAACTTTAACCCTTTTGCAGAAGAAATCCTGGGTCAACCTAAATCCAGAGGATTTTTTTACTGACTGTAATCTTCTCTTTGGCCACTGGACCGGCATGTGGTGTGGCTGCAAAGCCGCAATGCTCTCAGTGCCTAATATCAGGCAATTCCCAATATATTGCAAAACTGGAGTACCTGAGGTTGGGGTTTTTCCCAGCCTACCTGCAAAGACAAAGTTTGAGTTTCCCAGGACACATGGCTCCAGGCTCCATCCCATGATGTTGGTCTCGTAACATCTCTCTTTAGCTGCAGGAACCGTGCCCTTCTTCGGACACGGTGGTCCCGTATTGACCAGCACAGTGCAGGATGGCTACAATGGTGACAAAGAACAAGGAAAAAGGAAAGATTTCTGCATCTCAAATTCCACAGCTGTGATGGTTTGTCAAAAAAACTTGCATTTTTAGAAACAAAATACCTGATAAGCATGGTTATCAAAATATCCTCCAGGTTTTGCTTTTTTCCCCTAAAAGTGTTATTGCCACCGTCTGTCCTTTTTCAATGAAAAGTAACAGGCAGCTGTTGCGCTGTAATAACATCCCAAATCACTGCTTTCGTGCATCACTGTGTACAAGCATATGAATATCTTTACTGGAATAAAAAGTATTCTTACGAAATATACACAAGAAGTTCCATCTGAACATGAGGAGGAACTTGTTGTCTTTGAGGGTGGCAGAGCACTGGCACAGGCTGCCCAGAGAGGTGGTGGAGTCTCCGACTCTGGAGACATTCCAAGCCCGCCTGGACGCCGTCCTGTGCAACCTGCTCTGGGTGACCCTGCTCTGGCAGCGGGGTTGGACTAGAAGATCTCTAGAGGTGCCCTCCAACCTCGGTGATTCTGTGATTCTGTACTCTGAGGCTTTGGTTATGAGAAAATTTAAAATTACGTCAGTATTTCAACGAGAAAAAATAACTTTTTTTCCTCTTATGTTCATGATATTGTTTCCTAATGCCATAGGAACTCGTCTTTTACTTTGTTCCATAAAGTAATTTGCTTCTGAAGCCCTGCATATGCCCAGATAGATCTAACTAACCATAAAGCTGCTTATTATCTTGGTGTCTGTAAGGGCAGAGTTCATGCCTTCCCCAATCTCTCTTCACTTCAGGTCATGCGGGAGGGTTTCGAGGGTCTCTGTCCCCCTCGGAGTGGACCTCTGGACTCCTTGGGCTGGCCTCACTAGCAGTTGCCCTCTGTTAGCACCAAGTCGTACCCTCGTGTGGTGAGAAAAAAGGCATCTGTATGTGTGCAGGGAAATGAACCGGTTCGGAAAAGTTTATGTATTGCAATGGGAGAAGCAGGAAGGGTTTTGGGAGGGGTGGGACCGCTGAGCGCTCTGCGAGGAAGAATTTGAAGCTCTCTGAACACCCATGTTGCTGGTTTTTGACAATCTCATGCTGGGAATCTTTCTCTTCCTTGAAGCAGTAAGGATTTTCTTTGGAAGCTTAATTGCAGCAAAAAAAAAGTACACAAAAAAGCAACATTTCCAAATCATCAGCACAAATGCCCTGATTAACCTCTTTTTTTCCTGCATATTTAATTAATGATTTTTCTGAGACGGTGATTATTTTGTCCAAATTCATGATCAGAAAAGTGAACATTTTCTGAAAGAGAAAAACAAATCACAGAGCTCTGAGAAATCCCCCAGGCAGGAGCGGCGAATGGAACTGCTGATAGATTTGTTTTCATTAGGTACCCGAATGCATTACAATAATTATGTCAGTTCTGAGCTTTTCCCATCTGCAGCCCAGCCCTATAGCAATTTGATTAGAAAATAAAAAACCTGAAGGGAACAGGCTGGAAATATGAAGACAAGGGACACGGAGCTTCACAAGAGCAAGGAAATGATGAAGCAGGTTCCTCATTATTCAGCAATGGGTTTAATTCCGAGCGCTTGCACAGGAACAAAAGCATGCACTTGACAATGATTTGTATGATTTCTGCACGACCATATTCTGGGCAGGAGACCAACTTCTGCTAAAAATGCTTCTTTAAGTGCCGCTGACTGGAAACGTTCACATAATGCAAACACTGACATCTGCCTGACATTTTTTTTTTCCCCTCTTAAGGACAGAGGTAACTTTAAAATAAAATTAAGCCATAACGTTTCAAGACTCAGCCCCCTTGCAAATATAACTGCATCAAGCGCCCGTCAGCAAACTGCATCCGCTGCAGGATGCTGATTTGGAAAAAAGTCTAAAATGGTGATTTTCCTACAGAATCGCCCGGATGGGGAAGCCTGAGACCCTTTAATTTGCTCCGTGTTTCCCAGCTGCTAAGCGAGCACCTAGGAGGTGGTAGCGCTTTACAGCCTGGTAATAAGAGCAAGATCCCCATCTCCCTTCTGCCAGGACACGTTCAGGGTAACTTCTGCTGCTCTCTGGGGTGTTACTTCAGTTCAACACTATGTCACGGGGAAGCAGAATGTGACCCCAAATTAACTCAAATTAATCTGGTGCTAATGTTGCTGATTACAACTCACTGTGATGATTTAGACAATAAAATGCAACTCGTTGGTAATCAGTTAACATTAATGCAAGCAAAGCTGTGAATTACTGTAGAAGCAAGGCTCTGCATTTTCAGCTGCTTTTAATTTCGGCCTAATTAAATTTCTGTAATGCAGTCAGAAATTAAAGGGAAGCCTAATAATTAGTCTTTGAGGTGAGGGGAAGTTTGACGTGAAGGCAGGAAGGGTTCATGCTGAGCTCTGTGCTTCCAGCTTCTACTGTGAGTTGGTATTTTATGGTTGAAAAATGGCAGTGATGCGAAGAGCGTAGGGCTTGTTTCGCTTAGTACAAATAACGGCTTTTGGTCTGGTACAGAGAAGGTAAGGTATAATAATTGTTCAGTACTTCTGGAATACGATCTGATAAACTTGGTTAATGTGCTTATTTTACATGTGCTTCTGAAAGTGATGCTGGAGCAGGCAATGAAGCACTGATTTCAATAAAATGTGTGTGGATTGAACTATTAATTTAAATGTGCCTTCTTTAAATGTTGTAATTCTCCTATAATGTAGGCAGTCCAATGCCATCTTTGTAACAGAGTATGAAATATAACACTCTAACACTTATAACCTAAATCTCTTACATTATTAATACAGGAATTCTGCTTGGATGTATAATGACCTTTGTGGCAAGGTCACAAAATTGGGTTCTTACTCTGAACCTCACTGAAAGTATCTGGAACCTTTTTTTGAAGAAATACAAGATTTATTTATTTTTAATGAGCCAGGCTTTCCTTGGAATCACAAAACATGATTGAGTGTAGTTAGTCATCTGCGGTCTACTGTCTTTGATTAAAATACAATTGTAAACAAATTTTAGAAGTTAATTTTCAGGTTTGAGTTCAGTTATTGATCTTTATGGACTAACCAATGTGGGAAACCAACCAGGAAGCGTCTCTTTGATTTGCTAGTTATCAGTAATACTGTCTGCGTAATTACCATGGAAGATGTAGTGTATTGTAATGGCTGTTCATTATTTTTATTACAACGAAAAAGCCCCCCAATTTAGATAATATTCACAAGGCTCAATGAAGCTAAAGACTGTGGGTGTTGCCCTTCCAATATATAATTTCAATGCTTTCAGGTGTCCGACTACCCTACTCATCTCTTCTATCTGCTGTTTAATACTTTGCTTTTTTAAGCACAATAATTTCCTCGTGTATTTCTTTCTCTGATATAATGTTCTACACTTTTATTATATTTTAATAATAATTTTTTAATCAACAACTTCTGGAGTATTGCAGTAGTAACTCTAATGAGTGGATGGTAGAAATTTTTTTTCTCTCCTCTTTCTCTTTCACTTCTTTCCATTGCTACTGTAACAGCTATGTCTTACAAAGATGTTGTAGTTACTGAGTGAGTAACAAACTTTTTCATTTAGCACTTGAGGATATAGTGTGGGGTGAGTGGGGTCTGCAAACCCTGAGACTGTTTATCCACAGTAATTTTTAAGGAGTGAAGAAGCGGAATGACTGGGAGCATTTCATAGCAGATCGGAAATATCCCAAGTGTTCCACGAAGTTCTTCCTTAGACAGTTGTGTCAGCTCATGAATGGCTCAAAGATGAAAAAAAAAACAACCCAGACAAAAACCCTATTGGTTTCTTATGAATAATCTTAGATTTTGGTTAAAAGCTATAAGAGGAAAGTGTAAGTAGTGTGGAAAACCAGATGGTGCTTAAGCCAAACACAAAATCGGTGTGTTGTATTTGCTGTTGCGCGGCGTGATTAGAGAGCGCATCCATCTTCATTGGGAAGAAGGCTGAAGCAATTTTTTAAAGCTACTGGTTATCATTTCAAAGGGCAATATGGCCTCCTCCGAGGTTCTATCCTGCTGCGGCACTGCCCAGCCCCAGCCTGGGGATGGGTGAAAAGCAAAGCCGTGGCACGCAGCCCGGCTTTCAGAGCGTGGCAGGAGTGGCTGGGCATGGCTACCGTGGGATGCGGTGCTGCCCGGGTCAGGATGAGGCCCTTGACAAGCAGGTACAATGGTTTAAACTGTGTGCAGCAGAAGCCACATGGACCTTGACGTTTTCAAGGGAAGGGGGGGGAAGGGGAAAGTCTCCCTGGCACTATTTTGGAAATTTTAGGTTGTTCAGGTTGCTAACTTCCTGCTGATTTTTATTCTCAAATCTTAAATTTCTATTATTCTTATTTATTATCTTGGTAATGAGGACAGGTAGGATATCTGCAAGTGTCTTCTGCTTGGCTGGGTAGAGAAAATGGAGTGTGAGGAGTGTAGCCATGTCCATGCTTGGAGAGGACATGCATGTCCGTGCCTTGGAGAGGGCCAAGCGTTGTTAGTCTCCTCTTCCCACTCCTTCCGGCAAATCTGTGCCCAGTAATGAAAAACAGCCATGAAGTCTGCATTAGGTGGGTTACCCGTATGATATCAATATCTGAACTTAGCAGCGTAGTATTTCACAGGACACAAATTTAGACGAAGAAATTATTTTCTTTGTCCATAAAGGAATCACAAGAGCATGCCCTATATAGAACTCACTCCTGAGGTATGTTACTCTGCCCAGTACAATGATATTATTGTTAATCAGTATTATTTACAATTATTTACACTATATCTGAGCGTTCTGTGTGTGTTTTTTGATGTGTGTGCGTATTTTTGATGCATATGTGTGAGAGAGAAAAAGTGAAGTTGGGGACACTGGTAGTGAAACTTCAGGTATGTGTCCCCAGTCAGTAAGATACTCTCCAGGTAACGCATAATGAGATATCTGAATCTTTTGAATTAATAAATGCTCTTGAAGCAGCCCTTATATAATGACAGAGATAGCTCTCAAGATATCAGAGAGGCAAGATTGATGGGCTATGCAGATGCTTGTGCCATTAAAAAGACCTTCAGAAAGAAACAAGTAGGATTGCTAAAAGTGTTGTTTTAAATTAATGCCTGACTTTGAAAACAAATTGATGCCCCCCAAGATAATTGAAAAAGTTGGAAAACAATCAAGGAAGAACAAATTGAGACTCTGTGAGGGACAAAACCCCCAGATAAAGGAAGTCTTTAAATTCTGCTTCCAGAGCAATGAGATCTTTCTCGTATCTGAGGCTGTTTTTTTTTTTTAATTGTCTTTTAATTTTTTTTCTCCTCCAACCAGTGCAAATCTTACCTTTGAGATGGGTGGGACTGAAATTAAGCTCCTAGAATGAGCTTTACTTAGGCAGGAGAGCTGCGAGACCATCCCTCGGTACCTACACCAGACACAGGTATTATGAGTGGTACAGGAGCACGAAAGGGATAACAGTGAATAAAGCTGTGGCTGGTGTTTGGGTTGGCTTTGGGGTGTCAGGTCTTGATCTGCCCTCCTGGACCAGACACCCACCTCCCACCCCATAGCCTGGCTCCTTCTGACCACAGGCTGAGGCACTTGGGTCTTTCTAGTCTGGAGAAGAGAAGGCTCAGAGGGGATCTCATCAATATTTATAAATACTTAAAGGGAGGGTGCCAGGAGGAGGGCACCAGTCTTTTTGCAGTGGTGCCCAGTGACAGGACAAGGGGTAACAGGCACCAACTTGAACATAGGAAGTTCCATCTAAATATGAGGAGGAACTTCTTGACTTTGAGGGTGGCAGAGCCCTGGAACAGGTTGCCCAGAGAGGTGGAGTCTCCTTCTCTGGAGACATTCCAAACCTGTACACCATCCTGTGCAGCCTGCTCTGGGTGACCCTGCTCTGGCAGGGGGGTTGGACTAGATGATCTCCAGAGGTCCCTTCCAACCCCGGTGATTCTGTGACCTTTCTGGCTGTCAGAGCTGCGCTCTGCCAAGCCACAGCCATCGCTTTGCCCCGCTTCGTTTCAAACCAGATAGTCGATTCTAATTCAGATGGTATAGCCTGAACAGATAAACCATCCCATCAAGCAACTTTTTAAATAATTAGGTCCACTTATTGCTTACACTGTGGTTTCCTGACTCTTCTAATGATATAATATGTCAACATGATGGTATTGGCTTTGCAGTTAGTTTTATTATTAATGATTAATGACTTATATTCTCTTGTTTGTAAAGCTGAATTTTTCCAGTGAACATAGATGTTAAATATCGCAACTGAGCATGTAATGTTGAGGCAGATTAGACAGAATTCTAATATCAAACTGATACTAAAAAAAACCCCAAAAAACCAGCAAACCCAAACAACCCTGTTCCATGGCCTTGAAATTTGGCTATACCTTAATAAATCTCCCTATATGTCACTGCTAGCTGTGATGTGATTAGTTTCATACTGATATTTTGTGACAGTAACATTTCCATTCAATTTTTCTGTGTCAATACAAGGTCTCATCATGATCAGAATTTGTTTCTGGGCAAGTACTTTCATGCAATAAGTAAAGTCATGGGGTGAACTTATGAATTATTGTATCGTAACTGCCGATAATCTTTATGGAATCAAATATTATTTGCCTGCCACTGTGGCATTTAAATAAATGCCATGCTAGTAAAATGCCGGTTTACTTCCATGGGAAGTGAAGGTGAATAGATTATGGGGCTGGTACAACGCTCTGCTACTAAGACTGTCCACCCCTCCTGTGCTACGCCTTCCATGGTAACTGGCCATGAATTCTTTCCACTTTTTCAGTTCCCATCTTTTCTCACTTTTGTGGGCCAAAAGCCTTTGTCACCCCAAAGCTGAGACTCGTTCTGCATCCCTGGAGCTGAGGTGTGTGTTGAAAACCCTGCCCGGCTCTGCAGGTGCCCATTGCTTCAAGGCTGCGAGTAGCCGCTGTTTCCTGTTTTTGCAAGGGGGAATCATTTTCTTGGTTCAGGCTGGCATCTGAGAGCATCAGCGTTTTTCCTAAAAGTCTGAGGGTTACCTGAGGCGGAGCTCAATGGAAAGGGAATATCTTCATTTATACTCCACAATTATAACAGATTTAGTTTCTGCACTTAGTAAATAAATTTTAAAAACCCAACAGAAAAAAAACCAACCACACAAAAAAACCAAAACATGACAAAAAAACCCCCAAAACCCAAACAAACAAAAAACCCCCCAAAAATACAACAACAAAAAAAAACACCAACCCCCTCAAAAGAGAGAGTGAAAGCTTTAACCCATCCTTCAACAGCTGTAAAGCCCTAGTGTGCCTTTTTTATAGATTTACGACAGGAGAAACAATTTGCCGCCCGGAGAATGCCCCTCGCAGGGGTAGCTGGGAGCGTGCTGGAGGCATTAAGACAGCTTAAGCTCAGGAGGCTCAAGGTAATATCTTGAGAAATGTGACAAGGGAGCGGTAACAAGTTCTGCTGAGTAATGCGCACAGTAACGGCACGAACTATTTGTGTACTTGTTTTTAAATGCATTTCTTACATCAACCTCAACGCCTTCAGGGAATAATTTCATTTCCTATTTAATTTCAGATGTTGCGAACACCTTAAGAATGTTATAAATTATGTAGAGAGCTAAAAGTTACAGTTACTATTTGCTGGATACGGATTTTATTTTAAATTGAACATGCTGTAGATGCACAGTTCACCAGGACATTAGCTTGTTTCATTTGCACGATTCTTGTCTTGGTGTCTGCAATCAGCAGCTCCGAAAGGTGTGAAATGTTTTATGTTTCACTGCAGAGTAATCTACATGTTAAACAGCTCATTGTGGAATTCCCTTCATTTGGGAGAAATTCAAAAAGCTTAAAGGATGGAGGCACAAAGTCATATATCTAGGCTTTTACATATGATATTTTCATGAGTCATTTGCTTCTTTTCTGTAGCTAGTACTAATATTATTAATG
>VFFE01007869.1:2961663-2976180 GCA_008921705.1 Burhinus oedicnemus | reverse complement strand
ATAAAAACCCAACAAAAAAAAAAAACACACAAAAAACCAAAAAATGACAACCCCCCCCAAAAAACCAAACAAACAAAAAACAAAAAACCCCCAAAAAATACAACAAAAAAAAAAACCTAACCCCCCCAAAAGAGAGAGTGAAAGCTTTAACCCAGCCTTCAACAGCTGTAAAGCCCTAGTGTGCCTTTTTTATAGGTTTACGACAGGAGAAACAATTTGCTGCCCGGAGAAAGCCCCTCGCAGGGGTAGCTGGGAGCGTGCTGGAGGCATTAAGACAGCTTAAGCTCAGGAGGCTCAAGGTAATATCTTGAGAAATGTGACAAGGGAGCGGTAACAAGTTCTGCTGAGTAATGCGCACAGTAACGGCACGAACTATTTGTGTACTTGTTTTTAAATGCATTTCTTACATCAACCCCAACGCCTTCAGGGAATAATTTCATTTCCTATTTAATTTCAGATGTTGCGAACACCTTAAGAATGTTATAAATTATGTAGAGAGCTAAAAGTTACAGTTACTATTTGCTGGATACGGATTTCATTTTAAATTGAACATGCTGTAGATGCAGAGTTCACCAGGACATTAGCTTGTTTCATTTGCACGATTCTTGTCTTGGTGTCTGCAATCAGCAGCTCCGAAAGGTGTGAAATGTTTTATGTTTCACTGCAGAGTAATCTACATGTTAAACAGCTCGTTGTGGAATTCCCTTCATTTGGGAGAAATTCAAAAAGCTTAAAGGATGGAGGCACAAAGTCATATATCTAGGCTTTTACATATGATATTTTCATGAGTCATTTGCTTCTTTTCTGTAGCTAGTACTAATATTATTAATGCCTGTATTCGAATTAAAGCCCCAGATTCTGAACTTCCTGGGGATTTCTATACAATAGTTCCACTGTCTTTTGATGAACTTAAGGTAATTGTAACTTGTACCGGTGTGGCAATCCTCAGTCAAATGAGTTTGACTCGCTGTCGAGATATTGAAACTGAAAATTTTATTGTTTACAGACCAGACCATCTTCAGGGTTTTTTTTTTAATTTTACAAACTTTTGTTTTTACATACAATGTAAGGCAAATTAAATCACTCTGGGTTTCTCACGTGTGAACAAAATCATGCGCAATTACTTGGATAAATGGAGTCCGTATTCTCCCTTCCCATTACCTACAGATTACAAAAGCTTTTCAGACATCACAAAAGGAGCATTCGTATTGCTGTGGCACATAGCTCTGGCTTATATCTTTGCTAAAATAGCTGTCAAGACAAGCTGCTAACATCTGTAAGTGAAAGGGTTTTGGGACTGGATGTTTCCACATCGCTCACTCACGAGTGAGTGTGAATATGTCTGTGCCACAGGGGCACTCGGATCAGAGCTGATCCCCTTGAAAGGCTGAAATGCTTCTTGGTTCCAGCTTACCTGACGTTATAAGCCATTACCAAACCTTACTCATCCTGGGATAACAGAAGCATTTTATGGGGTTAAAAAAGAAAAAGCGATGCACGTATATACCCCCAAGAGAATGGGTATTTTAAATGTGCAGTGGTATCAAAAGCTGAAAAAAAATAATCATATCTTAGTCGCTGCAATAAATAATCCTAATGATAAAGCAATAAGTAAAATTATGCTGAGTGAGGTCATGGTAATTTATTAAATCCTGCTTATTATTTTGATGAGACTAACTTAGGCAAGTTGAGCTAGCGGAGGGTCTGCGCTAGTGAGCATTCATTAAAAGAGATTGCAAGGATAATACAAGTAATCATCATTAGCAATGACTGTGCTGTTATCTCATTAAAAATGCTTTGGTTTTAATGTCTCTTTCTTCAGTCGGAGTTGTAATAGGGATAGTTGATATCATTTAATAACAAAAAATATGGTTGGCTTACACTGTAGGAACTGAAGCATTTAGCAGCTGCAGTAGATGATCTGAATGGCCTTCCTGTAGGTAGGCTCGGGTAGTTTGACTAATTAGAAACAGGTGGAGTATTTGAACACTGAGGGCAATAAGAGATATGCTGTTTCAGGATTTGACAGTTAATGATCGTAAGAAGATCATTTGCAGCAGCTGGTAATTAAAGATGGGATCTCTATGAGCAGAAAATTATGTGTTTGGGGGATAAGAAGGGTTTTCATTTTTAACCAGTGCAAAGCATCTTGTCAATCAGAGATTTACATTTTCAATTTAGAACAAAAAAAAGGTTTGGAAGGAGAAATAGATCTATCATTTAGAAACTCTGCCTTCAAGCTGACCTAATCTGCCTATTGCAAACGTATCCGTGACCGGATGGCTCAGCGTTGCCCTTGCACGCCCAACCTTTCTGCTCTAGGGTTCCAGCTCAGACCTTGGCACCGCGTGGAAATTAATGCAATATCTGATGGCATCCAGTGACCTGTGTGACAGCATCATATTTTGTCACTTTTTCCAGCAATGTCCTGACAGAAGTCTGCAAAACAAACAGTGCAGTGTTGCGAGAGACAAATTCCTCCGGTCTCATTCCTGCTTCCCAGGGGTTGTCCCTGGACCATGACTACCGCGGTCCATCCCCATCCTTCCATGACTGCGCGAGAAACATGCGGGTAAAGAAAGGGACCTGATACAGGGGTGCGTAACCTCATTACTGCCCATGGCATTTAAGCTCATGTTTACAAGATGTCCTCATTTAAGTGATTATAAGAGTACAGATTTTTTTTTTTTCCAATCATACTCCAGGATAATATGTTTCAGGAAAAAGAAGCACAAGTTTGTAATGGGACACAATTGGTCTCTGGGTGAATTTGTCTGAACATCTCCCTTTGAGTGAACCAGGTATAGAAAAAGTACTTGGCCAATGTTAATTAATAGTCATGACCAAAATTTTTCCAACTTGGGCTTGTGGTTTATTAAAATGTTCCTATGAGATACGAGCGTTCAAAGCATGGCTGAACTACTTAGTTTATTATTTCAGCTGTATGCTTGCTCAGTGTAAGACAAGGCAAGAACGGAGTTCTCACAAGCTGTGATCTTTTGTCTGTTTATTGGGTTTTTTTGCAGTATAAATCACAAAAGCTGAGAATACTGTTTGTCCACCTCGAGTGCAAGGAAGTTGGGATTTCCAAAAGGACCTGGACTTGTTCCAATTATTCCTTGTTTAATGGGGACAAGTGAAGGTGGTGTCGAGGGTCACCGCATGAAGGTCTTTGCTGAGCCACTCCATACAGTGACGCTATAGAAACCTGGAGGTCTGGGTAACACCAAAAGGGGAGGGGAAAATAACTATCGTGAGGTGGGATTTTTCTGAAATGCTTATCTACTTGAGAAGTCTGCCAGTTTAACATAGGACTTAACACTGCTGGCTGAGCTGTGCTGAAAATGGTTGGGCCAGGCTACTAAACTGTAGCCATCTTGGAACAAGGCATGGTCGTCAACCAAAGAGCAGCCGAAGCTTCTGTCGTACAGTAAAGTACCTTCTTCTCTTCTTAAAATAAGTAACACCCAGTATGAGTAAAGCCCTGAGTAAAACACACATTGCTACGATAGGTACACATCTGCTCAATAATATTCAGTGTTGTGATGTCGTAGTTTGTTGATACAGCAAGAAACGGAGCACACAGAAGGAGAAACTATTTTTTAGGGAAGGAATCTTTTTATTTGCGTATAGAGACTTGCAATGAGTACAGATATAGCCAATTTGCAGTGAGCTGATATGGAAGAACCTGGATCTGGTTTAGCTGACAATGCAAGCACCAAGTCTCATATCTGATACAGTTTTGAAAGGTTAAATTATAACCTAGTGGAAATTGGGGGGTCCTATGCAAAGTACCAACAGACCACTAGGTATGTTGGCACTCCCAAGACCTTCTCTTGTAAATTAAAGCAGCGTTCATGCAGTTTTTGAAGGTTGAGAAAGAAGTACATACTCCCTTCAGCAGTGAAGGCGTTATATAGCTGGTATGCAAGTACACATTTGAATTTCTGAAAAAGTCCTGGCTTTGTGTTTTCCTGAAAGAAAATATAAATTTATAATCTCTGAAATACAGAAAGAGTTTTGTTAGCTCTTTAAAAATGGAGGAGAGTATAACATTCTTCTGTTTCTCCTTAGATTCCTCCATTATGGAAGGTTAGAATAAGCTCAATTACAAAATAGCAGCAAATACTGTCCTTGCAAAAATCAGCTTGAAACACTTTCAATGTTTCATCAGCCTAGGCAAACCAGCAGCCAAAATGAATTACAGCATCGCATTGGCTCCGTTGTTAAGGCAAAAATCTTGTTTTGTTGCTGCCAACAGAGGTTTGTAACTCTTTGAAATGCGAGATAACCTTGGTCAGTGGAGAGTCTTCCTGAGGTCAAAAAAATCTTTCTTCCCCCTCTCCTGCTTTAATTCTGGCAATCTTGTGTTCCTGGGGGCACCAGTGCAGAGGCAAAATGAAGCTGCTGTGAGCAAATGCTGAAGCAATAGTTCTCTGGTAAGAAAAGTGGCTGCTGTGACACTTTTTTCTGAAGCCATGAGATGGTCATAAGCATTTTCAAAGTTTTAAAAGTACATATCTAGAAACCAGGGAAAAGCTGGAAGATCCAACCTATCTGGTTATCTATAAATACTTAATAGCATAAGATATTATCTTCCTGGTTGGTCCTTGTTAAGGTTGTAAACAGCATTTTCTGACCCATGACATGCCACTAGCTGGTGATACTGTTGTGTATTCTAGATGAATGAGTCCTCTTATATCATTTAAATAAACGGATGTTGTCTGCTAACATAGCTAGGAGCATTTGTTAGTTGTAAATGATTTAGAAGACATTCTTTATGGAATAGTTATTTTGAATGTGCTTGTGGGTTGGAAATATTCATGTCAATAAAGACCAGCAAGGGGAGCAGCTCTAATGGAAGAAAAATAAAGGAAATATAATTAGCATTTAATGATTTATTAATGATTCATAAATATATAAACAAGATCGTTACACTAATATCAACAGTTGTAGGCAGTGAAAGGCAGAAAACTGCCAGCACTATGTATTTGGATTAATGATGTGCTTGGCACCGCAGTGCTCCCGGCATCCCAGGGGATCGCAGGGCTGGGACTGAGGAGTGGGAAGTCCCCAAGATGTGTTTTGTCACTCTGTGGCATGGTTCCTCCTGCGGCCCGGCCATCATGGCCTGCCTTGGGCGGTGGATAAGAGCTCCAGGTCCCTTGGACTTCCTGGTGACTGAACACCTCATCTATTTCTCTGTGTTTTCTGCTCACCTGGCCTCTCTCCCTGTTGGTAGTATGATCAGTGCTGGCAGTGCTCATGGAAGACAGGACAATAGTAGGATCATAGAATGATTACAGTTGGAAAGCGCCTTAAAGGTCATCTACTTCCAACCCCCCTGCCATGGGCAGGGACACCTCCCACTAGACCAGGTTGC
Source organism: Burhinus oedicnemus (assembly GCA_008921705.1). Classification (NCBI taxonomy): domain Eukaryota; kingdom Metazoa; phylum Chordata; class Aves; order Charadriiformes; family Burhinidae; genus Burhinus; species Burhinus oedicnemus. The sequence goes on along the minus strand of VFFE01007869.1, from coordinate 2,970,797 downwards.
TCCAAGCCCCGTCCAACCTGGCCTTGAACACCTCCAGGGATGGGGCAGCCACAGCTTCTCTGGGCAACCTGGGCCGGGGTCTCACCACCCTCACAGCCAAGAATTTCTTCCTGATATCTTATCTAAATCTGCCCTCCTTCCAGTTTGAAGCCATTACCCCTTGTCCTGTCACTACACTCCCTGATCCAGAATCCCTCCCCAGTTTTCCTGGAGCCCCTTTATGGACTGGAAGGGGCTCTAAGACCTCCCTGGAGTCGTCTTTTCTCCAGGCTGAACACCCCCAACTCCCAGCCTGTCCTCACAGCAGAGGGGCTCCAGCCCTCGGATCATCTTCATGGGCCTCCTCTGGACACACTCTAACAGGTCCATGTCCTTCTGTTGGTGTCCCCAGAGGTGGACACAGTATTCCAGGTGGGGTCTCATGAGAGCAGAGCAGAGGGACAGAATCCCCTCCCTCGCCCTGCTGGCCATGCTGCTGGGGATGCAGCCCAGGATGTGGGGGGCTTTCTGGGTTGCACGCGCATGTAATCCCTTCTGCTTCTCAAACCCCTGCCCTTTGGATGTTTAAATGGGAGGCTGAGTGCCCTGGAGGGTCAGAATCTGTTGTCAGATAAGGAGAACGGTTGATCCAGATAGCTCCCTTTGTATCAAAGTTGTTTATTGCTGAATTACATAGTGCAAGAGATGAAGCTGTCCACTGGTCACCAGAGTGCAGAGGGAAGTAAAAATTTGGTTTTAAATGTAATTTATTTAATTTTTTTCTCTATCTGATCCAGCTTGGAGTTTTACAACACCATGAGGACAGAAAGGTCTTTTGGGTAAGAGTTGCAGATGATCAATGTGTCCTCATTACATTAAGACAGAAGAAAGAACATTCAGGCAGCTACCTGTCTGCCTGGGGATTTGCTTCCCAAAATGGAAATACCTTTTCTTGTATTGTTACTTTAGGTAATTTCACAGCACTGAAAATTCCTCCAAGACCGACTAAACAGTCTGAAAAATAACTTTGAGTTAATCAAACATCTAAAAGATATCCCAGCCACACAGGAATATACCTCTTTGGGCAATAAAAATGACCCCGCAATATTTGTTTCAATAAGATAAAATTACTCTATGTTCAGAAACTTTGTACAGCATCAGGTGGTCAAGAGAGCTCTGATGAATAGAATAAAATATGACCAATTATAACACGTAGGTTGCTTTATGAGGTAAAATTTCCTTGTATAAGGTGCTTCTTGCAGACCACTAGCCGATGGTGTGATGTGGTTTGGGATGACTCGGAGCACCTGAGTCGCTACGTGATATTTGACCCATCAAACAATGCAATAAATGCAACCAGGATTAAACGCTCAGGTGTTCCCATCAGATCACTGTCACTCCTCCCTTCACCTCCTTCAGAAGCTGTCCTCAAACAGCACGTCTCTCTGGTCCTGCTCACCCTTCCCTCGTTTTGCTGCAAAGCCCCACTGGCACGTGCCGGGGGGCAAGTGGGCACTGGGGTCCACTTGCGTAAATCCAGTTGCAGCGCTTGGGTCTAAACCAAAGCTGTCTGTAGGATACGTTTAGTAAAGAGAAGTTTTGCAGCATTGTCTTGGCTTATTGGCATAATTATTATACTTGGCATATGTCTGCTGCTTGTTTCCTGGAGGGTGCGTGCGTTTCACCAAACGGTAGCTGTTTAACGTTAATTTAGCGGCAGGGTTAAGCGTGGTACGTGGTGCTCCACCTTATGAGTACAAGGTTCTTATTATATTTATTCAGCTCACGCTCTGGCCACCTTCCCTAATAAACAATGCAATCAGTGCAATTTCGTTTAGTAGGACATAAAGGGGCAGGAGAGCAAATGGGGGTGTGAAGAGCGAGCGGGTGAACCCCTCGGCACTTACCGTGGGTGATTCTGGACGCTGTTTGTCGAAGATACCCAAACAAAACCCTGATGTCATAACAATTTCCAGGGTCTGTGTGGAAAATACAGTTTTCCTCATCTCGTTGGCCGTAGCGGAAAGCAGCCACATCCAAGTTTCCGACCACAACTCCCACACCAGCAACTCTTCCTGACCAGTTTGGGTGGTTAATCTGCTGGGTTTGCTCTTTAGCGCCAAACAGAAGTGCAGATGAACCCAAACCGAACAGGATTTGGCTCTCTGGTGCGGAGACTGATGTCTGTTACTTCATCTATGTGAAGAGAAATAAATATAGACAGCAGGGACACTATTTGGTTCATGATTAATAGGTGGAATCATTACAGAATAACTATCAACGTGTCACTACGCTGAATTTAAATTGCATGCTATCCAGCCTATGTTGCAGCCTACAAGCGAGGCTGACTTAAACATTTTATTATTGTCATAAATTTTTACGAGTAATAGGTGGTGGTGTGCAAGTCAGCAGCTGCTGCTGGGGAGGAAAAAAACCTCTGAGATAATTTTCTTTGAATATCGACTGCAATTCTGATTTTTGAAAACATAATGCAATTAATTCTGGTCATCTATCTCTAACTCTAAACAAACTCTAAGTCATACCTTTGGTTAAAATTCATGAGACAATTGTTGGGTTTTTTTGGCAATACTCTTGATTTGATCTGATCCACGTTTCCAGTCAAACAAGGCTGTGTTGAAAAAGTTAACGTTGTTCTGTTTAATAAAAATCCAGCTTGTTACCGATGAGAAATTCTCCACGGATGCAAGCTTACGTGGGTAGCACACGTATCCTGGGGAGTAAGGCTCGTCATAAGGTCCTGTCGCAGAATTAAGAGAACGATGTGCTGTGCACCGTGCCATAGTAGATGGTCTTAGATACTGCTTGATACCGCAGATGTTACAGCGAGACAAATTCATGCTATTTGTTTTATGGAATAAGCAGGGATCTATCATGGTTCAAGCCTCACTGACAAAATTGCCAGCTAAGGTAAAATAATAACATAGATTACTGGGGATGAAGAAGAACAAAAAATTGATTTTTTTTTTTTTTTTAAAGTCTCATATGTGATTTGCAGAGATTAAAGTTAGATAATTCATATTAAACATAAAAATTGAGAGAATAAATAAGAAACCCCTTTAGACCAATTACACAGGATCCATTTGCAGTCTATAATAAATTTCAGATGACTCCTTAGAAAAAATATAGTTTATGGAAGTATTATATATGAACAAATGTACAGGCTGGCTAAAAGGCCTTCCTACACATTATCTAGACTGGGAGACTGACTAAAATGGTTCAGCTCATTCTGTGTATATTTCCATTGAAAAAATATGTGCCCGAAGGAGAATTTGACTTGATTTATTGCTGTGGTTATCATGGAAAGTGTCTGACAGGAATATTCCTGTATCTCTGCCTAATTACTGGGGCTAACTTTTGATGGAAATCTGAACTTAAACTACCGTGAATATATCCATAGAAAGTGCTTTCTTGGAAAAAACTAAATACAGCTTTCAGAAATTGGACAATTTTTTTTTTTTTCTGTGGAGGAGCAACACTTTCCCATAGAAATGTCAGAAGTTTTTTCATTTTTATCAAAATTTTTTTTTCCTTTCAAAACTATGAAAGACTGGAGTTGAAAGCCATGTTTGCCCAGCTCTAATAATCATTATGGCTGTATAATACAACCATTTCTGAAGCAAACTCTCCATTTCTGTAAAAAACGGGTTCATTTTCAGCCTGGCAATAGCTTGACCCTGTCATGAGCGAAATTATTGTCAAAACATACAAGGCAATGATGGCAGGTGAGTCCGGCATTATTCATTTCAAGCCATCACTAAAAGGTCAAGGGCTAAGTCTACAGTTAAAAAAAAGTTGGATAGCAAATTTCTTGCCTGTATCTCTTGTAGGAAGCGTGACACTGGCTCATGGTTGAAGAGAAGTGAATCTCTTCAAGTTGCGGTGTCTTATCAGGTTTGCCTATCAAATTGTGTTGTGTCACGTCATGTAATCTGACATGACAGAGCTAGCTCAGCTTCACATGTCACAGCACGATGTCGCTCTTGGGATAGCTAAAAAAGACTTTTATTTTTTTTTTACACAAAGTTTGGAAAACACTGGTTTGAGAGAGGCAGTTGGAAAGTGTGTGGGATGGAGAAAGAAAGCAAATTGAAGAAACACTGAATAAAGTTTTAATCTGTAGACTTGCAAATTTTTTGTTTGTTTTTTTGCTTAACTTCTTTCTTTTAGTATTATTATTTTTACCTTTCAAACTAGGTTACAGCTTCCTAACTCAGACTTGAGATCTGTAAGGACAGAACTGCTGCCCGGTTGAATACCGAAGGCAGGTAATGAAAGGAGATGTAGATATCGATGCTTGGCAAACGGAAGGAGAGTTTGGAAGGATGCTCTGTAAAGCCGGAGAGGTTTTGCGGTGGGAGTAAAGACTAGAAACTTCAGAAGACTCAGCTTGAACTCTTTGGGGATTATATCCCTGTTCGTGCTGCTCGGAATGCTTTTCATTACTTTTCTACTGAACCCCAGAATTTTACAAAGCGTCGCTTGAACGCTAACGTTGAGGAAAATTGCCTGAATGATAGTAATCATGTACAATTACAATAAATACACGGATGTAGCTGGAAGTTTGATTTTTCTTTTTTTGTTTCTTAGAGTTTTATTACTCATTAAACTCCAAGCCCGAGTTCCTTAACTTACATCAGTTTTACTACAGTCTTTACTGATTTTACCTTTACTTTATTGATTTCAGTGGAGTCCAACAAGCATAAAAAATGTAACTAAAAGGAGAATCAATTCCACATTAATTAGGCAGCATGCATGATTTTATGCTGCTTAATGACTCTTGTAATCATCTACAACTGTACAAAGAGAATGGCAGCCCTACCCAGGCGGAGCCATACAGTGATATGTACCTCTAGTAGCGAATTCTCCCATTTTGCACATTTTAGAGAGCAGTCCAGTCTTTTCTATAAAATCATATCTGGATTATAAATGGTGACAGGTAAGTAATGATTATAAACAGCCCACCAGCTGATGCCTAGTACCTTAATGAGCTTCCCCACTCTGGGAATGATTTGCAGGATGAAGCTCTTAGGACCTCATCTAAAGACCACTGAAGCAAGTGGAGAGATTATTTGTTTACAGCCCATTATACTTCAGTTTTTTATAGTGATTCCCTAGTTTGTTTATTTACTTTTTTTTTTTTTAACCAAGACTACATTGTGGAAGGTTTTGCATTGCCGGAAGGACATCAGGGTTCCTCATAGTGAAGCACTGAGGTAGGGTTGAAACTTTGGTATCTAAATGTCTTAGGACCAGGGTATGCAAACAAGGCAGCATCTACTACACTGGGCATGTGTCAGTTTGGGGGGTTCTGCTTTTGTGTCTTGGCACAGCGCTTTCTCCAGGCTGCTTATTTGTGCCCTGTCCCACAATGCTTGTTTTATTTGAGGAACGGTCCTTAATTTTTTTCATACTTTATTCTAAATCTACTCTTTAGATCAGTAGCTTCCTATTCCCTTAGTCCTGGAGGATTCGATTAACCCTAGGGTTAAAAGCTATACGAGGAAGACTTTTTTTCAAGCCTTTTTCATACTCTTTTGTTCCGAAGACACCTGGAATCCACAGCTGATGATGCTGTTTCACTGCTGTATTCAACATTGATCAAGCTCCCATCTAAGGGTTCCTGGTCTAGGGTCTTTTTGTGACAGATACGTGTGAAATCATCTAAAATTATTCCTTAGAGGGATGCTTAATTTCTATCTGCATAGTAGGCGTGATTCAGTATTAAGCAGTGAGTTAGCCTTTGCAATCTGTTCACGTGGTCTGTATAATATGGATTGATATACATGTGCTCACAGAAATATAGCTGCTGAATGTATTTTGTAATAAAAGCTACATTCCTGAACGCCTATGAAACCATAATCCTTTTTATGTTTAATATTTACTCTTCCTTTTATCACAGGCACACAATGAAACTGATTGCTTAGATACAGATGACATTACAGTCTATCTTTACTTTGTCTTGCTTTTTTTTTTTCTTTCTTTAACTCTGTGCATTTACACATGAATGGGCCATTGGTTCTAAATGGCAAGAAGATCACAGTGAATTATATTCACTTTAGTGATACGGTGTCAAATTCAATCTAGTATAAAATTCCACATCCTTTCAAATGGAGGAAACCATTTTAATTTGTGTCGTCAGCAACTGAACTTTCCCTTTCATCCTTTCACTGGCAGCACAACTACATCGGGCTGGGAACTTCACACACAAAATCTACCAGACATCCCTGAAAGCCAGGGTTATTCTGGGAATCACTGAAAAAAAAAAAAACCCCAAACCTAAAGAAAATTATTTTTCTTTTCATTATCATAAATTAAAATAGAGAGAAAACTGATGTGCTGGATTGCAGGTAAAATCAAGAGAAGTTGTTGCTCAGAGTTGCGGCGATTTTCAGTATTGTGTAGCATTTCTATAGCAGGTCTATGCTGCTTAAAAAAAGTTGCCGCATCTTAGTGCTGCTCTTGCTCAGATTATTTATGTGACTGAGTGTATCGAAACACCAGGTATAGGTTGATATCTTCTTAATGCTGGGTGTAGTGCTCACTGAGAGAACGTGTCTGTCCTGGAGCCTTTGACAATCGCTCCTGAAGCCACTGGAAGGACCAAGCTATAGGTTGGATTCAACACCTATGCGACCTAACAGAAATAATTGGGTTGTATTTGTAGTTAGAGGGAAAAATATTTATGGGCCTTCCTGTAACAGGAACTTTAGCTACCAGATGGATAAAGTGTGATAGAAACAGCAGAAACAAATGTAAGCCCAGTTTATGCTTATTTTATCGGTTGCCGTGGTAGTTGTTGGATGATGCTGTCAGGCATGACCCTTGCTGGCTGCTCTGCTGGCTGTACCACTGATGGTTCCCTGGGCTCCGGATGCAGCCCGGGCACTGGGAAAGAGCAGTTCAGCACAGCCATCTGATGTGTGCAGTGTATTTCCAACAGTGCCGTGCCAGGAAAATGAAGTTGTGTTCTCTATCCCTTCTGCTGCGCAAGAGAAAGCAGAATTTCGCGGGGGCAGACTCCGGCTGCGCCGCTGTGACGATGCCGACAGGAACTTGCTGTATAATTCCTCTGGTGCTCATTTTCCTTGTTTGAGCAGTCAAGAAGCTTGCAGTGGCATAAAATGCCCTCTGCGTCCTGTTGGCAACCTTCGAGCTGCTCTGCTCCAGCAAAGGTGCTGGTGGTCCTGCACCTATCAGCTGTGCTGGGGACCTGTCTCTGCCGCTCGTCTTCGTGCTGGAGATGGCAGCGAGGGCTGCCTGTGGTCTCTGCATGGGCCAGGGGGAGGTGAAGGGTGTTTCAGTAAACGGTTCGGCATGCCTGAGCAGAGGGGGATGGATGGCTGCAGATCACCGCTTTAAAGAGGTTAAGTGCTCAAATTCAAAGAATACGGAGAGGCTCTCTCCTTTTCCAGCGGCTAATACGGCCTTTGCTGTGATAGTAAAAATCATAGTGACTATGAAGAAGCAGGGGATTGCTGGGAAAATCCGGCTGGAGGAAGTGGGCAAAAACTTTGGAGATGGGAGAATCATAGAGTGGTTTAGGTTGGATGGGATCTTAAAGATGATCTAGTTCCATAGTGAAAAATTTCTTCCTGAGATCTAATCTAAATCTCTCCTTTTCCAGTTTGAAGCCATTACCCCTCGTCCTATCACTAGATGCCCTTGTAAAAAGCCCCTCTCCAGCTTTCTTGTAGGCCCCCTTCAGATACTGGAAGGGGCTCTAAGGTCTCCCCAGAGCCTTCTCTTCTCCAGGCTGAACACCCCCAACTCTCAGAGAAGTGGTGTGGGGATAGGGAGAACGAGGAGAAGGAGTCCTACGGCAATCATACCTATAATATACTGAAATATATGCTGGAAAGTGCTCCAGTGAGGTCAGTGTAAGGGTGGGTTTTACTCCCAATGTCCAGTCCTTAGCCACTTTGCTAAGGTTTAGCTGCTACTGTAGGACTCTGACCTGGGAAAAGGTATCATCCACAGTGAAAGCGAGGAGGATGATTAGGATGAAATTCCTTACTCTGAGGGTGGTGGGACACTGGCCCAGGTTGCCCAGAGAAGCTGTGGCTGCCCCATCCCTGGAGGTGTTCAAGGCCAAGTTGGATGGGGCTCGGAGCAACCTGGTCTAGTGGGAGGTGTCCCTGCCCATGGCAGAGGGGTTGGAACTAGATGATCTTTAAGGTCCCTTCCAACTCTAACCATTCTATGATTAGGCAGGTTGGGATAAAGCTTTGTGTGTCCCACGGAGCCACAGTTAAGCAGAAAGGCTCATATGGGCTATAGGGGCGTGAACCACCATGGGTAGAGGGTAAAAACATCACCCCCACCGATCTCATGTGAAATATCACAGAATCACAGGGGTTGGAAGGCACCTCTGGAGATCTTCTAGTCCAACCCCCCTGCCAGAGCAGGGTCACCCAGAGCAGGTTGCACAGGATGGCGTCCAGGCGGGTTTGGAATGTCTCCAGAGTCGGAGACCCCACCACCTCTCTGGGCAGCCTCTTCCAGGGCTCTGCCACCCTCAAAGTCAAGAAGTTCTTCCTCATGTTTAGATGGAACTTCCTATGTTCAAGTTTGTGCCTGTTACTTCTTGTCCTATCACTGGGCACCACTGCAAAAAGACTGCTCCCATCCTCCCGACACCCTCCCTTTAGGTATTTATAAGCATTGATGAGATCCCCTCTGAGCCTTCTCTTCTCCAGACTAAAGAGACCCAAGTCCCTCAGCCTTTCCTCATAAGAAAGATGTTCCGGTCCCCTAATCATCTTCTTAGCCCTCTGCTGTCCCCTCTCCAGCAGTTCCCTGTCCTTCTTGAACCGGGGAGCCCAGAACTGGACACAGGACTCCAGATGTGGCCTCACCAGGGCAGAGTAGAGGGGGAGGATAACCTCCTGTGACCTGCTGGCCACACACCTCTTGATGCACCCCAGGATGCCATTGGCCTTGGCCACAAGGGCACGTTGCTGGCTTATGGTGATCCTGTTGTCCACCAGGACTCCCAGGTCCCTTTCCAAGAGCTGCTTTCCAGCAGGTCAGCCCCTAACCTGTACTGGTGCAGGGGGTTATTCCTCCCTAAGTATGTTGAATCCTCTTTATTATGCTTTTTCTTTTGGTAGTTAAAGTGAACATATACACACTCA
>VFFE01007869.1:2920518-2961547 GCA_008921705.1 Burhinus oedicnemus | reverse complement strand
ACGTTAGGTAAAGGAGAAAATAAACTCTTTCACATTTTTAATGGAATTATTGATTTTAGTTTTGTTGGTATATGTCCATTAATCTACTACAACAACATATCCATAAAGACTTCTTAATTTATAGCCTTTTTTTTTTTGTCTTCATTTAGAAGTCATGACAAGGTGATTTACTCCAGGGAGGAGGAACTTTAACAGTAAAATTACATTGTACCACCTCAAGAAGCAATACATCAAAGACAAACAATACGCAAATTTTTATTGTGCCTGCAACTTCATTTTCTGTGAATATCCATAAACAGTTTATTTTCTCCTTATAGCTAAGGATTAAGCAGAAAGGACTAAAAGGCTTTATATTGTTATGCGCTTGAGAACATCTATTCATCATCATCTTCACAACATTCTGGACAAGACTTCTAATAATAATAGTTTCCTAACATTTGTCTTAGCCCATCACTGAGAAACATTAATGACATTAGTAATATTAAAAAGTATTAGTAATTAACTGTGCTATTATAAGACCATTACATTTCCAACACATTCATAAATATTCTTCAAAAATACGCATATCAGGTACTTTTGTGTTCAGACCTTCAGCATAATGTATATCAGGTGCACTAAATACGCAATGTATGTTTGCATTGCCCGAGATGACTCAGTGAACGGGACGTGATGTGGTGACCCTCCTGCTTTGGATAACAGGAAAACAGACATAGGAAATCTGAGCAAACAAGAACGACTAGAAGCATTTTAGGTACATCTGATATATGGTGTAGATAAATATACACATTTCTGTGAGTCATCAAGATTATTTCTCCCTAAACTTGCCATTTTTCTACGGTTTTGTGAACTTCCAATAAACTCACTGTTCTTTATTACCATAATTACCTTAATTTCTGCCTGAAACTTTGAATCTGCAGTACGAGGGAATAATGCTACAGCACAGCCAAAGCTCTCCCTGCAGCATTGACCGATCATGACAAGTTCTGCTTTAGCCTCTGGCTGCTGTTTATTTCGTCTCTTGTGTTCATTTGTCGTGGTATAATCACTGTGGTAGTGTCACTGCAATTTTAGGAAAGGCTTCTATTTCTGAATTAAAAAAAAAGGGATTTTAGAATGTATTTTGAAGACCAGGAAGGTTAAGGCATAGTAGGCAGCCATGAATTTGGGAGAAACATTGCTATGTTGTATGTAGTTGGTGCTGCTCAGCATCTTTAGAGGAATGCTAATTTAGCACAGTATGTATTTATGATGATTTAAGACTGCTGGAACCCTAAACAGTGACATCGTCTGGTGGTGTTGAGTTTTCTACCGGAACTGGTCTCTGCAGTCATGAAGGCATCATAGGAAAAGAGATGGGTTAGGGACGGAGATACCACTTTGGGCTCATTTCAGCTGCTAGGTGGGAGGGAGATGAAGGTGGGTGGGGAAAACCCCAGAGAAACTTCTGTTTGTGGACATGAGCCACAGAAGCTGCCGGTTCTGATGAGATGATTGAATTTTTGAAGTTAATACAAGCAGCTTGTGTTTCACTGCCACAAGGATGTACGAGAAGGTTATAATCACATGTAAAACGTTAGAAAGATATCAAATGCTACATTTGTGCCACGATTCTACTGAGCACAGTAGTGCTCAGAATTCAAGTAACGAATTCAAGTACTCAGAATTCAAGTAATTTTTCAGAATTCAAGTAACGAGCAGTATGGAGAATAGGAAGAAATAGATTTAAAAGGAAAGCCCTAGGTGAAAATAGAAGATGCATTTTATATAAATTGCAAGCCATCTAATAATGCCAGCTTTTTAATTGCTTCAAAATATGGATGCATTTGCATTATTAGGTTGGAGCCATATGTTTCTTCATGGGACCTGACAGTCAATGGATTCATTTATGTGCTTTATTCCAGAATACGAAGTAAACAGTTCTGCTTATCATTTATTCATTAGCATTTATTGCAGAAGATTTGATCAGCTGTCTTTCTGGTTTTCAGTGAATCTTGATTTATACTCCTTTTGAAGCCTCCTGCTTGGTATTTCCACTGAGCACTTTGAGACACGGTATGTATGGTGCCGTGTCTTGTGGTTTCCCAAGCGGGTTGTCTTCAAATCTCAATGAATTTTTCATTTGCTTGCAAGTTTCTTGAATCCTTGCAGGCAAGACAGAAGTTTCTGTCTACTTTAAGACAGCAGAAGCAGAGATTGAAATATTTAGTTATGGAAAACTAAGTTTAACAGTCATTTGATCAAGGATAAGGGAAATGTTCCCTAAGGAGAACAACTTGGTAGTCTTGATTGTTTGTATTCCTGAAAGACAGCAGAGAGAGGGGGGTATGTTTCATGGGTTAGTATTAATTTTTTAAAAATTCGGACTATTAATCTGTTTTCTAGATGTGACGGCTTTCTCATCACATTGATTAAGAACAAACATCATTCATGGAAAGTGAATCTCTCCTTCCACTGTAATAGAACATATTTTTTGGGTTGGGGGAATCCAGAAATGGTCTCATGAAGATGAGTACTACAGAGTGCAATGTATATAGTATAAACTGTTCAGTGGCTGCCAGGTTTAATAAATTTGTGACCTCATTCTGCAGTAGTGCAGGGACTAATGTTTTAAGTGCTCAAAGGCACTGGCTGCGATTGCTGGTTATATTCATGGTGGATGGACTTGTTTATGAACAGGTGGACATCACAACGCAGAGGGTTTCAGATAGATTGTGAACTCTTGTGATCTTACTTGTTCAATGTAGGTTGTTGGTTAATGGGTTGTTTTATTAATATGATTGTTTAAATGGCTGTTTAATCAAAGTATAGAAAGCCTAACCTATCAAGCTCAAATGAAGAAGTCATCCTGGTTTGGGCACTGTTGTAGGATAATTTATTTTATAGTTCACATGATGTTGTAGCTCTTCACATACTGACAGCTGTGGCCTTCTGCTCACGTAAGGTGGGTCTGGAGTCTGACCCCTGGTGATGAATTCTGTGGCCGTGTGGTCATGATTTTTTCTGCCTAAATACTCTAACGATTCTGCACGGATGAACTAAAAGCATTAAACTCTTAAAAAACTCTTAAAAAAAATAATAAAATAACGTAGCAATTATGCAAGAAATATCAATAAATTATGCATGAGAATAAATATATTAAATTAAACCACTTCTGATGAGATGTGAGCCAGTTAACGATGTGTGTGCTGTACAGCAGTGCAGTTGTATGAGCACAGATAGTGTGCGAGATCCACATCCACAACAAACAATGCAGTCTGTTACATCTTAAATTGATGGGTTTGAATTAATTTGTTTATCGTTTTCTGTTGAAGAGTCAGTCTCATTTTCTGATGCTTGAGCAAGCTCATGGTACAATATGTAAACATTACAAAATCTAATCAGATGGTATTGGATTTGTTGAACGAAACAGACCTCAGTGATATTCATGGAGTATTATGAATTTCTAATAATGTCTGTCATTTAAATTTAGTTCGATGCTGTGGAGCTCATTACTGGAAAGAAAATGGTGATTTATTCCATGAGAGGTTATCCCAGCTTAGGACAAATCCCTAGCTGTCCATTGTAGATGGTATCTGGTGAGGAAATCATAAGAAACTGGACATATTACTCGTAGGCACAAAGTGATAGACTAACATACACCTGGAAGTCACGCCAGCTTCCGGAGTATATCTTGTATTGATTTGAATGAACATGCACACGTGTTCCAATGCCCTTCTTCAGAGACTCATAGGAAATAAGGCTGAAAGAGTTCCTTAATCTTTCCCAAATTTGTAATAGAGAAGTAAGTTTTCATGTTCTTAACTTTCCTCGTAATTAAAGAATTTCTTCCAACTCTGTCCACACAATTTACGCCTGTCAGTCTTGGGGTCAGGAACTGTGCTCAGAAAGGTTTTATCCCAATTAGCGAGGAAAAACAGCTGGAAAGTAGAACAGACTCTTCAAAATTAATTATGTTACTTCTATCAGGTATTCAAAAATATGGGTTTTTGCATTGATAATGGCCTAGCTTTTTCGAAAGCACAGAGAAATCCCTGTTGAAATACTGTGTCCGGACACAGTGTTTTATCAGCGTGTAAGCTGATGACTGAGAAGGCTGCAATGAGATACGGTTTGTTGAAAGGAGAAAGGGAGAAGGATGATGGATGGGGTCCTGCAAGGATGAAGGGAAATTTGGCTGTTGAGTTTAACCTGCCTGGGCTTTCCCATCGAGCCCTCCAGAAGATAACTCTTTAGAAGCACAAGCTTTCTTCTGTCCTGTGAAAATATTTGATGTTTTAAAAACTGTCCTAATTTCACACTGAGATGAGATGGAAACTGAAAAATTAACTCACTGTAAAAGCTTAAAATCTCACAGTGAGAAAACCTGATGGGGCTATGGGTTCAGGTCCATCGTAGTTGGTCTAATGCAAACCAGACATTTCCACTTGGGTCTTCCTCCTTCCAGTGACAGCAGTAATGACCGGTAATGACTGTCTGTCCCTGATGCTGCAGAGAAGGCCCATTTTTACAGAGTCCCAGCAAAATGGGCTGTCTGGAGCAGCACGGTCCTGCTCAGGCATCCACCTCAGATGTAGGAAACCAACCTCCACAGATGCGGTCTGATTTAGGCACATGGTTTTCCCTGCCTGCTGGGGAGTGCTTTAATCACTGGGCTGGTTGGACATGTTTAAGATCATCTCTGCCCTTATGTCTCTATCTTGTTTTGAGAAGAAAAAAGTATTTTCTGGGACTGGAAAATATTTTTTAACAATTTTCGTGGAAGCTGGCTTGTGCATGTTAAAAAAAACTTGGTGTCAACAAATTATTGTTTTCCAAACAAAGTGGGTTTTCCTTGCATATAATCAACTACCTCTATCAATTAGTATTTATAATACTCTACAATGTAAGCATCTGTCCACTTGCAGGGCAGTCCATGGGTAGCTGAGAATGCCTCTGACCTGCAATTCATGGCAGGACAGCTTTGAACACGTGTCTTAGAGCTGAAAGGCTAAGTGGTCAGTTACTAATTTCTTAAACCTTACAGTTAGCCTTATAACGCTGCCAAACACAAGCACGTCAACATCATTATTAAATGCAATAATGTTATCAAAAGTACTATTCATTTCTAATAAGCCATAATATATATTTCTTCAATTTAAAAGAAATATTACAAGTTTACATGCTTATTTTTATGCTTTTTGTTTATCATATGGGAAAAAAATTGACAATATTTCTTGTGTAATGACTGAAGTTGATGGTAAATAATTAATCTCCTCGCCCCTAAAAAGCACAGATGCAGCGTCAATGCATTTTTCTAGCTTAGCGTTTACATTCTGAGGAGGGGAAGGGACGCTGCCCCGAAGCGCTGGGTGCATGCCAGGCTGGAGGAACTCTGCTGCCCCTTCCCCTGCAAGAGAAGGACTGCTCGGTGCACGGGGCAGGGTGACTCCTGTTGTCCCCCGGATAAATCACAGCTACTGTCTGCGCTGATCGAGGCTAGGGGTCTTCACGGTGCCAAGCAGCACTTGTGAGTGATATGCCTTAGATCTGTGTTTGCATCTCTGATAAATGTAGGTGGCCACTGAAGTCCAGCTACAGTAAGGAAAGAATTTAAGTAACAAATGCTTTTTAAAATTCTTTTTCAAACTGCACATTCAGACACAATAATTTCTAAGTACCCACAAGGGAATTTAAAGTTTATCCTAAGTGCAGTGAAGGAAAAAAAAAAAAACCCAGTGGCCCTATTATGTATGCTGGAGTGCTATTAGCGTGACATTCAACTGAGCAAAAGAGACTGGCTTTAAAAGGAATATTTCATTTGACTTCATCTGCAACGAAGAATGGGGAATGAGGGTAAAATAAATAGAACTAGAACAGAAATGGAAAGATCTGATTTATACTGTGGCATAGAAAAACATAAATTCTTTCTGCGATACAGAAAAAGCTTTGCAGATCAAGACACTGAAAGGGAACAGTTCTTGCTCCAGTTTGGCTGTTTTGTATTAAGTTTTAGTCTGAAGTCGCTCATGGTACATTCGAGAAGGGAGCAGGGCTCGTGCCTCTGTAATGCAAAATAGAAGTGGGCTGTTCATCATTATCCTCAGAAGAAGTATATTTTAATGGTAGGCTGATTTTTCTGCATATTATATAAAGTCCCATTTTTCAAGAATTAGAAATGGGAAAATGTTCCATTAAAGGCGACACTGAAATATTTAACCCATTTTCAGAGAAGAACAAACACTTAAAAGACAAAAAAAAGTAGGAAAAAAAATTAAGAAAATTCAGTAGCTTTCATGCCTCAGATTTAAAGTTATCACTTTAAGATGACCAACGATCTTTGGAAATTGAAGCATGGAGGAGTTATGATTAATAAAATGTTTATTATTAAGCACAATGTGATGGTACTTAATTACTGCGTATTGATGGGTATCTTATAATACACACAAGGTTGTTTTCTGCCTGGAAAGGCAGAAATCTAGAGCAGGAAATTTGAGCAGTAATTCAAATAATTTATCCAAACGAGCGCAGCGGGCTGCTGGGGAGCCAAAGGAGCCGGGTTTCCCACAGGGGAGCGTGTATTTGTGGGCACAGGGGACATGGTGCAGCCTAAACCCCAGTAGCTGCATTTCTACCCATGTAGTGTCTTTTCATCAGAAGATGGCAGCAAAATCTTATGAACTGTAACATTTGTTATCCTGCAAACGTTTCCGTCATCAGGGTACCCAGGATGTTGTTAGGGGTCTGCTGAAGCCAGCTTTGACCTGACCGCCTTCTTCAGCCACCCCGGACAAAGCCTTATTAGATCCTTGTTCCATACATGTCAAATGCAGTGGGCTGCATCCTCTCCCTTCCTTCATTTTACTGGCCAGCTGTTATAAAGATGCTTTTAGAAGGGCTCTCTTCATACCGCCTAACAAAAGTAGGTATGCAAATCTTACTTCTTGACTCCATAAATGTCATTAACCCAGCTGGGAGCCTGCAGGAACCCTGCTGCACCACAGTGCTGGTGGGCTCACCTCGCTCAACTAGGGGAAGCTGTGCACATGGGAGGGCCTCAACTCAGCAGACCCCGGCCAAGGCCATCCACCTGGTCAGGGCAGCTCCATCCTTGTGGCATCGTGAAGGTGATGTCTTTGGACAAGCGGATGAAGGCCTGATTCAGGCTTCTGGCCTGTGGCTGGACCAAATGTGCTTTGTACGGTCTGTCTGGTAGGAACACTCAGGGTGGACCATTCCTTGGCTAGTCCATCTTGGTGTGGGTTTATGAATCTTCACCTGTGGGAGTCTGACTGTTCATGCCCTCAGGTGAGTGCTGGAGTCCTTGCTAAAGTGTCAGGAGCCAAACCTTAGGTTTCTACATGCCACATTGGCTCTGGCCTCTGGTTTCTAGCCATCACACTTTATTTTGGTCAAATACTTAACATTGTGGTTTTGCATTTTTGTGTGTATTTCCTCAATCTACAGTATCTGAATGCTGCAAGGACACTACTGTCGTGATGTGGGTTCAGCTGGATCAAGCGTCAAACATTTGCTGGTTGCTTTAATCTCTTTAATCTATTCTTGGCTCACAGTTGTTTTCTGGGAGCTGAGTGCTTATGTTAGAGCTAAGGCTTTCCTGGAGGGGTTTGGCTGCATACTGATGTCCGTCTTTCTATAGAAAGAATATAACCAGAGGCACCCTTCGTTTCTCCTCCTGTGGGAAAAACCAACGGCACAACCCTTACGTCTGCTGGTGCTACGCAGGAGTGACATATGTTGACTTTTTATATATTTTAATAGGAAGTTATATTTGTGTACACTAATGCCTAACAGCACCTTAAAAATAATTGCATGTAATTCATACAGCAGTCATGATTTGATCCAAAAATTGCATAAAACTTTGTGTAACCCATAAGGCTTTTAGATTAACTTCAAAAATAGACATTACATTTCTATATAGCATTCCGGGTATTTTCTCTCCAAAGAAGTGTCTGTAATTTATGATCTGTAATTAGAATCCAATTTAATAATTACATGTCCTGCAAAGAAATGTTTCTTGAGCAGGGCTTTGTTCTTATGCAGCTGCTGGAAACACAAAGATGTGGATTATAAGAAACAGTTCAGATGAAAATGAACCGTTGAGGGCAAAGTATCTTCAGAAGTGATCAGAATTGCTGAACGATGAGTATAGTTTAACATATGGACTTTGCTGCAACATACATGGTGTCTAGAGATGTATAGCTCATAAGCGTGCATAGCATAAATCACTCTGGTTGCAAAAAAGATGCATTTTTGTGACTGCTTAATGACATATTCCTATATGAAATTTAGCAATTTAAAGACAGTGTTTGTATGGTTTGTCTTTCCTCTAGGAAATGCCAACACAAAAAAGCTGAACTAAAAATTCTGAAGCAGTTTTTCTAGGGTTTCCTTCCTATGCTCAAAAGGAGACAGGAAAACCTTTATCAACTGTATTATTAACTTAAGGCTAATTCAGAATAATTTTAGCCTTAATCATGAATAATTTCAGACTGACCTGATGACGGGTTAAAATTATTTCTTTAACTATGAAGTTAAGCTAAAGGACCGTATACTCATTTCATTAACTTCTTCTTCCAGGCAATATTCTACTTTGGAAATGACTTAATTTGTTGAAATTCATGGCAAAGGTTTTCTGGAAAACTGCCTGCGCTAGGAGATGCATATAATACAGATACATATTTCTAGCTTGCAGGATATGATGGTCTATGAATTGATCATATAAAAAGGCCTATTTCTTGGTAAGATCTTCAGAGAATGCTGTGAAGTTTTAAATTTATGGAAATGGACAAAACGTGTGCTGCAGACTAGATTCAGTGTCTTCATACACGCTTTTTTCCCCTGCTGCGTTATAGCGCTGACAGAAGTGTTGAAAGAAAGATGGCATTGGACTCAGGTGATTAATAAAGGGCAAATAATTTACTTTAGACAATTTAGTTTTTCGAATTTTTTCACTGAGTGGCAATTGATTTGCTCTACAAAAAATTTCTTAATTCGGTTCATCATTTCAACTGAGTACCTTAGCACGACAAGTCACCGTGTAGGTCTTGTGAGCTGCAGAAGGTGTGGTCAGAGTTGGACCGAGCGGCAGTTGGCAGATGAATGCAGATGTTTGCAGCTGCAGAGCACAGCAGGACATGTCTCCGCGTGTGCCAGGGTAAGAAAGCAATTTAACGGTGGCTTTCTAAGTATGCAGAGACAAGTGCACTGGAAACTCTCTTTAAGGACTAGTGATTAAATGTGATTTGAAATATTAATGCAACCTCATTTTCAGGTGGTGGGACTTTCTTGAGCAAAGCTGTATGTTGTACTCGCTGGGGAGAAGAGGAGGCTCGGTCTGGATTTGGAAGAATGACACTGTTGAGAAGATTGACTTCCAGCACTGAGTCAAGTTCAGGGTCTCAGCAGTTCTCTCCTCCGTCCTTTCTTCTTCAGACTTCACAAAAGGAGACATGCAACAAGGGCAACCAGGTTTGTTTCTTTGCATCATATCGTGTGCTGAGGAGTCAAACCCCATAGCTTTTTAGGCTGCTGCTGTACTTTTTCCTACGCTTCAAAAGATTAAAATTGAACTCGCTTTAAATGAAAAGCAACAGCCCAAGCTGACAAATCAAAGTAAATGTTCCTGTGTGTTTCATTATTAAAGCTTGATGTGTTCAGCCTGAACCTCCCTGACACGGGAATGGGTTATTTGGCCTCTCCTTGGACCTCTGTCCATAGCTGCGACTGTGGGCTCATGGCACGTTGCCAGCCCCAGTCTTCCTGCAGTAATTCCTTCAATTGCAGAGGCAGACTCACCACCTCAAACATTTTTTGGGGCTGTTCCTGGTGTTTTTCATGACGAGAGACTGAATAAACGTGTGTTATGTCCGTCAGTGCAGGAACATCACCTGCAGCACTCGGGGCCTCAGCAAAAAGGAGGTGGCTGGTGTCTGTGGTGGCTTTCCCATGGCGTCTTCCGCAGGTCTGGCATCCTAGAACCGGCTGTGGCATTTAATATTACTGATGGTATGGCTGTAACTTCAGCCAGCCCTTCCTTGATCAAAGAAAGGGACTGTTTAAAGCGACTTGCGTTTCTAGATGTAGTAGGTCACCTCCAGTCAGTTTTTTGAAGTAGGCTTCGTTTACTGGAGCCACCTTTTGAAAATTACAGGCTATTATAAATCCCAAAATGGAATTGCGGGTAGGTAGTGAGGGCAAGAATATTTGTCACATCAAACATCTGCACAACGGGTACGCTAAGACTCTTCCACAGCATCGCAGGAAAATCCTGAGCGGCCCGATGTTCGGAGAAGGTGTCTCCTCCTCCCTGCTGACAGCCAAATTGCAGAGTGCCATGGCTAATTTTACATCCAGAGCCTCTCTAACATTGTATTTCCCTGTAAAAAATTGCTGTCTTTGCCCTAGGAACATTATAAAGCAGCCTGAAACTATGCTCAATAGTCTCGGTATTATTTTATACCTCTCACTGAACAAAGAGAGTGATGAGTTGCTTGTCCTCAAATAGATGATGAATATGAAACGGTACAACAGAGTGTTTTGGTCCTGTGTGAGGATTGATGGATTGGGGCAATGCTTTTTTTTTTTTTTCTGCAGCCAAGTTCTATTCAAAATCCTCCCATTCAGCAACTCACCTAGGAAAATTAATTGAGCTGCTTTATGTACCTTGGACTCATTTCCATATTTCACCCTACCCGTTCTAAAACAAGTTAAAAACCTAGTCGCTTTGGAAATCACAACATATGGAAGCTGGGAAACTACCAGGCAAATATTGCAGTGGTATTTCTGTTGAAATATTTCATATTATTGTAATTGACCAAGAATTAGGGTAATTTTTAATAGCAATGTACGGCAATTACTACTGAAAATGTTTCTGAGATACTTCTGACTTGTTTATATCATGGGTGTAAGTGTTACAAAAACAATGTGAAATTCCAATGGAATTGAACTATTTGTTTATTTCCACTGGGTAATTTCCTGCAGCCTAAGTGAAGTATTAAATTAATCACGCCATATTTAAAGGGCAGCATTTGCATTGGTATGACCAATGAATCATCACCAACAATTTACTTTTTATAGCTGAAAGGGTAAGAGAACATACGGTATTAGTAAATGATCCATAAACATATCTCTTATACAAATGACAGCTGTACATTTAAAACTTTCATTTAGGATAACGGGGGGAAAAAAAAAATCCCCTCTTGATGAAGCCTCCTGGAAAAGTCATGACACTTGCTCACATTGGTGAGTAATTGCAGCTTTTAAGGGATGGGAAGCGGCTGGTGCGGCACCTCTCGAGCCGTGTGCACCGCGGCGTGGCAGCCCTCGAAGGCTTGGTCGTTAGGTGATTTTTCATGGCATTTGGTTTGGTTTCAACTAATTCAGCATAGGTGTCTGTTAGGTTAATCTGGAGCTGTTTTAGCATTAAAAAGAAGACCTTTGGGGAAGTTTTTGGAGACTTTCCCTAAAGAAAAGTGTAGTTGTGTGAGAATGGGTGGCTAACAATAACCACGTAAATTATAGCTAGGTGAATCTTACGTAATGTAATGGGCTCAGACCATGAACGCCTTAAATTCTAATATAAATTCAGAGGCTATCATTAATTATTCCTTTTATTTTTGTGAGCTGATGATGGCGGCAGCATGAGAGATGTACTGAGCGTGATGGCTCTTCCAATGACTCACTTCTGGCCTTAGGCAAAGCACTTATTGCGTCCATGGCTTACCTGGAAAACGGGACAGCACTGCTTTTCTCCATGACAGAGCTGGTGCCAGCCTTACTGAATTAACGTCTGAAAGATGCTTGGAGTTCCTGAAATAAAAGATGCCTTCGATGATTCGGTGTTTGCCAGGGAAAATCATAACCTGCTAGCAGCTAATGCAAGAGGAGTTTGAGATACTGCAGTCACCTTCTGTTAAATGTAGAGAAATCCCAAGTTTCTTAAAAAATTGAAGGGGTAATTGATTGTATTTTTTTTGAGTTAATGCTAGAATCAAAGGAGGATGGCAGTCTGAATTTGTTATATTAGAGACAGATTATATATCTGAAACTTGCTCTAGTATCACCTCTGGGAGGCTGTGATAAATGATGACTTTTTAGTGGCAAATCTTTGCATATTATACTTTACTGCTTGCAGAAGTGCTGGTTTTGCCCCGTATTTCCCCTCGGTGTGCCCAGCTGACCGGGGCTGCCTCTCCAAATTCAGCCCCAGTCTGCCCTGAGCCTGAGACTTCCTCGCCCCCTTTGGAGGTGACAGTGAGCGGTGAAGCTCCACGAGGGTCCTGAGGGAATTTGGATGCAGTGAGCTGCGCTGGGATGGATGGAGTGATGGCGGGAGGGGGAGGGATGCTGACGAGTGTGCCAACGAGAGGCTTAGCTGCGCAGAGCCATTAATCCTCCTGCTCCTGCTTGATTACCTTTGGCAGAAAATAAGACCGGATAGACTTCAGATAAATCAAGCAGTTGGCTGTCTCCTGGCTGACTACGTCTGTAGGTACATGGCACCAGTGAAGCTCTTGCTTCTGCACTCTCCTAAGCTGTCCAAGCAGTGGTCTCCTGTGACTTCCCAAACTGATGACGCGCAGTTTGCACCACTGCCTAAACGTCTAGATTTGCAGTGTTTCTGCTTTTCTGTTGTTGTTGTTGTTGTTGTTCCGTGCACCTCATGGGGTTGGGACGGTGAAGAGCAGTCGCGGTACAGGCAGCTTTCCGTGGAGATGGGAACTTGATATGGTTTTGTTGGTTTTATTGTCTCAACTAGACACTGCTAGCACCAAAAAGCAGCCCCCCTCTCAACCTTCCTACCTACAAAAAAAAACAGGACAAGATTTTCTGTGACCAAACTTCACTAAGACTTAAAGAAAAGAATCTTTGAAAGGAAAATGCAAGGAGACTAATAACACTGTGGCTTTGGTAAGTGAGTGGAAAAACCGATATATACGTAGTATCTTGTGTGTTGTCTGTTGGGTGTTTTATACACGCTCTTCATCCCACAGTCAAAGATGCATCAAATCTAGACAAACCTACAAACTAGTCTGCAGCCTCACTTTTCTTGCCTTAAAATGGGTGTAGATATATATTCATCTGCCCATCTGCATAAGGGCCACATTTCTACTGCTTCTAGCAATGGCCATTTAATTTCATATTCTCACAGGTTATCTTCTTCAATAGTACATGTTAGGTACTACTAATTTGATATTTCTCCTGCAACTTTTGTCATCCTCAGTAACCTTCAAATTTCTGGGACTGTAAATCCCTCTTTTACAATACGCTGAAAACACAGCATTTCATGAATATAGATTTAAAAATCTGTAATTAAGCTCCTAGCACCAAGTGCTTGGAAGGTATTATAAAAAAAACCAAGTACCTGATTTTTCCAAAGAGGTGGGACAATAAAATTAAGTTAATGTGGCATTCAGGTTTCTTTCAATAACCTTGTTCAAACTTGTAAGTGTGCTCAGAATACAAACATGTTGTTATGGCCCTGAAGAGGGGATGCAATAAGGTTGGCCTTTTTTAACATCGCATGATTTGTGTGACCATAACAGCTCTCATTAGAAATGGAGCTGATGCACGGTACTGATGTTGCAGAAGAGGGGACGGGAGAAAAGGAGCAACTTCTACCTGATGGATGAAAGCTGGAGAGAGGATTCTCCTTCCCACAGCTCAAAGCGACTCAGTGATACTTGCTGTTGGCAAATAATGGCTGAACTGAGAATTGAATTTTCCCTCACGCTCCCGGCCAATCTGTAAATCGTAGTGTCGATCGTTGCTCTTCCCCAACACGACGCCGAGGTCTGTTCCCACTAAAGACACCATTACATTTGATTGTCAGATGTTCATCTCAATATTCTTATCAATCTACAGGATTTTTAGAATACCTTGAAAAGGTGATTTCTCATTAACACAGCCCTGTAGAGCTGGAAAGGAGGAATATTGCACCTTTTTGCAGAAAGCAAAGAAAGGCCAAGAGATAGGGCCTAAAAGACACTTAATAGCACTTTCAGAAGTGTTGGTTTCATTTGCAGTTTCTCAGTTAGCTTTTCCCAGATTCAGGGCAAATCAGCTATGCTTTTGCAGGGAGGAACTGAATGTCTTATAAAGCTGGGACTCCTCATTGGAAATTCCTGAGATGTACGCACATAAAGTCTCCTTGTCTGTTCCAATAAAAAATATATATAAAAAATCCCCAGATTAGATTAAATCCCTGCCTTGGGACAGTGGCAACCACCTGATTTCAAATAACCTACGTCTTCCATGCTACGGCAATACAATATTTGAGGAGCAAAACTGGTACTCTTGGTAAAACTGGAATTAAAATAAATATGTATATGTATTTACAGAAGAGGGCTGTATTTTTTTTCACAGGCTTTTATTTTTATATTGTTCTGCTTTTATTATCCTTACCCCAATGTTTAGATGTGATCTGGCTGTGTTCCTTTAAAATTTCCGAAATCCTTTTGGCCACATGGGCTTTTTAATTATGTTCAAAACTCTTAAAACTGCATCAGCAAAAAGTGGTCTTTACTGTTTGCTTCTTGTAGAGTTGGGTAAAAGCCAAATTCTGTCACTTCTGTTCTGTAAGTAACACTTTTGGCAGATCTTAAGACTGAAAACTAAAATATTGAATAATTGACATTCTTAGGTGCAAGTGCAGATTTTTCCATCGATATGAGGCGGCTGCCCCTTCAAATGCTGGTAGAGTGTCTGAACAGGGAAGAATGATCCATGTTGAGGACTCTGAGAAGCTGGTGCAGACGAAGGGAGGGCAGCCGTGGTGGGACGCACACCTAGAAGGCAGCGCTGTTCTTTAACAAAGGGGACTAGGGGCTGCAAAATACGTAAAAGCGGAATGAAATTGAAAGCTATAGCATTATTTACATACTTTAATAGCTGTATAATTTTGCTTATTGGATAGAAATGTTACAGAAAGTAATGTAAGGGGACAGTAAGAGCTAAAAGATGAGTAGGAGAATAACAAGTGATTGTAGGAGGGATTGAAAGGAATAAAACACAGAAATGGTGGAGGGTGACTCTTTGTAAGAGAAATGCAGCTAAATGGAAGGAAAAAAATGCAATAGCGAGGTCAGCAGAGGCAATGATGGAAGGTGAGTGGTTTGCTTAAGACTTGTAGCGGTTCTCCAGGACACCCCAGCGTGGCACAGCTGGACAGGTCGCACAGCACTACCAGAGGCACAGCAGGGTTTAGGATGAAGATGCTGGAAGCTGCTCTTAGTCTCTGGTCTTGGTTTATTTTGTATCTCAGCCTGCAAAGCAAACATTTTTCGCATAAAAAAAATCTGAATGCCATTTGAGTGGAAATGCTGGTAAATTTGTTTGGTCCAAGCCCCATTTCTTTTCAAAGAACTGATTTGGATTCTAAACTCATAGTGCTCTTGCTGCTCAGTTGCATATACGATGCAGGAAAAGCCCTGTGTATTGCAGATGGTTGCCTGGTATTTAGATTCTTTTATTTTAAAAAGATGTTTTAATATTTATTATACAAAATATTTAAATATTTAAAATGTTGATCAAGTGTAACCTGCTCCTGAGCAGAAAAGCAGAATTTGACAATGAATTTTCAAGTTATTTTTTCTAGTTAGAGAATGCGTGTAGCTGGTTTAACTGGAAGTCACCTATATTAGCTGAATAATTAATAAAGTAAGTTTTTCATCGCCATCTTTAATTACATCTTAAGAATTTGCCTGGAATACTTTGCCTTTGAGGGCTAACTTTGTCTTTCAGAGAGAACTTTATTATTGAGCCCTTTTCAAGTTTCCATCACTGCCTTTGACATAGACTAACAGGGCTGTATTGATCTACCCTGGACTGGATGCCCAGTGCTAATCTACATTCAGTTTAAAAAACACTACATTAACAGAATATTTACGTTGTGCCACAAACTTCCCAAGGTAAAGCTGGCAATGCCTCTGGCTTTTGTCAGCCTGATAAAAAGGCACCGCACCGAGCAGAAAGCGGCTGGGTACAAGTCGAGGGGACTCGGTCGCCACTGTCTGCTTCTGAAACTGCTGTGACAGGTTTTGTGCGGTGCCTGTCCCCTTCCAGACACTTGAAAGAACGTTCCTCCTTGCTGGTATGTCCAAGGTCCAAAGGACTCTAGGTCCAAACCTGTTAGAAGTCATTCCTTCCCTTGCAGAGCAGATTCTCCCTACGAGTAAACACACCATCCCTAAAAGCACCGCCTGCCTCGCAGATTGAAAACGGTAGGACACAGCCTATCCTGGGGCGGCTTGATGTGATTGAGAAGCAAATATGATCCTAAATAGCATCTTTGAGAAACAGATACATTTCCAAAGGCAGAAAATAGCATATCTTTTTATACCATCTCAGGCTTCTTGTCTCTTCGGCACAGTTTGGTATTTAAACGATTTTTTCCATAATTGAAAATCAAGTTGAGGGGATTCACTAGCGTGTGCACAGGGGACAGGCAGTCGCACGCAACCCAGCTGGCTTCAGCTCCTGTCTGGGCTCCAGATACTGCCTCAGCTGTAGAGGAAATCCTCCACAATCCTTTCTGATTGACAAAAATGATGAGTCAAAGTCCTCACAGATTATCTAAGGGAAAATAATAGCAATGCATCTCAAACTCGAAGACAAGACTGGGAAAGAAAGCGTGGGGACAGAGTGGAGACTCTTATAAGAGCATAAAAGAAAATACCTAGTGTAACGCACACTGCTGCACTCTTGTGATGAACAAGACAGAAGGAGTCTGAAAACTGTTTAGCAGGGAAATAGGAAACAGATTTGGTTGAAATATAAGTAAGCCTGGGAGTTGAAAAGTGGCAAAACCCAAAGGAAATTAAGGGGGGCAAAAAAAAAAAGCAAAACAAAACCACTTACAAAGCATCAAAAAAACTACTGCAAAAGTGAAGAGATGGCATTATACCTTGTGTCCTGTCAATTTTGCGGGGAGGCTTCCTTACCTGTGACCTCCCCGTGGTGTCTGCACCTCTCTGACCCGCCGTCCCTTCCAAAGCTGCTGTAGATGACCAGTGTGGCTCCTAATTTCTCTTTCTTTTTTTTTTTTTTTTTCTGTTATGTAGCAAAGGGGGAAGGTGTGGAGATAAAGCTGGGAAAGCCGGAAATTGATTTGCGCTGGCATCGTGTGCCATATGTACAGACAGATTTCTATGGGGACGCTCACTGACCAAATTCAATGTGTTAATTCATCAGTCCTAGTTTTTCCTCTCTAACTCACAAACCGCATCTCCTGTCAGTTATGATACTCTTTATGAAAGCCTTGAAACAGTCAGAGAAGAGACTATTTTCCCCATTTGTTCAAATATCAAGGCAGTTTGGAGGAAACAGAAGGGGATTCAGTTTAGCAAACTCAGCTCACGCGGCAGATGTCAAAGCACAGAGCTTGTTTGTCATCAGCATTCGTTGGGAAAGTTTGCTCTCAAAATCACTGAAGAAAACAACCTCGCTTGTATAACAAGCCTAGGAGGCTGCTATATTTTCAAGCAGATGCATCCTTCCCCTGGATCAAGTACTTGAAATACAATCCCTCACCAGGTAAAAGAAAAACTTTGTCGTCTGCACCTTTTCCAAATACAGCTGAAAACTGCTGCAGGTTCTGTGGGGGTTTTTTTCCTTCATTTTAAGATCACTAACTGTGCTGTTCCGGCACTGACAGTGTCAACGATAATGGGCATGTCTACATTAGAGTATCAAAATTTCCAAATGGAATGTAGTCTCCTGAAGCTCCTTCCACCAGTAGTTACAGCTTGGTAGAGCCGCTGTGCTCCCAGGATGCTCACCTGTATTTATTTATGTAGAAAATGGCTTTGTCTTCATCAAAAGCGTAGGATATTTGGGCAAAGAAAAGACCTTTCGGATAGGATTTCTAAGAAAAATGCAAGTCTAGGCCAGTGCTGTGGCTTTTGCACTGATTGTGGGTTGTATACTGCGGCACTTGCACAGTTAGTTGAGTCGTGACCTTTCATGAGTGGGGCTTTTTTCTGAGTAAAGGAGTGTTCAGGTGGCATATCTAGAGAGGGACTCTGGCCCTTAAAACCCATCCTTCACTTCTTGTGCTTTAATTGCATGTGATCTAGAGCGATTCTGTGTCAGTTAAGAGATAAAAGGTGCCCTATAAATAAGTCATTTTTCTGCCAAGAGTCCCAAAACATTGGTTTCACATCCTATTATTAACACAGGGCCATGCTGTTCAAATGAATTTTAAGCAGCGCTAAATTTTATATGTTGTTATTATAAAGATAATGAACCACAGTTATTTCAGGTAATATTCTTTGCAGAGGGTCACTTCAGTAAATTATTGGAGAATAATTTTGTTTTAAACTGAGGTAAAATACAGCCCAAAGAGATTTAATTTCTCTCATTAAAATCCATTTCAATATGTGATCTCAACAGGTTTTATTGGAAAAAGAGAAGTTAATATTGTACCATGGAGGACCACAGTCGTGCTCTCCAAGTTGTGACTTGGGCGTGCACCGAGCTCTTATTCTTTTAGACGTTATGTTTGGAAGTGAGTCAGGCAGGTAAAATAAGTATAGCTAAAGGTTAGGAGCACCTCCAGTCCCAGGATTTGTGTGTTTGCAGTTGATCATGAAGGTCTAAAGAAAGGCCATCTCCAAAGCAATGAGTTATTAGCATGGCTGGGGGTTTTGCTAAAAGCAAAAGGAGTTCTATACGTTTTCAACATCAAATAATTAAATTTTTCTAATACCAAAATTCAATAAATCAAATCCCCTGGTGTGACTCATAAAATTTAAGAAAACCAAGTGCCTAGGGACAGATTAGGATTTATTGGACTGCTGTTTTTTCTAGCAGAGTGGTGGCTGTGAGGTCCAGAGCCCACCCGAGCTCCAAGGCGTCTGGAGGAAACCATCCGACTCCTGCTCGTAAGGGAACTATCCCACCTGCGAAAAAATTTATGTCGAAGAAAATTGGTGGCTGTGACATTACTTACTGACTTTCCCCCTGTGAGCTTCAGCAGTTTTGCGGCTCGGAGCTGTGGGAATTGAGTGACAAGCGCTGGGAGAATTTTCTCTGCCGGGGAAATGCCCACATGAACCCAACAAACACCAGGAGCTTTCGGCAATCCGTCTCCTCTGGCCTATTTGACTTGAACGCAGTCAGAAGGTAAGAACAAATTTCAAAACGTCCAAATAATCCTAAAAGCTTCTTACAATAGCTTGCTGCAAAGTCCCCAAAGTCTTGATATAACAAAATTTATATTGGATGTCAAAACCCAGGAACTGATTTGTAGTTGTGTTAAATCTAGTGCAGTCCTGGAACAAAATCCAAGTAACAGACACTCTTCCTGCTAGCAAGCATGAAGACTATAATTGCAAAGATTTTCTTCTCCTGTTCCTTTGGAAGTAAAAGAGCTTTCTGACATAAATTTCCAAATGTTTTAATTAATCTTTCCGTGGTGCAAGTTGATTAAAATCTTACCCTTGTTAATTAATAGATGTGTAAAGTATGTTGGGAAGCTGCCATTTAACATTTTACCATTTTCACTACTGACACAGAAGAGGAGCAAGCATACCAATTAATAATTTACCTAATTTAGAATCAACTACTCGGTTTCCAACAAAAGGCTAGCATGCATTTAAATGGCACAATTTGGACTTAAGTTAGCATCTAGTTTTTCCTAATGTAAATGGGTGAGAACTTGAAAATTTCTGATGTGCTTACAGGGGAACCTTCACTTAATAAATGCAGGGGCGTTCCTGTGGCAGAAATGCTTGGGGTGTTGGGGCATTTCCAACATCTTTATGCATTTTACCTTCATGTTGAATGTTGTAAACTTTGATCAGGAGTCAAATTCCACGTGAGAGGGCCAACAAAAAGCCCAGGAGGACACCCAAGTTGCTTTGCCATACTAAAAGTATGCCCAGCCAAGCCGTTGGTACAAACTTGGCCGTGATTAAGAATTTTGCTTGCCTTTTGCTTTGCATCCCCAATGGTGTGCCGTCCCGCTGCGTCTCCCCTCCTTGCCCACCAGTGATGGGACCGGAGGAGTGTTTTGCTTTGGAATCACACCCCTTTGCATGGTCACTCCTCACTGTCTGCTTGGGACTGGTGATGTCGGGAAAGACAGATGTGCTTTGCCTTCCAAATTCATAATTCCCATTGCTTTGCAGATTCTCTGGATTTTTCTTCCCAGCCGTGACATTCTTCCCATTCCTACAAAGGTAAGTTTTTCTGACTTCCACATTTCTGCTAACTGTGCAGTGTGTTGTTATACTCACGCTCTCCTGCCGCAGATGAGGGAGGAACACGGTGCGCATCTCCCGTCAAAGGGAAGGGATAACCCCAGCTAATGCCTGACCTGCAGCGGCTGTCGCTTTGACAACCGCGCGGGAGCAATTGGGTAAATTCTAGTGATAAATGCTTCTGAACACGTTTAACCCCCCACACCAAATTAATTTATCTATTTATTTTATCGGGTCTCTGTCCCTGCTGTAAGCACTCTCTTCTCCCTAGTCACAGCAGGGAAATCTGATTCTCTGCTTCTACCCGGCTGTGGCTGAGGACCCAGTGCTACAAATAACGTTATCAGCTGTCATTATTGGCACGTCTGGGCCCTAAGAGGTGTACTAAACATTTCCCCTTTCAAACTAAGCGAAAGAAATACTTCTCTTTTAAATTGCACAAAAAAAAATATACTCCCATGGGCAGATCCGTGCTACCTCTTCCCCTGCCATTTCGCGGCACAGTTTCTCCTTCTCTGCAAAAAATTAAAGAAAAGGTTTCACTTCATTCAAACTCAGAACCCCAGGTTTGTAACTGTTCAGTTACAAACTAGTGCAGTTAACGTTGATTGCAAAATCCTATCACTGCTGATGCATTCACAAGATGTTGAAATTGTGCAGCCAAAGCGATATTGAACCTGCTCTGTATTTTGCAAATCAAACTCTCCTAAAGTAGTTCCCAGCTGTCCAAACATAAGTGGTCCTTCTGTAGTTGAATGAATTCAAGGATTACGCCCATCTGCTCATTGGCTTTCAAGGTTATCGTCCAAATGTCCCAATGCAAAAACCCTGAAAAACAAACCCCTGAAAGTTGCTAAATGGCAGGAACCTGGAGCACACATCGCGTAACCAACAAAAAATGACAAGTGCTCCATCTAGCTACTAGTAACTAAGGCAGTGATAGTCTATTTTCCACATGCAGCACTGGGTCTCCAACCTTACCATTGCTTGCATTGTGCAAAACCAGTAATTTAGAGCAGAAGTTCCAGTGCAGCTTGACTGAGCAGGATTTGGGGATGAAGATTATCTCTTGAATACCAAATCCAGCATTTACCGTTGGCTTCGGAGATTCTGCAGATTCACTTGCATTTCTGGGTGGAGTTCATATTTAGAACACGTTTTTTTGTGAGACCTAGGGCATGGAGCTGGATGCTCTTGTGAAGCGCTGGCCGTATTGCCGCCCTGCAACAAGCCAAGTTTGTTTGGTCTGCAGGAGTGGAGAGAATCTCCCCAGAAACCCAGACTTCCTTCACGGCAGGCACATTGCAGGCTTATTTTACCAGGGAAGGTTTCAATTGGATATTAGGAAAAACTTGTTCACTGAAAAGGTTGTCAAACATTGGAACAGGCTGCCCAGGGCAGTGGTGGAGTCGCCATCCCTGGAGGTATTTAAAATATGGGTAGACATGGTGCTGAGGGACATGGTTTAGTGGTGGGTTTGGCAGTGTTAGGTTGATGGTTGGACTCAATGATCTTAAAGGTCTCTTCCAACCTAGGTGATTCTGTGATTCTATGATTTCTCCCACCATGAGTGCTGCTGGGGCTGTATTTGGGCTGCACAGAGTCCCTGAGACAGCTAAGGAGCAAACAGAGGCAGCTCCTGCTGGTGGTTTTCTTTGATGGGAAAAAAAAATGATATCTTGTAAAATACAATCTGATCTATAATGTATTGATTTACCTATACTGGAGGCAAATTTCTAACCTGACGTAACATCGTACAGATGCACTTTTCTGTGATGCTCCTCAAATACACAAACTGGTGTTTATTCCAAGGCAGCAGCCCCCAAACCACAGTAACCTGACACAAGTGACGAATCGGTGGGATCTTCCAGCTTTGCCCGGTGCCTTGGATCTCCTCAGCCTGGAAGTGGAACCTGCTTCTGCATAGTATCCCGTAAAACCAGCCTTGTCAAAGGTGTCCCTTGGGGGATTTGTGGGAAGAGAGGAGAAAGCAGGAAGAGAAAGAAAGACTATGGTAGTACCTCCGCCCCTCTTAAAAATTACATGCATATGTCCGAAGATTTAACTTTGGCAGAAAATTCTGCTTTTTTTAATGTGTAGATAGAAATCATACGTAATTTTCTCTCTTGAGCTACACTTACTATAGCTATTTCCTTTCTACAGTGCTATTTTCATGAAAGGACAGAGATTAAAAGGTCTGATTTTATTTTATTTAGATTTTATCGATTAGTAGTCCACACAAAAAAAGGGAGGAATCAATGTATTTTGTTCAACATGATTGAAACTATAGAGCAGAGTACTATTTATGTACAGAAAAGTGACACAGGAGTGGTCTTTTGTAACAGAAATCAATTCAGAGCAGTAACCCAGAAACACTTCGAGGAGAGAAAGAAATTGTTTAGATTCTTATTTGCTGAAGTCGAGTGAGTTTGCAAAATAAAATATATTTTGCTATAGTAATAGGTGAAGCTGCCTGTTGCCAGATCCAGTGTTCAATATAGTCCACAAAAGCCTTTCCTGGCGAGGTTTAGCAAGAGAGCAGCATCACCTCTACAGCCTGTCCTGCCCAGGGACAGTCACGCTCAGCTGGAGCTGAGTGCCACAGGCTCATATGAGGGATGGCATTTGATTTTTTTGCATTTTTTATTTTAACAGACAGAGATCACAATTTTTTCCTGCTTAAACTCCACATGATCCTATGGAAACTGTAAAGAGGTATGTTAGCTTTTCCTTGTATCCTTTGGTAGACAAGCAATTTTTGAATGGGTTGAGGAAACAAACTGTTCACAGAATCACCGGGGTTGGAAGGGACCTCTGGAGATCATCTCGTCCAACCCCCCTGCCAGAGCAGGGTCACCCAGAGCAGGTTTCACAGGACAGCGTCCAGGCGGGTCTGGAATGTCTCCAGAGTCGTTGAAAAGACGAAGGAATGATCAGCCAGGAGAAGCATCATGTGTCACTGGGATTGAATGAAACTCCAGGAAAACCAGAGACATGCTCGAATCAGATAGATTGAAAAAGGCATGCTGGGGTAAAAGCATAATTTAGGAAAAAAAAAAAAAAAAAAATAAAGAGAAAAGGAACCTTAGTTTAAAATTTTACTTCTGTGAGAGATAACAAAATGAAATAGCCTTTGAAAATAGAAAAAGACCAAATAGAATCAAATCAACACAAACCCAATTTTTCATTACATGCAGCTTGTTTGAGATGGGTCAGAATCTGTTTTATTGATGGGGGGAAAAATATTCTGATGATCAACTGGCAAACCTGAAGAATAATATGTTGATTGAGCTGAAATATTGTTTTGCAGGAGAAAAAAAATCCCAGTTTATCATTATTGAAAGGGATGTCTGGGTAGTTTTGTTCTGAAATGATACTTTTTTTCCCTCTGAGCACATCACTGCCTGAAATGAAAAATCACAATATAAGCACAACATTTTGTCTAATCTAAAAACAAATCTAAGAAAATTACGAAATGCTAAACTTTTCTGCAGCTCTTGTCTGCTGTCATCTTTTTTCTTTTTAAGAAATTCAGTCAAATTCCATCTACTTATTATACAGCTAAATTTTTCCCATTTTATGAACCATTAAATTTTTGTATTATCAAAGTAAATAGTATTGAAAACAATAGTGTTAAAAGTCAACTTCTATTCCTCACTTCTGGATGAAAAAAATATTTTCTCTGAGGTGCACAGATTTCCCTCTATGAATGAAGGCTCTCTCTTTCCCCTCTCCATCATTTTCCACCTCTCCCCTCAGAGCTAGCAAGTCATCCGAACAACTGGAGCAGCTGAGATTCCCGCAGGAGCCAGGACCACCAGGCAGTCCCCAGGCACAGGTGAATTTTCTCTCTGCGCTATAGCTCATCATACAGTTCTCCGAATAAATCTCATGCTCTTGGAGCATCTCGTACCATCGTTAGCAGTTTATCTTCCTGCTTTCAATGCAATTCTAGAACTTGCAGAAGGAAATTTGAAGAAAACATTTAAACAAAAAAACCGAAATAAGCACCTCTTGGTGAACACAGATACTGTTCAATCATAAACTCATTGTCTTCGGGGGAAATTAAATCAGTTGGACGTTCATATTTTTAAATGGATTTAGCGTGTAACATTGTAGTTCAAAGTTACTGAGCGGATTCAGTTATGGTCAAGCGCCACACAAACTGGTAGCACAAGTGAGCATTTTCTAAATTCATCTGCAAATACATTGTACTAAAAAAGTAGGCTAAAAACCCAAGGCCGTTTGTACATTAGAAGGTTCACTACCAGAATTGCTAGATCACTATTAATTTATTTGACAACTTTTAGGTTCAGTTCGGATATTAGAGCTGTCATTGTAAAATACTTCCATTTTTCCTTCGACGCTGCTTTGAGATGGATCTGCTTTGAAGCTTTGTCAAAGTAGCTCTGAATCAGGAGAAACTTTAAAATTTTTAAGTTGAAAGTCTAAACAGCCTCAATAAGCTGTATAAAATTGTTCTGAGGATCGAACCTCCTACTATGGTACCCTGGAGCATTCAGTCACTTTCAATAAATCTCTTTTAATAATTTCTCACTTGTCCTTATTATTACTAACAGCCAGAGCATCTCAAGGCAATGTCAGAGTAAAGGCTTTGGCTAGATGCAGGAGTAAGGCTTATTTGAAAGTTAACACGAAGGAAAAGTAATCCAAATGTGAACTTAAGGGGGGAAGTGACTTTTTTTGCATGAATTTACAGTGGTGTCAATTCTGTCAAAAAAGTCACTGTTTCTTTGATTTCAAGAAGTTATGTTATAGAGTAAGTATATTGGGGTTTTGGAGGTCTGTTTTTCTCATCTTTAAAGCTTTGCTTTTATTAGTTTTCTTTCATTATCTCTGGAAAAGCTAGGTTCAGCATCTGCTGGGAATATCTGCCATTAAATAATTTCTGAGGGATACAGATGTGGGCTACTTGATTTTTTCCCAGTCCTTTAAAAAAAGAAATACCTAACCACAACTTTCCAATAAAAAATACCCTGCGAGTTTGGGGAAGGGATTTCATATGCTTTAAGTATCTTGTGTTAATTGCAAACCCCTTTATTGACCTTCACCATGTGATGGAGAATTCAAGCTGGAGAGTGCTCCCTTGTCTTCCGCTGGATGCCAGACTTGTCCTGATTTCCAATGCATTTATCGAGATAGTGATAGAAGACTAATTCCGAATTCTTACCCAAGTAATTATCTGAATAAATAAAGGTAATTCCCTGTCTGAAGTGAGCTGGATCAAAACAAAAGGTTGGCCAACAAGTCTTTCAGCACCGTTTGTGGGGTTGACTCTTTATTATGCAGACCACAACGCCATTCCCAGGTTTTCCCCCCCCAGAAACCTAATTCTTATGGCTTCTGTGGCCCAAATGGTATTCTTTGCCCCCAAATTTATTTCCCCGTGAGCTATTTGTTTAAATACGTGCCGAATTAAGAAAACCCCCAAAGCACTGTCTCACCCTTTAGCCAAAGTGAAAAGATTCAACCTCAGGACTACACCATTAATGAACGTGCATTTCTTTCCTGAAAACTATTCCCAATCCCAATTGAAGGCATTTTATTCTGCAGAAGATGATGCTTCCTGGAGCACGGTATTTGATAAAGAAGGACAAAATCAGGAAGAAATGGTTCATTTTTCGTGTCTTTCTAGTTTTGGAGGTTTTTTCACTGTTGTAGGACTGCCAGGAAGAGTTCTCAAACAAGGTTTGGGGAGAGTGAGGGAAGATAATTCTGTCTTTATGGTTGCTCTTTTCCCATAAACAAACACTCAGCTTTGCTACCAGTCTATCATACATGAGATTTAATCTATATAAAACTCTTGACAACCGCAGTGATAATTTCAGCCTCCCAGTTTATGAGATTATAAAAGGCAGTTTACGCTCGCCAGTGTGTAAAGGGCTGAGTTTGGGCATGCTGCAGTCCATAATTCAGACTATTCATTTTGAGGCTAAGATAGATACTGAAGCCTGGTAACGCCTCGTGACCAGGCTATATGGTATGGCTGTACGGTTTTGAAAGAAAGAAACAATTTTATATGGAGTCCTTGGTACTGTAGCACAGTGAAAAGGATCTGACTCAAAGCGCAGCGTTCAAAATATACCCAGTATAACTAATGCTAGTGGTTACAGGGGGGATGGGGGCAGGGGTATGGTAATCACTAGACTGCATTAATATGAAATAACGTAGCTAGTAGGACATTAGTACATAAAACTATCGCAGCCCAGAAAGCCAACCACATCTTGGGCTGCATCCCCAGCAGCGTGGCCAGTAGGGTGAGGGAGGGGATTCTGCCCCTCTGCCCCCCTGCAGTGCTGCATCCGGCCCTGGGGACACCAACAGCAGAAGGACATGGACCTGTTGGAGTGGGGCCACAGGAGGCCACAGAGATGACCTGAGGGCTGGAGCCCCTCTGCTGTGAGGACAGGCTGAGAGAGTTGGGGGTGTTCAGCTTGGAGAAGAGAAGGCTCTGGGGAGACCTTAGAGCCCCTTCCAGTCCCTAAAGGGGCTCCAGGAAAGCTGGGGAGGGACTCTGGATCAGGGAGTGTAGCCACAGGACAAGGCGGAATGGTTTTAAACTGAAAGAGGGCAGATTTAGATGAGACATTAGGAAGAAATTGTTGCCTGTGAGGGTGGTGAGACCCTGGCCCAGGTTGCCCAGAGCAGCTGTGGCTGCCCCATGCCTGGAGGTGTTCAAGGCCAGGTTGGACGGGGCTTGGAGCAACCTGGTCTAGTGGGAGGTGTCCCTGCTCATGGCAGCGGGGTTGGAACTAGATGATCTTTAAGGTCCCTTCCAAGTCTAACCATTCTCTAATTCTATAATTCTAAACCAGCAGTTTTTTTGCCTACGATGAGCCTTTTAATTGAGCACAATGTAATTCTCACAGCTTGTGAACTCAGGTGGCTTTTCTCATTTGGGCTCCTGTTGCGTTTCCGTGCAGACAGATGTGAAGCTGCAAACCGCTGGAGACTTCACCACGCCAGGGCTGTGCAGCGAAGGCCTCCTGTGCCGACGGGCAAAGGGAAGCACGTATATCGTACCGCTGTCCTTACCCTTGGCAGCCCTACCACGGCTTACAGCAGACATTGCTGATAGCAGAAGTACAGCAGTGATTGGGGAGTTAATGGAGCAGAACCTATTTTTCACTGTTTCTGTCAGTACTTCACAGTACTGAGGGGAAAAGAGAGCTGTAAAATAGTAGAGCGTGACTTTTGAACCACCGTTTTTGCTTTCTCCCCTGTGGCTCTGGGTGAGGCTGTTATGAATCTTGAAAGTTTTGTGATGCAGAGGTCTGCAGGCATTAGCTGCCGGGGCGCCCGCTTCAGCCTTGCAGCTCAAGGAGAGTATCTTGACTGTGGAGACATCCAAAATGCCTCCCCTTGGTCACACCGGCTCTCCTGGGCTGCGCAATCAGGCAACAATATTTTTATTAAAATACTTGTGAGTATTTCCAATCTGTTTTAGAAATACTAGTATTTGGCAAAGTAAAAGTGGGAATCCGTTTTGCCAAGGCAGCGCAGGCGAGAGCCTTCTGCATGTGATCGCTCTTGGTGGGCACGAGCTGTGGTCAGGGAGCCCACGCAAACTCAGCCCAAGTGGAAGAGCCCTCAGGAGGGAGGACACCAATGTACATCCCTTTCCTCTACCCAAATCTGAAGTTCTGTGTAACCTGGAGGAGAGCAATGATGTCTTCTGTTCTGTCAAATTTGGCGGAACTGGGTTGAACTGGAAGAGGAGAGGACTGCTGGATGAGAGAGGGAAGCCTGAGCATCTCAACTCCTCAGGAACCAGGGTAAAAACACATTAGTTCTTCTCTCAGAGCATTGATTTCTTGAGGGGAAGGTAAAGGCTAAGATTTAGATTTCCTCCTAATTGATAAGACTCCGGCTCATAATGAGAAAAGACAGAGAGTGTTGTGAAGTCCTACAGAAGGTCCAGAAATAGCAGTGCAAGTCCTGACAACGCTGCACTCAACGCTCCAGAAACATGACAATAGAAGCAGATATATCTTTTAATTAAATATTTCACATATCAGTCATAATTATTTCCAATTAGCGCTAATGAAGTAAGGATGGTGCAAACAAGCAATATAATCTGGTGATAAGCATTCTTTAATTAATATGCATGGCATGGATAGTACTAATTGACTCAGTTTGGTATTTTTTTTTAAAAAATACTTTGGTGTTGAAAGAGTCTCTTATTTTCTTGAGATTTCCTTGAGCCTCACTGAGCTTCGCCGAGCCGAGCCTCTCCCTGCCCCTCCCCTCCCGTTCCCTCCCCTCCCCCATTGCAACATTTCTTCTACTGGTTGTAATTAAAATATTTTGAGTATCCCAAGCTCATTTTTATCCAAGAAAGAATATTGTCCCAGATTTATACTTAATGCTATTTTATTTATATTTGTTATATATTTCATATTTTTTTAATAAAAAGATTTGTACCCATTTTCTTGATTCGCGTAGTCTTAGGCAGAGTTACTGATGAAATTAAATTCTTACCCCATCTCCATTGCTGTAGTTATTAACAGTACAACTGAAAATTTTATGTTTGTAAGGCATAACAGTAAAAGCAAATGCTCTATGCAATAATGATATACGTCCAAATGCTCAAACCATCAAACTAAATTTGACATCTTCTTGTATCCTTAGACATTGATACTCTTTAGCAATATTTAGGATTCTTTTTAGGAATCCCAGGCACAGAATGTTGTGTGATGTATTCTGATGAGTAATCCAATATATAATTTCCTACAAAAGATGGCTTTGCCAACCTGAATAAAGTCTTCAAAATACTAATAAATCACATCGAGAAGATTTATGCGAATGGCTTTCTCTGTAGCCATTTCATGTAGTGCATGATGTAGCCATCATATTTTTATTCTGGGCTGGCCTGGGGTCTCTGAGAACCAGTTCAGCCCCCCCATATGCTGTTTCGGTTTTCTGTTCCAAGTGCTGATTTTGTGCCAGTCCAACTGCTCTGTAAAGATTTGTAGAAAAAAATAAAATCAAATGCATGATTTTTACAGGTCCAGTTTTTCCTGGAATTTGATACAGGCAACTCATCCATCTTTTGCAGAGCAATGCAGTTGCTGGGAATTTTTAGAGAAAAAAATAACTATGTCTAGGATTAGGCTATAAAGTTTTGGGGGTGGTAGCAGAAACTGGAAACCCACTCCTGCTAATCATGGTCCTCTCACTGCTTCTGGCAGCAGAAGGAATTTGTTTTACAATTTCGGCGTCAATCTTTTCCTTTGATTTAATTTAATCCTCTGCAGTAGCTGTGGGACCTCAACGACTCCTGGAGGCACAGTAAGTGCTGCCACTGTTAAATAGTGTCTTTATTCTCTTCCTTATCAGTACAGAAGGGAGAGTATGCACAACTGCATTAAAACTTGAGAAACATTGATTAAAAAGATCGTATTTTTTGGTGCAGTCTCATTTAGTCTTTCAAAAGCCATCAGAGAGGATAATTACATCAGACCCAGACCCCAGATCCAGGACTGACAGATACCCTTAATTCCCTCCGGTGTCTGAGGAACTTGTGAGCATTAAGCATATTTCAGTATCAGTCCTTGGACAGGAGATCATAAGTCTTTCCATTACTAAAATTACCTATTTTTAAAACACATTAGGCGATAGCACTTAAAGAGAGGGGAAAAAAAATTCATAAAAATGAATAACAATTATTTTCTCTGCACTTTTTAGGTGAGCACTATGTAGTCATTGTCATAATAAATCATGAAGTGTCCAATTTTGTGAGCTGGAGGGACCTTTGTGCAATTCAAGGAATTTTAGCCAGCAAAATGAACTATAAGAGAACAGCAGTTTTATTAAACTGCCTACATTTCTAAGACAGATTGTGTGGTTAACTGGCAAATTGGTGAGTCTATAAATAAAATATGTAAGAAGCAGCAGACTACAAGCTTCTTATTTTACACACAGACAGTTTGTCCCGATCAGTAAATATGTTTTAAAAGCTGCTGTGCAGTTTGATAAGAATTGCCTTTTCTAGTCATACGGGCATCTGTTTGAAATTATATTATGTCACCACAGTACCGAATCTCATCGTATTGGTGATATTATTGGATGATATGTTGTAATGAATGTATTTGCTGTTTGCTTTGGTTTATACCTCTAGGGGCCAATTTTCCTCTTGGTGGAGGTAATTAGACCTAAAATTCTCTCTCTTGATAACAAATTCTCCACAGCTCACAAAACACTGAACATACTAATAGAAAAGTATGAATTTCATTTTGTGAGTTGCTGAAAGTACTTTATTTTGCAGGAAGCTCACAGATACCATCTACCTAAATGAAACAGGACTAGAATGGAGGTGGAAAATGACTTTGAATGGGATTTATTGATCTTTATTTTTCTTTAAATACTTTAAGACTTGATCTTTTTTCCCTCATGGGTTTTATTAAGATTTGCTGAGAAAGTTAAGCAGGGAATTCAGCCCTGCATGGGCCACACAAACCTCATGTGGAGAGTCCTTCAGAAAGGACCATCGGGATTTTTCCATCTGGAAACCCTCTTGGGCAGGGGACAGCAGTGCCCAGCTCTGGGCTAATACCCACTATGGACTGGAAATGACATTTTCTGCTTCCCTCAGGTCACCTGCAGCTTTGGGGGAAGTCAGGATTTTGGGATCTATTTTAGAGAATCTAACGCTCTAATACCAGCCTGAAATTATTGAATAAAGTTTCCTCTGAGCTCAGGGCTGGCCTCTGTCTTGCCCTTAGCTATGGGGCTGAAAGTACATAAGATGATTTTCTTCCCAAGCCTTCTGAAGCCAAGCCAGACCATTCTCTCCTGTTTTCCTTGGGATGTGGAAAGCAGAGGACCTTCTGGTTGTTAGTGATCTTCATTGGCGCTTTCCAGAGGAGGAAGAACCTGCTATATATAAATACTCTGTGAATATCGCACCTTCTAGAGCACTGAAAACTTGCATCCTGAAAACTTCTAACACCTCATTCAAGTCAACGGACTCTGGATGAAGCCTAGAAACAGGTTAAGAAAGTAACGATGATAAACTGATTTGGTGATTGATGAACGAATAATCCAATATTGCAGCAGAAATTAATCTGTTTTGAGGCTTTTAAACCAAATCGTGGTTTCTTACAAGCTAAAGGCAAAGCACTGAATCGGATGTCTTCCTTTTTTTTCTGAAAAGGTTAAAAAGTGTCTTTGTCCTTCTTCAGTAAAGCCAAATTTTACATTAAAACTGAGTTTGTTTCTTGCCTGCATGCTGGCCTTTAATAAAAATAGGGAAAAAAACCCCAAACCTAATTAGTAATAGAAGTCAGATTTAGACAGAACCTGGAAATCTTAGAAAACCTGCCCAGTAAGTAAGAAGGATGTTTACCAGAAGCCAGTTGGTGCTGAGAGTGCCGTTTAAAGATAAAATGAAGACTTTGAGTTACAAAACATCCCAGGAGCTGGAGTCCCAGCTCACTGGGAAAAGTACAGAGCTGTAAAAGTAAGAAGTAATCTAGCCTAGGACAAGGCTTTTCCAAGCCTGCGGTACTTCAGTTAGCTGCTGACATCTGATTTGTCAGCTCAGAAGTCCTGTGGTTCTTCCTCACAGCAGTAGATAACCCGGGCTTGAACCTGAAAACAATTACTAGCAGAAATAGCACTTATTTCTATTAACTCAGGGCTATGGACTAGTTGAGGTAGTTACGCGGTCCTCGGCCCCACAGCAGCCAAGCACTGCCAAGGATGGGATCTCCATTTGTGGTTAAAGCTCATGGAGCCCATGGCCGTGCTGTCTGCCCTGTGCCGTAGCTGAGCTGCAGCCCTACAGGCAGTGACGTCTGGAGATAAAGAACTTCCTGGAGTCATTTGCAAGCTGGGTGTTAAAAGGTCCTGGACAGTTTAATGTTTCTTAATAAGGGCTGGTTCATAAGGAGTATATCCTCATTACCCAGTGTCACACCCAAATGTAAGTTTTTAGGAATGTGACCCTAGAATAAAGGGCAGATTCCCCCGTGTCTTTTAGGTATAAGATAATCTAAAATAAGAAATTTGACGGGCTAAACTGAGGGTAAAGTTCCAGGTGGAGAGAAATTCTCTCCTCTGCTCTGGGGAGACGCCCCTGCAGTGCTGCATCCAGCTCTGGGGTCACCAACAGCAGAAGGACATGGATCTGTTGGAGCGGGGCCAGAGGAGGCCATGGAGATGACCCGAGGGCTGGAGCTCCTCTGCTGTGAGGACAGGCTGGGAGAGTTGGGGTCGTTCAGCCTGGAGAAGAGAAGGCTCCAGGGAGACCTTAGAGCCCCTTCCAGTCCCTAATGGGGCTCCAGGAAAGTTGGGGAGGGACTCTGGATCAGGGAGTGGAGCCAGAGGACGAGGAGGAATGGTTTTAAACTGAAAGAGGGCAGATTTAGGCTAGATATTAGGAAGAAATTCTTGACTGTGAGGGTGGTGAGACCCTGGCCCAGGTTGCCCAGAGAAGCTGTGGCTGCCCCATCCCTGGAGGTGTTCAAGGCCAGGTTGGACGGGGCTTGGAGCAATCTGGTCTAGTGGGAGGTGTCCCTGCCCATGGCAGCGGGGTTGGAACTGGATAATCTTTAAGGTCCCTTCCAACCCAAACCATTCTGTGATTATGGTATTTCATAAATCATCTCCATTGGACCTTATTTCCGAATTCTGTGGATCCAGACCCCCCATTTGCCTGTATGTACAGTAGATACGGGCTGCTCATAAATCAGCATGGCACAGGTGCAAATCCCTTTGGTCTGTGTTTTGTAAACTCATGTTTCCAGGTTGCTCCTTGTTCCCGAAGCGAGGGAAGTGGCGCAGCCAGCTCGCTGTGCTCTGCAGATGGGTTACCCGTCGCAGCATTTAGCCGCATCTGGTGCCCGGGGGTTGGATTTTCTATTCATCAGCCAGCCAGGAGCAGCAGTGGCGGTTTGGGGACTGATCCAAACCTCACGGTTGAACACACACGGGCAGAGCAGGAGTATCCCTGGCCCTGGTCCACTGCAGCAGGATGAGGGCTGGCGCCAGCGCATCTGTTAGCCTCTCTGACTTTGAGGTGCTATTGAATTTATTCCTCTCTTCAGCAGCTATTCGCTGAACGTCTGCAGTACACGTTAACAGGCAGCTATATGTCAGTGCTGCGAACGCCATGTGAGTACATTAAAACAGATTTGGAAATGGAAAATCTGCTTCCAGGGCCAGGAAGAAGTTGCTAGGTGCAAACTCTGCTACCTGTATGCCTTGAACTCTCAGGAAATCAGTTATTTGAAAGAAACAGATGAAAGTTTCAAATAGGAATTTTTTTTTTTTATTGTGTTGCCCATATACTAGCAAAATATTTATATATACGTTATTAGAGTAAGGGTATCTACAACTCCAGACTGCTTTTACTGTTGTAAAAATCCATTTGATCAAATGGGAGTGAAATCATACACTGCTGCAGCTCTGTGTAGTAGTGTCAATATTATTTGAAAATTTCTGTAGAAGTTCCTCCTACAGAAGTCGAATGGCAGACTTTCTGTGGGCTTTGTCAACCACTCCTTAGACTTTCAGAACTATATATTATAGCGTACAAAGCATACTGACAAAATGATTACCATATTTCTCATTGCTTTCCTCTATGGGCCCTCGTCTGTAAACTTAGGACCAGATCTTTCCACAAATCTTTCAGACTTGCAGAAAGCAGAAGGATTCAGCAGCTGGATCCAGAAGCTCTGAGGTGTTGGCTCTGGTCTTTTCTTCTGATAGGGAATGGGATTTTCCTTATACTGGCCTAAAAGGAGTGTCTCCATTGAACCTTCCCCGGTGCGGCACCACAACTTGTTTCTGCAGACCCAGAGGGGAAAATGGCCCTGTGTGAGGTCATACTGTGATGCTGTTTGTCATCTAGAAAATTAGATGCCCGAATGACTTTGTTTTCTGTCATTTTGGTCCCAAGTTTTGCATCTTTGCCAAAGCACTTGAAGTCACTGAGATTAACTGGGGTAAAACCAGGTAACTAGTCATGATGAATCAGCCTGACAGAACTGCATCACAAAACGTTGAATTTCAAATTACTTTTAATTAATCTAATTGAAATTAATTGCTGCTGCTTCTTTGGAGAGTGTAGACTGGAATGAGTATTTTCATCTTCCAGATCTAGCCCTTCATCTCTCCTCGTTTGCTTTGAAGTGAGTCTTTACAACACCGACATTAGCTAAGAGGGCTATATTAAGAAAGTGGAAAAGCTCTGCTTGTCTATCACATCCCAGGACAGTTAGCTGAATTTTATAAACACAGCTTTGGTAGAAAAATATTCATTAGTGGGAGATGCAGTAAAAAAGGTACAGTTTGTGTGAAAGCTCTCAGAGGCATTATAGAACACTTCTCTTTCCTCCTTAATGACTATGTGCTAATATGACCATTGGCTTTCTACATGTTCCTGTTAGTATTTTTTTATTAATTTCGGGTCACATACAGTGAAAATCCGATACCTTTCATTTTGTATATATATTTGTGTTTGAGTCGTAAGTAAAACCATGACTTAATTTAAAAATAGAACTGTTCAAAATGATTGACAGCTGCTCCAGTTTCCATTAGACTCTTTGGAAAGGCTCAATATTGGCTAAGGATGTGATTGTCTGCACTGGTGTCCGTCAAAAGTCAGTGTTTGCCAAGAACTGCCACGTGTTACCCTCTGAGATACTGCAGATTCATAATATAGTAGATGATTCTTGTCATACCTGTGCTGTTATTTAAGACACAATACTGACCTTGAATGGTGATTATTGTACATTATCTGCCTCAAAGTTCCTATCACATGATAGAACTATATGAATAACAATAATACACCACCTACATGCCTTAATTATCATTGAACAAACTTGTTTCACCTTTTAGATATTGAAAGGTTTGATGACTAGGTATTCTTCAGCATTTTCTAAATCCACCAACCAAAAGTATCTTAGGAGACCTGGTGGGATAATCCTTGAACACTATACAGGAGAGACAATAGTGTAAAATATATGTTCATTTGCCTTTCATTTGCTTTTGATTGTTTTCCTTTTTTTTTTTTTTTTGATTATTATTAAAAGGAAAAAAAATCTGGCTTTAAAGGCATTTTCTTCTTTTCACAACCAATGTTTCATCCTCCGTGGTCCTGCAGTGAATGAATTATTGTGGATTTATGAACATATTAATCATCTCCATGGAAACAGTTTGCAATTTCACAGCACAGGAGTTTGAGTTCCCTGCATGACAATGAAAAAGGAAGGATCTGAACAAGGGCAGCTGAGGGGAGACAAAACACCCCTTCCTGCTCAGGCTCAGTCAGAAGTGATCAACCGCCGCTGTCTACTCCTGGATCTGGGAGAGAAATCAGCCTTTCCAGTTTGTGGGTGACTAACAGCCACCACAAGACCTTTGCAATCTGCAGGCAAGAGCTTCGGTCATGTGTTGTACAACAGACTCAATGTGTCCTCCATGAAAGACTGTGTTCGTAAGGGTAAATTTGTAATTACTATTTTTTTTTTCCCCACAATGGTGTTATTTAAGGAAGCAACTATCTGGTTACGTATTTGGCAATGGTTTGAAACTGGGGACCTCGG
Organism: Burhinus oedicnemus; assembly: GCA_008921705.1. Lineage (NCBI taxonomy): Eukaryota > Metazoa > Chordata > Aves > Charadriiformes > Burhinidae > Burhinus > Burhinus oedicnemus. The sequence continues at coordinate 2,925,774 of VFFE01007869.1, read as the reverse complement.
TAAATGAGACATCTTAACAGCAGAGGAAAAAAAATGTCTGGTGTGAGGCTGAACAGGAATGTCGATCAATAAGACAAATGTCAGGTGTTCAGTATAAGGGAAGGAAAGTAAATAATGAAATTTTAAAAACATGCTGTAAGAGAGCAAAACTCAGAGGGAGAAAAAAATAGTAAAAAAGAACCTCACAATTTTTTTAACCAAGATCTCCTGGAACATTATAGGACTCTATATTTTCTCCTTGTCTGTGCAGACTGGAAGTCTGTTAGGCAGAAACATGGGCTGCCAGGTTTGAATAGCTAAATGCAGCACCTAATCCCAAGGGAGGGACTTGATTTCGCAGAAGATGGCATTCCTCACAGTATCTTTGAGCCTAGAGCCCAGGATGGTAGCTTGTCTTTAATTGCTTGTCCTTAATGGGAGTCGCTTGACAAACAACCTGTGGGACAACATTGAGTCACAGGGCTAACCAGAAAAGAAATATCTGTAAAATTAGGGGAATGAAAGATGTCTTCCATGGTATTTCATGATCTGATCCTGAGGCTTCCAAATCCTGCATTATTTTCTGTCAAGAGGATTTATGAATGTCCTTCTTTACCTAAAACCAGGATCATGTTTCTTTTAGGCTGCAGTTATCAGAACCTAAAATAGCTGTTAGTAGCTTATCAACGAACAGCCAAATGAAGAGTCCAAGAAGAAATGACATTACATTGATGTAATGAACTCTACTCATAGCAGAAACATGCTGTGAGATGTTCTAAAGAGATTATAAAGAGTATAAATTGAATGGCAACCACCTTTCCAAAAAGAAAAAGAATAAAAAAATTATGGATCATAAAGCAAACAAAAAAGAAATGGATGATGATGACTATGGTCCATTTTCATCATTATTTTATCTACTATTTTTCTCTAAAAGTAGCTTAACACTTTTGTTGCCAAACAAATTTACAGAAGGGAGCTGCTGTGTGTAAATAATCTACACTAGGATGGTCTTTGGTTTTTCCTATCAGGTCAACAAGGACCTGGGTAAGAGAGCTTTCTGCTGTCTGGAATTCAAATGGATTTCTTTAGTGGATATCACAATGACACAAGCTCATGCACTGAAACTTCCAACCAGCATTATGTTGACTGAGATATTCATCTGATCGTGGTGCCAACTAGATGTATGTGATCAAATAACTATTAAACGGAATAACTGTGCACGTGGGTAGTGAGTTTCGCAGTGCCGTGCCTTTACCTGGATGCCAGCATCCACGCAGCAAGCAGCTGGATATTCATCCCCGTCCATTAGTTCAGAATCCATGAGCCGAAGTCCTGTAATAGTCTGAAAACAGAGCAGTTGTCTGGTGACATAAAAATTACCGAAAACCGCTCTTTTCTTTTTAAATGTCACATATCTGCTTTCCAGCATTTCTGTGGACTTGACGTCCGTCGTCTCGAGGGCACATGGGAAGCGCTTGCTGACGGGGTGCTGGGTGCAGTGCTGCGGGTGACGGGGAAAGGTGAAGGACCAGCGAGCTGAACCAAAAGTTGTGCATTCAGAAATTTCTTGCTTCAGAAATTGACTTGCTTTCAGAGTAGCTAAGTCACTCCCTCTGGGTCTTGATGTCACCAACTGTAAGACTTAACCTCCCAATGGGCTCTGTTTATCAGTTAAGTAAATTCTGTAAAGCTATATGGCGAAAAAAAGTCAAAATTCTATACAAGTATAAAACAACGCGAGTTATAACTGTATACATCTGGCTTTTGCTTCAGTTTTTGGAGCTTAGCAATACACACACTGTGATGAATTACGTTTATTTAAGTATGTGACTATTTTTTCCATGGTTATTTAGCCTGGGCACAATGCTGTAGCGCCCAGCTATGTGGTTTCCAGAGCCAGTGTCTTCGTGACTTTGTGACTAAACATTTTCAATGTACTAAAATTTTTGTGGAATTTCATATCCCTTCTCCTTCATCCAAAATAGGAACAAAAAAATCAAATCCCTACTTACTGTCTACGTAGCAACGCACTTAGGGGCCACACAGAAGGTCTAGCTACGTGCAAGTTGTTACTGGTATATTTACAATTTAGATGATTTCATGTTATATAGTGCTCTGGCTGGGAATTTGTTAGAAACAGCTTGCATATTATTCGTATCTGCTAAGAATTTGGTCTTTGCTGGTCTTCAGTTTTGCCTGTTTTGTCTTTAGGCAGCGCATGGTTGTCCTTCACTGTCAGAGTTCATGCCCTATTCAGTTATTTTATTCCCTGTAGTTGCTCCCTTCACTGTTCAGGTTATCCAAAGCCAACCATGTCTTTCAGCAGCTGCCCAGCACTCGTGAAATGGGAATTAGCTCTGAAGTAGCAGGTTAAAACACAACCAACACTTCTCCCACAAAGGGTACTCTTAGAAATTAATTATGGTCATAAAGCTGCCAATACTTTCTTTTCATAACATTCATTCTTACTGCTGAGGCAGAACTGATCTCTACAGCTGAAGTTCTTCAACTTAGTAATAGCTCCCTAAGTCACTCTTTTGTGATGATCTTATTCTTTATCGACCTGAACGTGAAAACCCCACAGCCTATTATAACGTGTCAAATCCGTTTAGTGAATATTTTCGGAAAGGTTCCACTAATCAGAGCTGTGGTTGACTATGCTCTTAAAAACAGTGTGTGAATTGAAGGGAAGTGCTAAAACTGGCCAAATCAGGAAAGAATGGAATGTTCTTTGGCCCAATCAAACCACCAAAACTGAAGCTGAAAAGAGTTTTATCTTCTGTTGAGACAGATTCTTTAACAGAATAAATTGTTTTTAGTCTGTAGATTTTGAACATTGCTGTGTCTGCTTGGTAATTCCCTGGACTTTTTCAATATCCTTTTTATATTGTATGAAGAAATAAATACACACTATATGCAACAGAGTAAAAAAATGTGAATGATCTCACAAAAAACCTCATGAAGTTGAAATCAGCTAGAGGAAGATAGTGAGGTCGCCTTACTTTGTCAACAGTAGGTATGCATGCCGTTACTCTAGGTGAAGATGCGGCATCTAAATGTAGCCACATTTTGGGTTAAACCATGTTCTTCGGGTAAGCTGTTTACCTATTAGAGATCCATGAGGAATGAGGTACAGTTTAAGCACTATAGCAGAGGGCTGGGAACTGAGGCGACCTGTGCTCTCTTTCTCCTCATGCACCGTGTGACCTTCTGTGGCAAATCACACACAACTGCACTTTCAGAAGTGGCTTCTTATTATCAGTTCTTCTACTTTCTGAGCATCTGCTATTCATTATGTCAATGACTTTAGGCAGTAACATATAAAGATTGGACTAGACGTCTGACAAAGAGAAACATTGAAAAGTAGGGGTAAAAATTAGACATTTCCGTCTCTGCGTTGTCCAGTTTTGTGATGGAGATGTAACACTTACCTACTTAATAAGCCTTTATGAACCTCAACTGCATTTATGGAAGTTAAGCTCCTGAGAAAACCTAGCGGGGTGCAATGCAGTATTTACTGTTATAAAAAGACAAAGTCAAAACATTTATTTTTAAATACACCCTGCAGAGTGTCAGGAGGGAGGCGTGGTGGTGCTTGCTCTCTGCCCTTTGCAGAGCGCTGCTGGTAGGTGCATGCCTGGAAGCTCCTACAGCTGGAGGACATCCATCTCCATTATCTCCCTCAGCTGTGGCCACACTGCAGACCAGAAACAGCTGCTGCCGGCAGAGCACCTTGGGAAGGGAGGGTGCTCTGGGGAGAAGATTTGTCACAAAAGGAAGGACAGAAGGATGGAAGCTAAAGCACAGCTATTTGTTGTTGCTGTGGAGATGGTGGGCTGGAGCTTACAGAAGGTGTTGGTGTTCCCTCTAGCCTGTTTCTGGGAATGGGGCAGTTGGCGCTTTCAAGGTAAGGACTTGAAGTTGTAATAAACCTCTCACTGAATAGGAGACTGAGGCTGGATTTGACCCCCCTGGGGTGTTATTGTTTTTCAGTTGCTCCAGGAGAGACGATCTTCCCCTGGTTGCCAAGTTCAGTTTGGTTGCAGTGGTTGTACCTACACCCAGGAGCTACATCTGTGAGGGGAGACCCAGTGGCCTCCTGGGTCCACGTGTGAGCACGGGCTGTGTCCTACCCTGGTGTCAGGGTGGGACCTGGGTGTTTGCTTACCCTGCTGTTTTGGGAGCGCTTCTGCAGGGAGGAGGTTTCCAAGTTGTGCCTTGAGCCTAGGGGTGGCTTCCCACCAACCTTTGCCCTTCCTTGGCTGAAGGGAAGTGTGGGAAGGGGCCTCAAGAGGAAGGATGTGGCTGGTTGGTTGACATGGCAGGGGGCTGTAAGGTCTCTCTCATACCTCTATTTTTGTGGGTTTAGCTGCTTGTGGTTTTATCCTGTTTTTGAGCTCAAAGTGCTGCTATGGTGAAGTCGTTTAAAATGAGTCCTGATGACTGATTCTGGCCTTTAATCACCTGACGGGGAGTGGGTGACTTGCTCGGTGGTGAAAGGTATAACCTGTGAGTGAGAGCCTAAGGCAGAGCAGTGCAGTGTACCGTCGTTATTCAGTGTTGTGAAGGGTGAACAAAAAAACGTAAGCGGGACATGTGATGTGGAAGAAAACCTGTGTGGATACAGAAAGATGGAGAACGGTCTCTTGCTGCATCCTTTTTCACGAGAAACATCCTATAGCAGTAAAATAGTGGTAAACCCACTGCTTTTATTTTCCCTCTTCACTGATCCTTATACCTATTCCCCAACTGGAAGCTTTCAGGCATCTTACTAGAATAATCAACTCCTTCCTAGTACAATTTCCTTTCTTTAGGTCCCAAAAGTAGTCAAACAAGGCTACTTAAAGCCAACTGTAAGTGATGGTGGACCAGCCTTATATCTTTGTAGGCTTCAAAGCAGAAGTTCAGCTTGGTCAATGGCTGCTGAGCCCAGAGGAGTTTTTCTGGCTGAATGTCACTGTGCCAAACCTCTTACCTCTGACATTTAGAGAAATGTTCCTTGTTACTGGCTTAAGCTGGAATGGACCATCTGGTGGTACCACAAAAATTGTATATGCCCTAGCAACATTTCTAATAGATTGAGATTTTTGAAGAGGGAGAGATTGGACAGGCACATAGTCTTTGTTTGTAGGTATTTCCTGTAGCAGGCTGACTCCTCTTGATCTGTCAGCTGGTGTTTACAGCCTGAAGGATCAGGACCTTGTTCTGATGCATGAAAAACTTGCTAATTATAAACAATGTAGCAGCTGGGGGGGGGAAAAAAAAAACCACAACAAA
>VFFE01007869.1:2908860-2920498 GCA_008921705.1 Burhinus oedicnemus | reverse complement strand
TTCCCATCCCACACAAAGAATGTGTGAGCATGTGTGTGTATATATATATCTATTATATAAAATGTGGTGGTCTTTTTTTCCTTGCACTTCTAAACTGATGATACGCACTGGTCCAGGTAACACGTGTCCACATAGATGTAACAACAAACACTGAACTTTAGCGACAGGGAAAATAACGGCAGCTATTCTCCTAGATGCTGTAATTTAGCATGGCAAAACAGTACTGTTCCCTCCATCTGACCGCGTATCTGGAGGAGAATGACTGACACTACCATTGTTTGTGTTGTCATGAAATTGTTCAGCTACCTCAGTAGCTCAGCTGCATAATCAATCATTTCCAACAATTAAAACAATGCAGTTCGTTGGCAGCTGACATCCCAAAGTGCCAGCTGCCAGTTTCTCTAGCTTGTGGGTTTTTTGGTTTTAAAATTGCACACGGATGGGAGTCGCCCGACTTTTCTTTCTTCTCCTAATAACTTTCCTTGCTGTGTCTCACAAGCGTTTATCACGGGGCATGACAGTTGAGTCAGCACAGTTGTTGAGGTGAGATCTGCGTTGATGTGGAAACCGTAACTTTTGTTACGGAGCAGCACTCCTCTCAAGTTTCTAAATAAGATGGATAAAGAGGTTAAAGAACTGCAGTATCAACTATTTTTATAACTTGCTTCTCTTTCTAGTGAAAGAACATTAGTTATATTCGGTATTTTCAGTTTCTAAGGAATATATGAATACTCATTTAAGGCTTTTGGTTTAGCATTTCAAAATAAAGAGACGAGGCATCTTCCTGCCATTGGTCTTTGGGAATCTGTTTTCCTGGCATAGACCTGCAAAAACTTCCTTTTCTGTGAAACTGTTCTAGTAGAGTGGCTATTTCTATACTATCATTAACCTACAGTGCTTTTCCTGGGGAGCTGTGATGGAGAAATATCATTTGACTAGAAATCTTTCTGCTTTGTCCTGCTGTATATACTGATGTTTTACCTACCTAATAGAAACAGCGTAGGCTGAGGGAAATCACCTGTAATACAGGTGCTTTGCGTAGCACTTTATAGGTCTCTCTGGACATCTATACGTCATGCTTGCAGCGCCTTCAGCAAGTGCAAACTCAACGTGAGGCTAGTTAAAGGAGGAATTAGGTAGCCTGCATCAGACATAGCAGCTGTCTTTATGGAAAATGGGAAAGGAGATGAGGTTGAAAAATGTTGGGTGAGAGATGAATGGTTAATACACCTTTGTGATAATAAGGGACTTATTTATGCTACCTTAACATTTTGTAACATTGATGCCTGCTTTAATGTTTGGTACCTCCCTGCCTGAAGCACACTGAGAAATACTTTTATCAATGTTTTTTGCCATGATGGTAATGGACAGCAGAGACCATCCTGCGCCTGTTGAACTTGGCGACAGCTTTGGGGCTGAGATTTGACGCTGTACGCGCAGTCCTGCTGCGGCTCATGGGCACTGTTAGAATCTAAAACCAACTCCTTATAACCCATAACAGCACTTCTAGTTATGCAAACTAGCATAAGCGAGTCTCACCCTGTGGAGCATAAACTAATCACAGACTCGGGGATTCCTTCTTTCTTTCCTGCTTGCTCACACACAAGGGTGCGCTCTGACTACTGAATGCTGTAAGAGGAGGAGCGGTCCTTGGTTAACAGGAGTCTAACTGTGGCTGCTGCTCAAAGAGCAGGTATTTGGTGGGGTGGGCTAGTAATTGCAGGGCTTAAGCTAAAATCCTGCAGTCTTGTGTCTGCAGGGTTGTTAGGACCACTTCTGCTCAACTCTGGTCAACATCTACTTTGGCGCTGGTGGGAGAGAATGCTGTTGGTGGAAAGGTGGTGACTGCAGTTTTCTTTCTGAGCTGGCTAGCAGTTTCACTACATGCACGTATTGCTCTCTTGAGACTGTCCCACGCCATCCAAACCCAGGTTGCTGGGTTTGTTCTGTACGAGTAGTGGGGTATGTCTTCTGAAGAAGAAAATCCAGATGTAAGGCCTCTTTTTTTTTTTTTTTCCTTCTCCATGACTTTTTGCAGCATCCATCTTTCATATTTTGATTTCTAGGATTGTAACGTTCTCAGATGTCATTTCTCTTTAAATTTTAGTAAAATTTTCCCTATGTTGGTGGCTTTCACTTCAAAACTCCATAACCAGTTAGAATTTGTGAAGCACTTGTAATCGTTCAGTTACTGCAAATCCCTGCAGAACAAAATCAATCTTACAGAAGTGTTCAGTGACAGAAATCCATCTGCTTACGTTACTGCCTGATCATGTTTCAAAGTCTATTTTTCCTCAGCGTTACCCTACGTTGATAGGACTGTGCAGAAATTAGTGTGCTGAACTACACCTAGTAAACCTGCAATTGAGACATAGGTATCTCTCTTTCAAGAGACTTTCCTTTTTCCTTGTTTTACTTCTATTAAAATTTGCCCATAATGTGTACCTTGGTATACATTGAACCTCAGTGTCTACTTACCTTGCCAAATGGACTTTGTATTCGATGGCACATCTCAAATATTTGCCTTTGAGAAACTAGGTGGACTTTATTTTAACTTGCCGTTTAGGTTGTAATACAAACCAATATATTCTTCCACAAAAAGAACTGTATTTTAGAGAATAATAAGGAAGTTATGTATTTAGTTCTGCCTTCTTGCTGCAGCTGTTAGCACTGATGGTGTCCACTGAAGCACGGATAAGACCTTTCCTCTAAGGAAGCAAGAAATAAAGCCTTGGTTGCTGTATCTAGGGCCTTGTGGACAGGCTCTTGAATCTGGAAAAAGCTCATCGCTTTGGTCTCTTAGCAAGGATTTCTTTCGGGAGCTGGGAATAAATAAAAAACACCACGAAAAGAGGATGGAGGAATTGGAGAAGGTTGCTAAGAGGGTTGTTTCTTGCTTAGATTCTTTTCAACTCTTCTGAGTTGGATTTTTGGTGGGATCTGGAAAAGAGTTGCTCTTTGAATGAGATGTGATCAAAAAGCAGTAGGGACCTGATATTTGAAGAGTCAGGAAGGGAGTTTCAGATTAAAGAGGAATGAGATAAGGAAGGAAGAAACCCAGGAAATAAAATATGATTGAGACTGCCTTTGCGTTAAATGAGTTGGCAGAACTTTGAACTAGAGCAGAAACAAGTGTGATGAAGGCGAGTTTTCTGGAGCATGTCTCTAAGGTGTCTTGCAAATCTGTGAGCTGTTGGAGACTTGTCTCACTGCTCTGGTAAAGAGGTGGCCAAGTCATAGACAGTGAAGTTGATTGTACAAGAAACCATTAAGTTTGATCAGAGAAGGGATGGTTAGAAGCTTTAGCTTCCTTGTGATTTAAACCACGTGTTGAAAGTCCTTTGTCATGAGTGAATTGCTGGATGTCTGCTCAAGGCAGGAGGGTTGAAGTATTTTTGTAGTTCTAGTTATTTTCTACACTTGTGGTTTTTATATGCTAATATGTTTGTTTCTTTCCAGCCTTTAGAATATTCATTTCACAAAGTCTAAAATTTGACACCTGCTGTAGCTTGTATTATCACTTTCACCCTTAGAAACCCAGAAATTATTAAGGTGGAGTAATTGCTATCCGATTATATAATAACTACTTTAATCCAGCAATCATAATATGATTTAAAATGAACCCTTTTGTGCCATTGATTTCAGAATAATTACTGTTATATTGTACTTCTGCAAGAGTTATTCTCAGTTAACCACTTGAAAATAATATGCTCTACTTATTGAAAAAAATAAATCTGATTATCCCCCAAAGCTCAATATTCTTCCTACATCTGCGCCTCAATTGTATGGAGGCACATAATCGTAATGTTTGCTGGTGACCTGAGAGATGTTGAAATAGGCTCCTTTCTGTATCTACTCCAGGAAATATCAATAGGCCTAGTACCTAATTCAAAGTAGCCTTTTTTTAATGGTGGTTTTTTTCCCTGTGACCCAGGGACATAGTCACTGTTCAGACCTGATGGGTTTGTGACTTAAGCTTAATCATGAAAGAGCGATAACGACAGAAGGAAAATATTTTCCTTTTTTCCCTTCTTCCTGCCTCCTACTTCTGACTTTTGGTTGTCTCTCTATATATGTAAAGTTTTCTAATAAGACTGCCAAATTTAAAATCTGTTAGTCTCTGCAGTAAGACTGACTAGGAAGGAGATGTCCATACTTAAAGATAGGAAGAAAAATATGCTGTGGTTGTTCACAGGTCTGTGGGAGCATTGCCATTCTAAGTGCAGAGCCCTTGTGTAAGTCTTTACAGAAATGGAAGAAGACATTTTTACCTTGTTTATCTGTAGAGCTGCTGTAATCAGCAATGAAAGAAGATGGTGACACATCAAAAAGCATTTCAAGCCAGCAAGGAAAACTATCAAAATAGTAATGAAAAGAAAAAGTTCTTGAGTTTTCTGTCCTACTCAGGGGGTCCTGAATTGGGTGGTTGCACAACACAGCCTGAGTGATGGTAAGAGAATCCAAAGGTTGATGGTGATGTTAGCGAGTTCAAAGGAAACGTCAACCAGTTGTCCTTCTGAACTCTTAAATTCATATATTGCAGGGAAATGAGATTTTCAATGGGAAAAGAGATTTTTCAATAGGAAAATCATGGGAAAATTGTGCTTTCTCTCAGCTTTTCCTGATCTCACAAGGGCTTTTGTGTGGCTCCTTCCCTGCTGTGTCGCAGAGATGGAGAGCAGGGAAAGGCGTTTGGCTACTCATTCCCTTTGCATCTTCCCTAACTGAGAGAGCAGGGAAGAGTTTTGGTCCTTTCGTTATTAACAAAACCTTTCTTGAAGAGAAGTGAATTACTATGTCTTCTGTCTGAAAATTACTTAGATGACACAGATTGATAAATTGAAAATATTATAGTGGAATGAGTGACAAGACACTAATATTTTACCGAAACATGCATTTAGCTGTAGCATTTATTTGTTGCTAATAACTATAATGAGTTAAGAGCTCTTTGTCACGGAAGATCCAAATTTAAATACCAGATCTTCTTTATGGGTCACTGTTGGAGTGGCTACAGGAAAAGATATTGTTAAAAAGAGATCCAAGTTTTACAGCTTTGGTTATATGTAGACAAGATTGTCACATCTTTTCAATGAGCTCAAGAATATGGGTCAGCAAATTTGAGAACGCATGAGCGGGCTCATAAAACAAAAGTGAAAGACTGACTAATGTGTCAAGTATTGACATTTCTGCTAGCTTTCCCATCTCTCCTGTACTACCAGGACTGAGTAAATAATTTACAAAACTCATGTTAGTCTTCCTGCTGATACTAAATGATTTTTTTTTTTCATAAATTTATAAATTTCTTCTGGGAAGAGCTTTCAATGGTTTTGGAGCTGCGGTGTTGAGGCATGTGTTCCTGTGGTTTACCTAGTTTTCAATAAGTGACTTCCCCCACTCCTTCAGGTGCGTAGCTCTGCTGTTGGCTGTTTCTGAAAGGTCATGCCGAAAATTCCAGTTACTTGAGTAAAATACAACATTTTAAAGTACAGTTCAAATTGTTATTGAAATGTAATGTAAATTATTACTGAAAGTGTACAGCAAATGCAAATTGAGTCAGAAGTTACGTCGCTTGTACTTTTTTCCTCCTGTATGTATCAATACTAGTCTCATCAAAACACGTAATCCTCTTTGACAGACCCACGTGTCCATTCAACCCTTCTGAACTTATTGCTGCGGCACAGGGGTAATGCTTTTTGGGCAGGTTCTCCCATTCGTTTCCCTCATCAGTATCAGACTCTTTTCATCCGTGGGAGTGTTGACACTTCCACTGGGCCCACCTGAGCTTGCTGGCCACGGAAGGTTTGTAGTAGTTATTGCTTCTCCATATGCTAGTGACTGGCGTCCATCTGGAACATAGTCAATGTCTTGGGGGGGTGGGGGAAGCTCAAAAAGCCTTTAGACACTTGTTCTGCTTATCTTAACTGTAGGGCTCAGGTTGCTGCCAGAGGAAGACATATTTATGGCTTGAATGTTTTATTTTAGTGTTGCCTTCCTGAAAGCATCCCTGATTCCTTCAGGCTCATTGGGGTCCGTGAGACTCCTTCCGGTTTCTCTGCTTCAGGCAGAGTTCCCTGATTCAATGCCAGTCTTCCCTTACAGTGTTTACAGAGGGGTTTTGTCACCTAAATACGCATTGCCCTTTGGATTTTATGTATGATCAGCACCTTCTGCTTTTTGGCACTTTCTTGAAACCCTGAGGAAGTTTGAGGAATGACTTGTTTTGGATCGTCTTTCCCTTCTTTCTTTCCTAAAGCCCTTCTATTAAACTAAACAAATACGTTATTTATAGCGGACCTCTTGCACCAGGTCAGCCTCCAGTGCTCAGAAATGCTTGCAAAGCTGCTGTGAGTCCAGGTCATCATGATTCTCTTAAAGGAAGTGAGGGAGGTGAGTAGAGAGTGATATCTGCATGCATCCCCCCACCACCTTTTAGTGCTCCCCTGGAGTCAAACCCTGGGATGTTTATAACACATTTTTTGGCATGTCTTTGCTGAGACTTTCCTGCTGGATTTCCTGCTTATTGGAAGAAAAGAGCTGTAAGTTACCTCTGTGGGAATTTCTTGGGTTTCAGATATTTTTTTTCTTTGGAAAATCTATACACGAAGTGAAAGTATATGTCTAGGCAAAAGCAGTTTATTGATGTTCAAAATCTAATTTAAAAATTACATTCTTCCAGTTTTCACACGAAGGCAAAAAATTCAAAGTTTTCACACGCTCTCCGGAAGCAAAGCTTTACATCTTGTTCTCCTTCTGTCCCAGTCCTGTCTTCCCTTTTATTTCCTAGACTTTTTATTTACCATTTCACTACTCCTCCCTCTCCTGTAAGCTTCCTTCTCCCATGGATTTTCTTTTCCCAGTTAGAAAAAGGAGAAAATAAAGTTTCTTATTATTTTATTGTTCCCAGAAGATGGCAGAAAAATGGCAATAAATAGGACTTGATGATAAGTAGTTCCTTCCTTTTCTGTGGACAAATAAAGAAGAGGTTGATGTGTTTGGGTTTTTTGCTCTTTTTTTCTTTACTCTGTTGTGCCCTTTCTTCTATTCTTGGGCGTCTTCCTTCACCTACCAGAACTTTGAAGCTGCTCATGTTAGAGCAAAAATCATTAGGCTCAAATTTGTGACAAATATTTACTGCTGACCCAAAAATGGAGACAAAAACCCATCAAGGCCCAAGTCTGATGGAAGAGGCTGATGTTGAGCAGGGATGATCAGGGTCCTCGGGGCAGTAGGAAGCAATGACTTTTGTCCATGGGAGACTCTGCTAGGCACCTCCATCGCAGCCGTGGCTTGACTGGCAACTGGTTGCCTCATTCAAAGACAGGGCACCACCAACCTCCCGTACCTGCACTGCCCGCTGAACAGTCTTGCTCAAACGCTGTTCTCCAGCAGTGACCAGATGCACCTACTGAAGAATTACATTTGGATTTTATTGCTTCATATTTTTAACTTAAGCCCTAAAATGCTGAGACAGCTAAACGTGTTCTGAGCCACTTTACAAATCCCAATCATTCCAACACATGACCTGTGTTAAGTTGATTAGTATATACACTCTTCAATGTTTTTGCAAGAAAAGGATGACTTCAACACTATTCTAGGCTAGGATTTACAAGACTTTGTCATTAAATATGCATTTTTATGCTGTTTCCACAACATGACTTTCATTTTATTGCTAAAGTGGTATAAATTCCACTGTGAACACTCCCAGTCTGCTGTGAAATGCTATTTATAGAAGAAACAAATGTAGCTGCAGTCCTATATTGATGCTTTACTGGCCCAAGACAAGCTGTATTTCGTACCTGACACTTATGAACAGAAAAGCAAGAAGAGGAAATGCTGTTTCAAGTGGTTGTGGGTTTCATGTGGCATCGTAGGAGATCACATCAAGTAGTGACTAATGAGACTACTTATCAGGATTATTTGAAATACCAAATCGGGGTGACGGTAACAAATTGTCCTTTTATGCTGTCTCTGTAGCTAGATGAACTATTTCCAGTCATTATTGCTGAAATGGTTGTTTCAGAGGACTGTGCAACCGCAACCTTAGCTGAGAGCTTGGACTTAGAGACACTTCTTGAATGACTCGAGTGGTTGAGCACCGCATGTGAAGTGCAGGGAGCCGCAGTTTTGATGCTGAAAGGCTGCTGCACATCAGTAGTTGTCACTGGTGTTGGTGTAACTGCCCAGGAGAACCCTGTTTCCACCTGGGCTTATCTAATCAAATGATGTTGTCTTTGGAATGTGCAGAAACACCTGTCCTCACTATGATGCTGGAGACCATGAAGGGGAAGGGTGTAGAGTAAAATGTCAGAGGGTTCTTGCGTGATGTACTGACTGCATCTCTAAACTTGTATTATATGGTGGGATGTAAATCCCTATGTTCTACACTTAGTCCAAAACAGACTCCGTAACTATTCAGTTTTTAAACTTTTTTTTAGTCCCTGTTGAAGAAAAAGCTGTTGATGCTAGTCCAAGTGGGCCAGTGTTCTTTTTTTCCTTCCCTGTGTCAGGGGCTGGGGACAGCAGTAAGAACAGTGCCAGCCGCAAGAACAACTAGTAGCTCCTCAGGTTTTGGAGATCTCGATGGTGCTGTGGATATAAATATCTGTTTGGGGTTGCTTTGGGCTTTGCAATCAATTTTTTGTTATTGGTCTTCCAAAACAAAGACATGTCAAATATTCCCAAATGCCCCTTGCTCATTTCTTTCTTCCTCTTCCGTGCTGCATGATGGCAGTGGAAAACCGCTGGTGTCAGTTAATCTTCTGAAAACCTCGAGCCCTTGTAAGAACTGGTGGATTTCGTCAGCTGATTTCAGGGTAGTTTGTTCTGGGGGAATTACATATGACTCGTGGTTAATATTTTCTAAAGACAAAAACTGAAAGCAGGAAACCGCCCTCGCTCTGCGGTCACTGGCTCGGTACCCAAGCAGTTACCCCAGAAAAGAAGGATTTTGCTCTAAGGATCACTGACTCCAGCTGGCTTAGTCTCTGGTCTGGGATGCATAGGAGGCTTCATCTCTCTTCAGGAGATATACAGACCAGGGAATAAAATACTTCTGTCGGAAGTAAACATTTTTCTTCCTTCAATCTTAAGTCCAGAATTTGCAGATTTTGTAGCTGTCTTTATGGGTATGGGTACTAAAGCATTTGACACTTAATGACTGTTTTTTCCCTTTATATTTCAAAATTATTTCTTTGTATATGGAAAAAAACAATCTTTGTCATGTCTAAGTGAAATCATACAAAGTACAAAGCACTGGATAGTAATTTGATGTTAGTAGGCTTGAAACTTACTGTAGCAATCATATGGTTTAACAGGGATCAGGCAAGAAAAAAAAACTTAACAATTTAGACTGATTTTTTTTTCACCAAAAACTGTAAAATGATAATTGAATAAATTCAGAAAAGTTGTGTGCCTCTTTCTCATCCCAAGACAAATAAGTGTATTAAAAAACTTGAGATTAGAAATTAAATTGATATAACGAACTGATGCAAACCATTGTAATCCGAGATTCCTTATGATTAAATCCAAAATGATAAACCACACTTACACCACCAAAGCTTTGTAAAGTAGTTTGTCTTGGCGAAGCTGCTATGGGTGGATGGTAAACTGTGTTAGTTTTGATGCCGGGGTAATTATGCAGTTCTGAGGTCTTGATTGTGTGGCTGCAACTACCAACTTTTGTGACTGTGCTTTCTTGACATACTGAGTTTGAAGAGCCCCTGTCTGCACGCGGTCCATTGCCATGCTGAGATCTATTTTGTCAAAGACTACGGGATGCTTCACTTGGTATGCGTATCTGTTGGGAAAGTGCTAATTTTCCTGGCAAGTGAAGGACTGAACATCTGCCAGTCTTCACTTCCCAGGCAGCAAACAATGCGAGGAAACTGCTCTCCATGCTGTTGAGGTGTCAGTGCTGTCACAGTGCCTATTAATCCTGAACGGGAGACGTACTCATTCCTAAGCACTGGATGGTCAGTTTGCTAAGCCTAATTTTGTCAATCAGTTAAGACTTAATTTAATAGTATGATTTGGGGTTTTTTTGGGAAACTAAGCAGTTAAAGGATAGATGTACAAATGAATTAAACGTAGCGCTTTCCACCCCATCCTCAATTTAAAATAAAAAAGAAAAAAAACCCACCAAACACAAGAAAACCCTAACACACTCACATCAAACCCAAGGAACAAGACCCCAGACCCCAACCCCAAGAGTGTTTTGTTTATTTAAAAATTTCCTTTTCTAAACCTCTCACTCAGTTAATATGGTTTTCATAAAGAGACTGTCGAACATCTGCTGTGTTTGGGAAATCAAGGAAGACAAGGCTGTTTGGAAAAGTGTGTGTGTGGGGAGGGAGCCCCGTTCGGAGAACACCACCCAGCTGTTGTGCACGTTTCGGTGTAATCAGGTTTCATCGTAATGTGATATTATGTGTGGAGGAAGGTTGCAAAAGCAAATGAAATAATAGCAGGTTCTTTTATAGCTCAGCTAATGTACAATGTAACTATTTTTACATACCTTGTTGAAAGAAAAGAATCCTTTAAAATACAGATTTTATGTTTTTTTGGGGGTTTTTTGGTTTTTTTTAAAGATGTTTAATCTAATAGCATGTTTGTGGCAAACAGTCCCTGGGAGATGGCATGCTCTGAAGAGAGCAGCTGCCTCTCATCCTTCTGTACTGTCCCTCTGGAGAGAATGGGTGAGAAAATTCCATGCTGTGCGGTCATGTGGCACCTACTTAAGATAAACAAATCCTCTGTTAAACTATCAGAACTCACCTGTCGAACCTTTTACCTACTCTTTTCAATGTGTGTTTAATGCAAAAATAAATATCTCTCAGATAGTAATAAACCTGCCAAAACGAGTAAGATACATACAGCTGGTCCAGACTGCTTGAATATTTATTAAGCTGGCACGGGATTTTTGGCCTTGCTTGATTATTATATTTTCATTTTGTTGGGTGTTTTTTTTTTTTTTCCTTCCTGCTTAAAAACCCAAACCCACAGAGCAGTGTCCACGGAAGGAGGAGAACTATCTCGGTATCGAGTACTTTGCAAATCCTTATCTTGACCTGAGTGACTTAAGCAGGCTGTTTGATTTCTATATTTATAAAGAAAATTCTTTTGGTTAGGACCATAATAACAGATCGTACATGGCTGCGGCTGGGCTGAGGGAGCTCTCGGAGCACGGGTCAGTTTTCTGACAACAGCCGCTTGGGCAGCATCATTGCATGTTGGGGAAAATTAAGGACATACCTTCTTTTTACAGTTATTAAGCACGCGTAACTTTCTTTCCCCCTGTGTCTTTGTTGGGAAGTGCAACATGTTGGCTGGCAGCTGGGAATTTATAAAGCGCCTTGAAGTGAAGAGTTTGCAAGGAAAATTACAGTTGCAGCTCTGAGGCTTAGGAAAGGGAATATATTCTCAATTTATTTAACAGGGTGGTTAGTGCAAAGTCTTCCTTTCACAAAGTGGCAATTAAATATCTCATGTTGAAGAAATATTGTTACTAAAGCCCATTTAAATAATACAGGGGAACTTTCCTATTGAGTTTCCAGGCCACAAGTACGCTAACCAACAAATAAAAAGCAAATTAAAAAGCAAGCAAACCATCTGACAGCCAGAAACGTTTGCAAAAAAAAAA
>VFFE01007869.1:2870276-2900156 GCA_008921705.1 Burhinus oedicnemus | reverse complement strand
TAAACAGCAGCTAGATTTTAAAAGTGTTTTAAAACCTTGTTTGTGACTGTCTCATGGAAGTGATGGGTAACTCCCACCCTTCATTTACCTTCTGCCTTGGGCTCAGTCTCTCTGGTGGCTCAAAGGCAGACGCTGCCAGGAGTTTCTCCCTTCTACAACTTACCCTATGTCTCTTGTAACCCCAGTCACTGGATAAAGAAAAAACATGCAAAAAGGATGGTGAAAATGTGGCTGGAGTAGCTGCGCAGTGTCCAATGGGTCCGTGCGCCTCTATTGCAGCGATACCTGAATGACTGAGGTTCTGTTATGTATTTTGGTTATCATTAATTAACTATGAAGATGTTACTACTTCTTTATTCCAGCCAATGATCTAGATTTCTTGGGGAAGCTCATGGCATAGAAGCTAGAGAGTTTGCCAATATCTGATAAACTCATTTCCTAAGCTTTTGCCTTTACTACTAGACCAGAAAAAAATTCGTAACTTTTCTGATAGTGCTCTGAAGTTCCTAAGTTCCTCCTTGGACAAGAGGAGCAAACTAATCGGGAAAGACTTGAGGGTTACACAGGCTTTAGAGATCGTCAGGAAAACATCCTTATGTCTCCCAGGTCTCCCTCCCCAGTATTTCTAGGATGGGAACTTTTACTACTTGATTTAATCATCATGTAAGGATTCATTAATCTTTTTTTTTTATTTTATTTGATTGCTGCAGCAGAGCTGCTAGAATGAAACAGAAGTGTATTTTTCTGGGTGATAGACATGGGGATCAATTTTTGAAGAAGCAAAAGTACAAAATAATTTGGCTTAATTTTCTGTCAAAACACTTCAAAAGTCTGATCAGCTTGTGTGTGAATCTTGTTGCTTGAATCTTGTTGTTTGAATCTGGCACTCTGTATGCAGTGGTTAATGGCTATTTTTGGGCTATGATGCAGTAATATGGAGACAACGGAAGAGTCCTTTGGGAAACTCAAAATATATTGCAAATCTTATCTAGGTGGAATAAAATTATCCAACTTGACACTGCAGAAAATGTGGGGATATCACTTTAGGATGCATGATTAAACTGAGTTTTATTTCTTATTGTGGTATCTTGTTTTGTGCTGACAGAACCCAAGTTACAAGCAATTGCTACGTATTTTGTAGATAGCTGCATTTCCTATTCCATACTTTGTCCTGCATCATTTTTAAGATCACAGACTCTCCACATTATAGAAAACTAAGAACATGTGGGCTTTGGTTGCATTTGTGTGGCCTCACCACCCCCAGAATTGTGTGACTCCATTTTTCTATCAAAACTGTTTAAGTCAAAAATGAAGACTGATTCTCTGAACCTCACTTCTGGTGAGCCGTGATGCGAGATTGGCAGCAATCTGTTTCTCAAACAGGGAAAACGCTGTGGAACAAAGGTTTATTTGGTGCAAAATCCAGAAGGATGATATTGTGGAACACTTTAATAATTTTAATTTTGTAATGCTAATGAACTTTCTGTCTCTTGCCTGGTTTTATTTGGTGGGAGAGTTGTAAAGTAAGGGAAGCAAACACTGGAATTACAAGGGCAATCATGCTTCATAATCACCACCCAGCAGAGGCTTTTATTTCGGCAATGAAAAGGAAATATTCAGGACAGTGACATTAATTTTATTGCTTTGGTAGGCAGGTCCAAATTAACCAATTACAGGCATATGTTGAAGTGAAAATCACAGCTGGAGTACATCAGCTGCACAGAGCTTCTGCTGCACCCCAGGGGATGGCTTCTAAAGCTCAAGGTAGGGTTGCTGAAGATATTTAGGCTTCTTACTTCCATCTGAAAACACATGGAATTGGGCACCTGTTATGGACTTTTATCATGGACTTGGCTTGCAAGAATTTTTTTTGCATACTTCAGTAAAAGAAAACTTTATGCAAGTCCACATGCTCTTAGTACAACAAAGACTTCTAGGGAAAGAAATACGGCTGTTTAAATCAGAATGCACATCTGTTGATGTAAGGTTTTTGTCAGTAGCGTGGGGTTTTTGCTGTCTATTTTGTTGGGGTTTTTTTCCTGCTCAGCTCGGAATGCAGATGGGGAAAAGTGTGGTTATTTCTGACAATGATTGTGTGAAGGCTTTGTACATGACACAACTGAATAGCAAGGAGAGGCTGAATGATGAGACATATAAGATCGGAGGGCAGCCTTATGGCAGACTTTGTTCTCCCTGACTTTAAGAGTCATTTGCAATATGTGATTATATTTTATCCCATATTACTTTCAAAGTAGTTTGGGCAGTATCTATTTTTTTCCTCTTACTTGAGTTGTGTTCTTGGAGTGCTTGAATACTTTTTTTTTTTTTTTCCCCCTTCATTTATTTTTCTGGAAGTGGTTCAAAAGACATTTGGAGAAGTTAATGAGACAATTTGTAATTTATTCTTTTTTTTTTTTTCTTTTGGGGGTGATCCAAAGCCATTTGAAGGCAATAGAATGCTCTCATTGACTCTGAAGAGCTGTGGGTTAGGCCCTCGATGAGAATTGGTTTTAGTCTACTGACAATTAGGTGATATCTCCATATGTGAAATTATAAAATACAAGTATAAACATTATAGCTCAAAATGTTTTAGTAGTGCTTTGCAGTTCTGTTTTCCAGCATGCCGTAATTATACTGCCTTGCTGGCCCTACATGTGGTGGGGCAGACTAGTATTCTGGTACAAGAACCATTTCAAAATAACCAGAGGCTATTAAACTGGTAATTAGCAGTACCAAAAAAAAAAAAAGAAAAATAAGAAAGGAAGCTAAAATCCAGATTCGTTGTTGCAATGGGGATTTTTTTTGGCAATAAGCGAGAACAAGGCTCCTAAGGAAGCACAGGAATAGGTACTCCTGCCTTGGGACTGGAGGTGGACTGGCTGACCTCTAAGCCCCTTACAGCTCTATTTTGTCTGGGTGGTGGTGGTGGAGTTGTTTTGTAGTTTGTTATTTGGGGAGTGTTGGCTGAGGGGTTTTTGGGGCTTTTTTTTTTTTTTTGGACCCTGCGGAGTCATGGTCGTGAAAACTATTAGTGGTATGTTAATTATACATTAGAGTACTGTGATGACAAAGTAGAGGGTAAATATAAATGAGAGGGAAGATATTGAGATAAAAGGAGAATGAAGAGGAGAACTGAAGTTGCTCTCACTGGTGAATAAAGCTCAATGTCACCCCTTTTATTTGTTACCTGCTGGAGGCGAGGAGGGAAATGTGTATTTGCAGCTATGTTAACATTAACACATTCAAAATTGAAGATAAAACAAAACTGACCTATAGGTGTTTCCCTTTGGTTTGCTGGTTGTTCTGATAACTAGTTTTGGGCAAGGTTCACCCACGGATGTTTCACTGGCAGACAGCAACGTGCTCGTTCCCAATACCTGCCGTGCCAGCCTCGCTACACGAGATGTGAATTGCAGGGGCAGATGTATGAGCTGGGAGCCATTCCAGATCCATCTTTTAAACAACGAGGTGCTCCGCGCTGATTGCACCAAGTATGTTCCTCTGTACCCATGCCAGCAGCTGCAGCAAAGGTCTGCTTTGAGCCGTGCTGCTTGGTAGACAAGTCAGGTGGGGAAACTGTTGCGGCAACTGCCCATCCTCAACACGTTAGCTCAATCGGTCTTCAATGATGAGTATCTTGCTGATGTCTGGAAACTTCCTCAGATGTGAATTTTATTAAAGTGGCGTTGGCTTATTTCCTAGGATAGCTTTGCTCCATTCTGAAGTGGCCTCAGTTGCAATTTTTACTCTTGTCCCGTTGATAACTTCCCATTATTGATTTAACTGACAAGGTAGTTGATGTGTAGGGATCCTATACCTACACTTGGGCTTCTTTAATATTGCTGGCTTTCTACTTTGGGGTGAACCTATAGTAGCTTGCTTATGTTTCACTTAATGAGGTTTCAATGTGAGGTGGAGGCAAATGCGGGCTGAGACCCTCCACCCTTGTATGTGTATTAAGTGCTTGCTCTTCTCTGTTCATGCGCGCTAAGAAAGAAGGGCTGTGCTCCTCAGCAGAGCTGTGCACAGCTGGCTCAGCCTCCCATTGTAAACCTCAAGTTTCTCAGAAACACAAGGAAATGACTCTGCTGATATAATTTGATTTTTTTTTTTCTCCCCCAAGTAACATACAGTTGCTGACTAATACCTGGCTACGGTTCAGATTGCTTTGGTGGGGGGTATTAATGCTTTATGGCATCTCGGGGGTATGGTTGATAGCTTTATAGATAATTACAGTGCTGGAAACAATATGTGATGTATGTTCTGTCGTGGGGATTTGAGTTGCACCCTGTTTCCCAGGGCTTTTAGTACTAATATCTTTTCTCATCCATTTCAAATAGCAAAGAAAGAGCTGGAACAGGCTGTTACGCGTTGTCCTAGCCCAAACCCCAGACTTGTGTGTTCTCCCCCACCACCTTCAGGAAAGCTCTATGCTCCAACCTCTCGTTGGCTCTTCTCCAAGGCTTACACCTAGGAGAGGTCATACATGCTTCTTCCAAGGACGTTTTACAGGATAAAGAGACTCTCTCCTCTGCTTCTCTGAGGGAGGAATTCAGAGTGGTGGATGTCACGTCTGTACCCAGGGAAGACTTTGATGTAGCCTGCACACTTGGTGCTGGGTTAGGGTGGTGGAATGAAAGGTCAAGGTGCTTTTTGCCTATGCATCCATATATCTGCTGCAAAGATTTTGTAACTTAGATTTGAGCATATGAAACATGGGGCTTGCGAGCAGCCTCGGGGACAGTGCTTCATTCCTGGCTGGCAGAGGGAAGGCTGAGTCACAGTTTCTAAATATGATGGCAGTTAATATTAACAATAAGTGGGGAAGAAAATGAAAGTCTGAGGAGGGGATGTGGTCTCTTAACCTTTTTAGGCTGGTAATGTAACTCGTAAGATTAACTAGCCTTCATTACAGTGCTCTGATGAAATCCAACCTTAAATTAAACTCAGCTGAAGTGTAACCTTCTGTTGTACAAGTCCCTAAGGGCTGGACAAGTTCCCTTCCAGGAAGGAACCAGAAATGGACAGGAATGTTTTGCTGTCCTCTACAGTCACTACATGTTCCGTGTGACCCCTTTGTGGGACTGAGCCTGCTGGGGAGGTTTCATGCCCTAAAACCAAGCTTGTAAGGCAGGTTCTCTTGTGTGCTGCACTTCGTGTCATGTTCCTTCTTTTGGCCAGATTAAATGTCTCTCAAAACACAAAATGATACTAATACTGTACTTGCATGCTTGAGAATATAAATGAATATACTTGCAGAGCCAGAAGATTAAGACTTGGATGAGTTAGCTATAAAACTCTCCTCCATCATCCAAAGAAGTAGCATCAAGCCGTGACCTCTCTGTGTCCAGACATGCTGCAAGACAGAAGCAGAGATTAAATGTGACTAGCCTTCTTGTTGGCTTAAAAAAAAAAAAATTACTTTTACCAACTTTCCAAACACTTTGCACACAGCCCTGTATGCTGCACCATTGAACACGTAGGCAGGAATTGCCTTTTATTCTTCTTGTCTTTATCTCCTGTATGTGCCAGGACAGGTGTCCAATGCCCGCTGGCTATTGCGGACAGCAGAGCAGGCACTCCCAAAGGGATGTCCTTCCTTGGTAACACTCCATAGTCTCCTCAGTGCCACCTTCAGCCTCCTGAACCTACACAAGTGTACCTTCTCCAAATAGATATTTCAGCTCTTATCCAGAGATAATCAGAACTTCTCCAGGGATTTGGGAGGAGCTATGGGGAGATCTGGCTTTAAAACTCAGAACTCCTTTAGAAACAGTGAACTGGTGGCAACTGAGTTTGTACTTCTTGGCAGACTCTTCAAGGACGTGGTGTGGCCTCTCTGCTGGGAGCCACAAGGTCAAGTGTTTCTACACCCATACTCGGACATGTCCCTTGACGTAGAAATGTTGAGCCACACAGCGTCCCATCGGTCTGACTGAACATTTAATGTCACAGTCTAATTAGGCCATGACTTTTTATAGAGTGCAAAATACAAGGCCTTCGCGGTGTAGACAGTAATTTCATGCTACATTTATAATTTATTTTAGTGAAGTCAGGCTGTATCACTTACATAACAGCCAAGCTTGGAAAGAAGAAAAATTTCTAATATTTTTGCACCTTCCACAAAGTTACGTAGCTAATTCAAGTGAGGTGTTTTACTACAGCACAAAGCCATTAGGCTGCGCTCAACTGCTGTGCCACGGTTATAATGTAAGGTAAATATTCTTAAGCTATTTGGACAGGAGGAAGTTTGGAAATTAAGTGTTCTTAGGTGATACCTTTATCACAGGCCTGGATCCTTCCTGTTGGTTGGTCACATACTCATATACCAAAATGTGTACGTATAAAAATACGACAGGTCTCTTCTCTCTTTCAGTCAATTCCAGCAGCTGTATAATGATTAACTTTTTTTTTGCAATCCATCCAACCAGCTTTCAAGAGTTACTCTCTGCTGTGAAAGTGTCCTGAAGCATTAACTACACAGTTTTCAAAATCTTCCTGCTCTCCTATAAGCTCATCAGAAAAGAACGTGGCACACCCACCATCCTTCATGTGTGAAGCACTTAAAAGTGAGAGTTTTTCTTTCCCTGAGGAATATCTCCATTTAGATTTGTGTCCCTACTACAAAATGTTTTGTCAAGTTAAGTGTTGCTATAAAATTAAAATGCAGCGACTAGTATGACCTTTCATTTAAAAACTGTTGGAAAAATAAAGGAGGGGAAATGGTTGAGCTTTTAGTCTTCATTTTTAAAAACCTTGAGTTATTTTCCTTGGTGAAGGACAAATTTTGAGTCACACACCATCAAATATTGAATATATTTACTGCTTATGTAAAAGAGTAACTTTATCTTAGTGAGATAGAGGAGATTAAAACAAGCAGGCTGCATTCCTAAATTCAATTGTTTTCCTGGGAGATGCCATGCAGCTTGGCAATAGATTGACACCGTGTCAAATCTGCTTCTTTAAAATTGCGCTCAGACGAGTTGCCCTCTAAACGTGTCCCTGAAAGCGGCGCTGCCTGATGCGGTACCTAATGAAATTAGTGAATTAAATTTCTGAGAAAGTATTATCCGAACGCATGAAGCCCTTTTCAGACTGTATCATTTGTTTGAACATTAAATTAAGCAATCTCCTTTCCAAAGAGCTCAGGAGAGCGCTCAAAAGGGCCAGCAGCATGTCTTCTGCTCCCTCTGGAGGAAAACGCGTTTACTTTGCCTGTTTGTTCTCCGCTCAATAATTGAACTCTTTGCGAAGGGTGTATCAACAATAAGTTGACAAATCGGGGAGGACAGTGTTTACTAAGGTAAAATTAGACCCGTGTCATAGGCCTTGAAATACATCGCGGCACTCGATGAAAAGGTAACGGCTGATGCCTTGAGCCAGTTGCTGCTTGACGGCGCTAACTGGGAAGGATATTTGGTGATGACTTTGAGCAAATGCAGTCAATAGCCAGTACATCCTACTAGAGGCAGGCACGGCCCTTGTTTTGCTATCGGCCCTTATCGGTCTGGACACTGCAAAAAGAGATGCCATATGGGCGGGTATCAGATAAAGATTAAAGGTCGTGTTTTTTTATCAACTCCAACGTTGAGCTGGCTGAATAGAGGACAGCAAAAAGCTCAATCCGCAGACCACCTGTCAGGGCAAGCCCGGCATTACAATTTAATATATACACTGTGATTAGAAAAAAATAATGAAATGCCAATACTTCCTGCAAATGCTCTTCCTTTCTGCCCTGTCTCCTGGCATGGAGATCATACGAAAAATCTCGGTTTAAGCAATAATTAAAAATGTGCTTCCGGCACCAGGGTTGGCATGGCAAAGCCTGGAAATGGGACCCTTTAAAGCTTTAGAAATATAAAGGAACTATTTTCTCTTCCTTGTAATTAAAACGTAGGCATCGCTGCTTGATGGTTGCTTGATTAAACTTTTCAAATCCAAGTAGGTATAAAACAGCCTGCGTTTAAGTTATGTGCTGCTGGGCACACTGAAACACGCCGTA
Source organism: Burhinus oedicnemus (assembly GCA_008921705.1). Taxonomy (NCBI): domain Eukaryota; kingdom Metazoa; phylum Chordata; class Aves; order Charadriiformes; family Burhinidae; genus Burhinus; species Burhinus oedicnemus. The sequence continues at coordinate 2,892,154 of VFFE01007869.1, read as the reverse complement.
TCAAAAATATAAGTGAGGAAATGCTGGCAAGGAACCAACAACAGTCAGCTGCTGTAGAACTGAGGGGCACTGATTTTGGGCATTGGTATTTGTGTGTGAATGGCTTTTAAGGACAATAATGGGGAAATCAATGTATCTCGGAGCAGGTACTTTGATATACTTCTCCAGCTTGGGAAACTTTTTATCCTTTTCCCCTCTCATTACTAGCCTTGCTGAAAAGCTTGACTAGATTTGGGGTTTTCAAGGCTGGAAAATATTGGAAGAACATAACGTGATTTCATTTTTGCACATGAGATCCGTCCTGTCTAAGCAGCCCGTTAGGGATGCAATTTATTTTATTTATACTAAAACATCTGGTAGTTGATGAGTATGGAGGTAGTTATGTGCTCTTAAGAACATATATCTAAAGGGCTTTTGTAAGGAGCGTTTTTTTCTGAAAGTGCTGCCAATTAGCTTTAGCATCAGCAAATGAATGACAAGCTGGAGAATGCTGTGTCTGAGGCAGATCTGGCTATGCTTTAAAGAAATGCAAAAAGGCAGTAATTAAAATTAGCAGCAAAAAGTAGAACTCACTTGATGTGGCGCTGTCAATGGAATTAAAACCTTATGAGTTAATGATGGTTTTTGATAGTATTTTCATCAACTGTAACACTGATGGAGAACAGACTTGTTTTTCAGTGGCTGACCATCACCAGTTCATGGAAATGAGATATTGGCAGTCTACAATACGCTGATAACCTAAAAGACTTTTTTATTGATGAAAAACAAATTTTTCCATTTTTTCACTTAAATAGTCTAAAAACCTTTTGGCCAATGCAAACTGCTGAAGTCAATGACACCGTGTTGGAGAGATGCATCTCCCTCTTGATAAGGGGGGGTACGGGCAGTTGGAGCTTTTGACCAAGAATCCTAAAAAAACCACTCAAGTTTTCAAACCTCTGGGGTGTTCAAAGGATATTTTCGGTTTCCAACAGGCTCTAGTTGAACACAGTGTAGCTGTTGGAGGTCGGGTGCCAGCCTTGCTGCCGAAAGTCACCCACACGTGGCAGAGCTCGTAAAAGCTCCTGCTCGCAGGGAAGCACCTGATCAGGTGGGATGCTCTAACCCGCTCCCCAGAAATAATCCCTTTCCTTGAGATTTTGCAAGATACACTGAAAATCATTAAAGAAGTGAATTTCACACAGCAGCTCCCTGAAGTTTCAATGTCCTTCCCAAGAGCACAGCCAGTAAGCGCTGAGCAGGTATGGTATTCCCTCAGCACTCGCATGACTCCCCTAGGCGTAATGAGAGTTGTGCACATGTGTTGAGAAAAGACTGCGACTCTTAGCTGCTTTGAAAATTATTTTATTTCATCCGTTAAAATGAAAAATCTCCTGTAGCAGCAGCGTATACAAATATGTTTTCATGGATCTGTTTTGAGCTTTCCTTTAAACCAATGCTAGCAAACCCCACACCTTCCGATGGAAAATATTTAGTATTTGCAACAGAGCAAGAACTGAAAAATCCACGTAGCTCAAAATAGATTACTGGTGTTTTAATGAAAATTATTTGGACTTGACAAGTTCTGTTACAAATAGAGGGAGTCTGCTGGCAGGTTTGTGTATTTTAACTATGTTAATAATTTGGAAAAACTACGATCCAAGTGGCTAACAAAAAATTTACACTAAAGACACAGTGGTACTTTATTCTGTATTACCTGATGTTTCTTATGATGAAAAGTTAGTTCTCTCTTAGCAAAATGCCTTTTCTGTTCTGGTAGGCAGTTTAAAATTAAAGGTTGACAGGACATGCTAATGAAATAAAGCAATAAACATTTTCTGACAGGTGCAAAATACAGTACTTGTTCGATAAGATTATATTTTTGGAAAATTTTACTTTGTAAATCTAATTTATGTCTGTTCAATATTGGCTTGAACATCTAGTTCTAATTTATTGAAAGCACCAGAAAGACTATAACCATTTGTTTAGCACAAAGTGTTCAATCTGTAAGAACGAACTTCATGAAATTTAATTTTCTGAGCAAAAGAGACAATCAAAGCAAGCAAAGCAGCGAAAAAACCCCCATGTCACTTCTCCCTCTGAACAAAGGAAGAAGCAAAGTGCGTTTGAAAGCATCGGGCCAGCGTTGGCAGTGACCTTGCCAATACTGCTCTCGAGAAGAGGACTGTGCAGGAGCTCTGGAGAGGCCGCAGACTTGCTATCGATTTCTTACGCAGAATATCAGCGATCCAGTTTTACGCAGAAAAGCTTGGATCAACTGCACTAGCCTTACTGCTTTTGTAATATTGGAATATTTAGAGATTAAGCATGCTCTAACTACCCTAGAGGTGATTCAAACTACAACCTTAGAGGAAGAAAACACTTCCTTTACCATAAGAGAAATGGGGGGGAAACCCCAACTCTCTATGAAATCAAATACTTTGATAGATTTTTTTATTTTATTTTTTTTATTTTTTTTTAGCTGTTGCTCATTTTTGTGTTACTATTATTTTTAGTGCAATCACCCTGATACTCCGGCCCATTTCGAGGCTACTCTTTCAGAGCCTTTTTTGGGGTTGATGATGCAACAGTGATGTCCTGAACGTCTTTCGAACCACTATTAAGTCTCAACCAGTTTCTCCAGCGCTGCCATTCTCAGAGCTGTTTGAGATGGTGTTGAGATTGGGAGGGAACTTCCCTACTATTTATTTAACACTGTAGTTAATTTGGATTCATACATCTACGCTTGGGTGAGGCTGTAAAGGTCAGCAAGTTAGTGCACCAGACAGTTTAAATATATATTTAATTCCACATGCCTTTTTATGGACCTCCCTTCTGCTAAGGGCTGGAAAGGGGTAGAGTTAACCCTATTACTCCATTAATTTATTTTGGTGGCTCCAGGGCTGGAGGCAGGTACTGAGCAGGAGACTGATTTTACAGGTGTTTATCCCAGCTGCTTATCTCGGGGGTCCTGGAACAGGCTGGGATTAATCACTGCTGTGAGGGTCTTAGCAAGACTTGCCCATGGGACCTTGACAAATCTATTAAAAAGCTCTTGAAGAGTTTTGCCCTGACAACAAGATGTCTGATGTGACTTGGAGCATATTTGCATATATAACACTTAGTGTCCTGTGGTCTAGAGTCCTGTCTTCTGCTGGGCATAAAACAGTGCATTGCTTCAGAGAACTTTGAATTCTTTATTGTTTGGCCTGAAACTGAAGATTCCTGTGGACTTGCACGGCTGGCACACTTCAGGGTGCCTCCAGCAAAGACACGACAGGAGAAGAAACCAATGGTTTTGTGTTAGCAGGTTCCGCAAACTTGTTTTTTGTGCTGTTGTTTTGGTAGTGCCAGGTTCAACGTAGCTAATGGATCGCTTGTGTTTCTACCGATCGCTGCTTCAAACAAAGCAGCAGCAATTGAAGCTACTAGAGGCCATCTGATATTTCTAGCTTGCCATACAGAAAGTACCTGGTTGTCTTGAACACTGTTTTGCAGTATCATTTGGCAAACGTGGACTTTTGATGATAATCCAGAACTAGTAACTTTAGTCCATGCCTAAATTGCAGTCTATAGGAGAGACTAAAACTTTTAAGCTAGCTTTAATGCAGGCTAATTGGTTGAAGGGAACAAAACCAGTGCAGAGACAGTGGCCAGACCCTAGTATTATGTGTTCTGTCTTACAAAGAGCTTGCAGACCTCTACGCTCTCAAGTACAGAAGACTTCATCTTTCTGGCTGTAGCGACTTGACTTTGATTTCTTTTTAAATGTCTGTTTAAATCCAGCTTTTTTGTGTCACACCTCTTGATTACCTTATAGCCACAGTTTGTATGTCTTTCAGCATTGAAAATTATGACTTGGAGAGCTCAGTCAAAAAATTTGGTTGAGATGCAAATAAAATTTGAAGGTATTACTTGCGTGATGGAAGTATTTCATTCAGTAATGGTGTAGAAAGCAGAGTTACTTTTTTCCAGCTAATAACACTTACAGAATTTGTTCTGATTATACCATAGTTATGTAAAAACACGGGTATACCTACCTCCTGAGCTTCGGAAGCTTGGAACTCTGTGGTATCCAAAATGCAAATAGTCATAATTTTGTTAGGAAAAAAACCCCATCTACCCATCTTGCTCTATAATTCACCCTTTCTGGCTTTGTTATTTAGTTTCCCTATCATTATGCCAAGTCTTCAAGCAACAATTAAATCTAATAATTACCCTGAGTGAGCATTTAAAGCCTGGTCTGCTTTACTGTTGGTGTGGGCTACCGCCTTTGCCCCCGCTTGGGTGCAAGGCGTGCGTGTTTCTGGAGGTCTCGTTCTCCTTCCTTTGAGTTTTGTGGAGTTATTGTTTTTAGAGTAGTTAATCGTTATAGGTAAAATGGTATGTTGGAGGTGATAGCAAGGAGATGATGGTAACATCAGACCCCTGGTTTCCGCTTGCTGTGTCATTTTTATTTATTATGCTGCACACTGACCTGCCGAAGTTGTAACCGTTACATTAAAATGCTTAAGTTCCAAATTGCACAGCTTTATTATGTTTCCCATTGTGGTTTATTTTTGAGGGGAATATGTAATGAACTTTAGTGAAAACCAGAAACAATCATCTCTCCCAGGGCCTTGGCTCTTGTACTGGCTTTCGGAAAAAGTGGTAATTGGCAGTCAGAGATCACTAACATCTTTTAGGGGAGGTTGGAAATCCTGCAAACGCTTTTTTTTTTTCTTTGCTCTCTGACTTGCAGAAATTTCTTTTCCTTTTTTTTTTATGCAAGCACTTAGCTAATGATCTAATCGGAGTAAAAAAATGTAGACTAACCTGACTGTTAATTAAGCATGATTAACAAGATACTGCTTTTTATTATATGCCGTCGCTTGTGTTTTCTATTGCTCTCTTATTTGATATTGCACAAAGCTGCTGTTCCTTCAGCTTTACAAGATCTTTTAAAGTTGCTGATGATGGCTCTCTTAAAACCGATTAGTGCCATACCGAGCTGGGATCCCCAGCTGCGGTACTGACTCCTGGGACTTCGGGGCAGACCCTTGTCGGTGAACCTCTTGGCTTTGCACAAGACTGACCCACGGCAGTGAGGCTAGAGGATTTTCTAGGTTTAAAAAAAATACAACCCCATATCGCTAGAATTGGTGGGGTTGTATCTAATTAAAAATAAGAGTTTCTTGGAATTACGATTTTTAAAACTGAGGTTAGTGAAGTGTGTTGAAATTGAGCCATCTCTCTTCGCGCTGCAGCAGATGAGGAGCTGTTGGCAATGCTGGATCATTAACGAGTACTGAGGAGCAGTGATTGCCTAAACCACGTCTGTCTTACCTGCGCGGGAAAACTGTACATCAAAATCATCTTTGTCTCCAACTGCCCACACGATTTGATACGAATGGCTGTCGCAGCTGAAGAGATGCAGCCTGAAATACCGGCAGTGTTGCGAGGCAGGGAATTGTGCTGTCTGGCAAAGTTATGTGGAAAGATCTAAAAACCATGTGTGTTATTAAGCGATACTCCTGATGTTATGGCTATAGGGTATTGGTTCTATTTACTTCTTGAACAATTTTTGGGTTTATTTTTTTTTCCTAAAGAAAGTGCAAGGGGAATATTTCTCCATTTTATACGGTGAAAGCTCAACAAACCCTATAAAAATTCTCAAAAAGGAGAAAAATCCATATGGGATATTTATAGTCAATTATTTTTCTGATTCTTCCTTTCTTCAACTCGCAAGTTTTATGTGAGCTTCAGCTTTACCCATTTTACACTCCAGCAAGCTTTGCAAATAAATACTGATGGTTAAGGAGAGTTACTGATCTATTCTTAAGCCCAGCTTGATAGTGCCTGTAATATTGGAGCTGTCTGTATTGCATTGATCTATGTTAGATTAGAAGTTTATTCCTTGTAGGCTGCTCATTTGTACACCTTTTAAACATATAGGTATGAAGCGGCCTAAACTTTAACAGGTATAAAAATAAAAATTGTCTGTATTTATCAATTTTACTATTACTTGTCTTTAAAAAAAAAATAATAAAAAAAAAATTGAGCGTATGCTCAATTGAACAACATAGTGCTGCAACTGCAGAGTCACGAATTACAAGACCAGACAAAACCCCCAAGAGGCTAATCCAGGTACGTCTTGCTTATTAAATTTCTGCACGATGGGGAAAGATTCCTCTCATCTCCTGCCAAAAAGTTCTTGCTATTATGCAGGTTTTGCACTACAGTGGCAATAAGAACTGCAGAGTTTTTATATACACATACGCTATCCTTATCGGCAAGGAAAAATCACTATCCCTGGCTTTTTGGAAATCTCATTTCCAATTATATCACTGTGATCTTTGGGTTAATGAACATGTAGTCTTCAGCCTCGGCATTTTGACCCCAAATGGTGCAGCTCTGAATATATATAAATACTTCTGATAGGTATCATTCTTAGCAGCAACACCTGAATATCTGCATTAAAGCATGTTCTATTGTGGGGATTAAGGAAGACAATTGCGGATGAGTGTGGTAAGGTAAGGATTAATTCGTTTCTCTCTGTACCCTAATTAACTGTATCACTCCTAGTATTTAAAATAGCTTTCTTTGCACAGCTTCTACACACATTTTGTTTTTCAGGATGTCTTTGTTGTGGTAAAACAACACGTAAAACACCTATCAAAACGCAACTCTGCTCCAGTTCTGAATCCCTGTACAAAAGTGACCACATAATTGTGTTTGAATTTTGTCACATTATGGATTTTTTTTATATTTTCATAAAAGCAGCTTAAACTTTTCGGCACCTTGTACATCATGGTGCTAACAAAAGAGCCTAAACTTGTAGCTCTGGTTACAAATAATTCTGGAGCTCAAACATCATTTCATTTGCCATAAGAGGCTGTGTGGTGGTCCTCAATACGCTTCTACCCTGATATTTGCCCAAAAGCTCTTCCGACATATGTTGAACACGTGACCCCTCTGCATTTTCTGCAGGGTTTTTCTTTTTTTGTTGTGTTTGAGGAGAAGAGGCCTTTGCCGTGGGAGTGTGCCTGCAGCAGGGATGGCAATCTGCAATCTGAGCCACAACCTGGCTTTTTTGCCACCTTTAAATTAAAATTACGGCACGTTTCTACGTGTTTGTACACAGGAGCATTTGCAACAGTCTAAAACACCCAGCACTGCGAAGTAAAGCGATTATCACTTCTGGCTGTCAGACATTATGAAATTGAAAGTGATGAACTTCCAGATCGACACAGACGTGCCAAGATAAGAGCCCAGATTCCTGGAAATGACACGGCTATCAGCACTTGTGGACAGAATTGAGGAGGGAACTCCTCAGTAACCTGCAGTAATGGACTTGGCTTTCAACTCCATGTCTGCATAAGAAAGAAAACGAAGAACGTATTGTCAACATCTCAACCCCTTTTTGAGATGTTTGTGAAGATGTACAAAGGATGTATCCAGTCTTTGATTGATGGAGCGTTTTAATTGCTAATTGCCTTGTACACAGGTGTGACTTAGTCTGCGTGAACCACACAGTTCATCTGAAACTACGTCGTCTTGTTTCTGAAAAGCTCACTTGAAAGGCTTTCTTGCACAGCTTCGTGTAAAAGGTCGTTTTGCTAACTGATGCTCTGTAGCCCCCCCCCCAAAAAAGATGATGCATCAGGTTGTCAGATGTCACCTAATCATTATGGATAAGAAGCAGAAAGAGAATAGTGTTCAGCATCTGGGATTACTGTATACAACGTGTCCCTGTGTGTTATTTCCATTGTTCTGGACGTATCGTATAGCTAATAAAACACAATTCCCAATACCTGCAACGTTCTACCCTTGCCGACGCTGGGGATGCTGTGCCTGTGCTTGGCTGTCAGTCCTGACACAAGCCAAAAGACTTGCCATACCTCTGTCATCTTTGTCATTCCTCCATCAGTCTTACGTGTTTGATGCAAAAAAAACAGCACTTGGCTAATCCGTTCCAGAGCGGGACGTGGGATCCTTGGCATGCGGGGCTCCGGGCATCTCTGCCAGCTGGGCAGGTTTGGAGCAACACTGTCAAATGTCTTAATGGTTCCAAATTATTGGGATGTGTTTTGAGTTGCAGATGACTCTGCAAAAATTTAATCTCTTGAGCAAAAAGTGTCTGTGGCTGTATCTGCTGGAATCTCTTTGGAAAACTTCAGCCATTTTTGAGGATGCCAACTGAAAAAACGTATTGTTTTGCCTGTTAAACAAAGTGCTGACAATCATTGATGTAAAAAAATCAGACAGACCAAGCCCTCTTCTGTCCTCATGTTTTTGAGAAAAGGAGTTCATTTTTCTCTTTTTATTAAGAAGTTGTCTTTGCGTTTTTCCTGTCCTTGTTTGAAAATCCCTGCTATTTTTTTCAAAGCATGCACCTTTGAAAAGCTCCATTTTGAACCTGGGGGGGGAAAAAAGCCTCTGTCTGTAGGAGGGGGCTAGGGAAAGGGGCAGGACGTGTTCTGGCAGCTTGGATAAGGAGGCTTGGAGCGGGTGCCAAAATGCGGAGATCAAAAGACTCCTGAGCCTGTCTAGCTTAAAGCAGTGGGGAAGGAGTCAGATGATGCATCTGCGAAAGGGAGAAGGTTGAGATTGGGTCAGACAGTACAGGAAACATAAATGGGGAAAACGAGCAGAAAAAGATCTTGCCCCGGTAGACCTTAAAAGCTGTGACTAGAAATTGAAGATTTCTGTATCTTATTGTTTGTTTCCTTCAGACAGAGTAACTGCCAATGTGCCCTGTGTGGGAAGCTATCGCTGCGGTCAATTCTTTGCTGCTCAGACCTTTGTATCAGGGATCCAGGCTTCCAGCCCCATTAATAACCCTTCACTGAACTTCTTCTTGTTTATAAGGGTTTGGTTTTGTTTGGTTTTTCTTGGTTTTGTTCAAGAAACGATGGAGAAATCCTACACAGAACACCAGAGTTTATATTTGTCACTAAATTCCAGAGTCAAAAATAAGGAAATCCCACTGTCTGTAGTGATCTTATCTTTTTTGATGGGATCCCTTTGCTTTCCACATAAAAGGAAGATTTACTCTGGGTGCCAGTCATGAAAATCCAAGCAAGGCCCAGGTACTGCCAAGGCTCAAGTCAGTAAAGACAATACTGGATTATGTAAAATGCCAAATATTCTAAAAGGTTTGTGTCCTGGGTTTCCACCTGGCACCTACAATTCATAGGTGCTTTTGACCTTAATCTCGCTCTGCCTCAGCTCTGAGTCTGTAAAATATCTGCCTATCACGCCGCTATGTTGCAAAACCAAATGTGTACTTACAAAGCACTCGGAAGCTACTGTAATGAACTCCCAGGAGTAAAATACGTATTTATTTCATTAGGATAATAAAGCTAAGAATGTGCAATAAATTGCACCTCGGCCATAGACTTGGGCACAAGAAAACAAACTGTAAAACGTAATATAAGATCTGAAGGGTGAGCATTGCTGCTTCCCTAACCTCCATGGAAGGAGCCTTGGTGTAGTATATGGCTGTGTAATTAATGCTTCTTCATAAGGTGTAAGAGTTTTCAAAAGGAATTATAATCCAGTTTCTTTTTTCTCGTAGTCCTTGGTTTAGGGTAGATGCTTAAAAAGTAACGTGCCAATGAGGCATACATAACCACGCAGGAAATCAGTTTCTCAAATATTTCCATGTGCTTTTTTTTTTCTGAGGGGAAAAAAATATATGCGTGTACATATGTATGGGCAGACAAGTAAAACTTGTATGCAGACAAAGCACAGAAATTCTTTTGATGCACCTACTACCTGAACGTGTCTATGGTGAAAGGATACATTTGAATACCATGGTCATAGCGTGCTTTATATATAAAGTCTAAAATGGTAATTGCGTTACTTTGAGTTTTCATGGGCTTGTACAGATATTTAATTTGGAATTAACAGATGTATCAAATTAGCAATGACTTAGTTGATAGAAATAACCTTAAATATCATACCCTTTAAAACCTGACAATCGGGAAGTATCCATCAGATGTACCACTAACATTGCACCAAATATGTGGCCTACAAAAGTCATTATGTTCCTTCTTTCTAGGCTACTCAATTATTCACTTATGCAAGTTGACTTCTAAGACACTTCTGAGTCTGATTCAATTCCCAGTGAAATGAGCAGGAGTCTTTCTAGTGGATGTAACAGGTCTTGGACTTGATCCTGGCTCCGCAGCGCTTTGTGGCGTGGCGGACGAGGGTATTTCTCGGTGAGCGTGGGGCACGCTGGGCCCCGAGAGCTAGCAGAGAGTGGTGGAGAAACGGAGCACGAGTAACCTTCTGCTCCAAAGTATTGTTGGACAATGTTGCTTGTCTTGCATGTAGAATTCACCTTTAGCCTTCTGAAAGGCCCTGAAAATGCTCTTGTTTTCCTTAGGCCTTGGACTACCTTGGCAAATCACTGGTAGCCTGCTTCTCTGTCCACCCAGCTATGTTAAGACAAGACATTTGCCCCATTCCTGTTAAACTCTGGGCAGAGATGAGTGTGTGTTGGGACAGGGCAGGACCAACTCCGACAAAATGTCTCCCTCCACCTTCTCTCTTCCCATGTGCTTCAAGGTTTAGCAAGCCCTCACCTGCTGGGATGTGCCAGAGTAGCCCTCTGCTACGGTAAACTTTGCCAAAAAACCTCTCTGACACCTCAAAATTAGGGGCCCCCCCACCTTTGAGCTCCGACTTGAAGGGATGAACTGCACATAGACAACGGGAACACCGAAAGCACCCCAACATTAATTTTCTTACAAACCAGACCAGACAAGGGACTTGTGCTAGATTCGGTTAGGATTTTTCCTCCATCCTAATTAAGTTTTTTTTTCTTTTATCTTTACAAAGTCAAGTGAAACGATACAGATGTGTCATCTGTTTCAAGGATGTTTTATGACTACAGTCTTCAAGGGAAAACCAGAACCTGCTTATAGAGACTGTTTTCGCCCAGAATATATTGCTGAAATAAATCAAAGACTGCTGTGTTTCATGTGCTTGACAATAAGCTTGAAGTTCTAGGTTGTAACTGAAGGACCAAAGTTTATTTAAATAACAAGTTAACTTTGAGTAAAGCTATCTTGTAGAAAGAACCGGTATTAAAGACTAGTTTATGTACGGCGCCCTTTGATATGATATGAGTACACTTAGAGTACTAAGCAATTCTCTTATTATAAAAACCTTAACAGTCAAATATTTCTTTTATGAGTAAGAGAAGCTGCACTCAAAAGAGAGTAAGGACATAAAATTTTTATTAATTAGCCATTTGTCATATATTTTTTACTACTTATCTTACTTCCCTTCTCTTGTCTTATTGTGACTACTTCTGTATTGATTAATCGCATCGAGATATTTGAAGCTGGGCAATGGAACTGTTGACTTGATACGTCTATGAAAAGTGTGAAATCCAGCTGCGCTGAGCATGTTCTCACATAAGTCTCTAGTACAAAGGTAGTTTAAATGAGAAGTTCTTTGGGATTTTATTCACTGTAATTTAATGTATCTTTGGGATTTCACTGTCTTCATATGAAAAGAGAATTTCCAATGAAATGTACAGTAACATATGGAGATACCTCTTTCCTAAACTTTTAGTAAAATTTTTTCTAACGTGTGCTAGGAATATAATATTTTGTGAATTCTATATTTGACCACATTAATATCCTCTTAGCGCTCTTATTTGTAAGTAGGACTATTCTGTCCCACACATAACCATGTAACATTTGTGGATAATGACAGAAGTTGCTTATGGAAAGGAATATTCTAATTTTTTTAAATGTGGTTATGATAATTAATGGTTATTTGGTGAGTAATAGAATAGTGAAGTGAAAATAACGAAGTAGAAAATGCAGTCCTTAATCAAGAGTTTGATAAAACACAAGAGTATTAAGGACCAGAAATGTTTATGGGTTTTATGGTTTGACTTGGGAGCCTGTGCCACACATTTCTGAAGGTCTGTGGAAAAGAATCACTGATTTGCCTTCAAATCTTCTCTCCAAAGGTTGAAAATGCTTTGGGAGGCGGAGGCAACTCTAATCCAAATGCTTTGTGCCCCCAAATACTACCTGAATTACAATGTTCAATCACAAGGTGGCAGTTCTGCTTCACAGATAACTTTTTTTTTTACTCTTACTTGGTTTAGGTCCAGCTCCAAAAAATGGCAGTGTGTGTCTCCTGGCTCAATTCACCTGTTTTCCTACAAATAAACATTCTTTATGTATCTGAAAGAGGACCTCTTAGTATATCTATAGGTTTCAAATCTAATTCAGTCCTATAGCAAATATACAAAGTAAGGCTAGTAATAGAAGTAAGGTTGCGAAGCTGCTTCATTTTCTTTTCACATGGCTGTAATCCACATTGTGAATTTCACTTAAAATTATTTATGTCGGAGAGTTACTCAAATTGTTTCTATTAGTATTTTAAAATTTTGGTTGCAAATGAATTATCTGTTTATCTTATCCGAACATTATTATTCCTTATAACCTTTTTATTCAAAACCGATACCTGCTTCCATATGCAGCCTGTACGAGCGCTTGTGGGAGCTCCTAGAGTCAAGTTGGTATATTCAAATAACTGTATTGCTTCGCCTGCTGCAAATTTCTAACAGGATCTGAGTACAGATATAGCATAACCTCCTGACTGATATTTCACACTTGCCTTGACTTTCTACAGGAATTGGTGATACGCATAACCCACTGCTACTGCGTGAGATGTTCTAAGGTGCGTTTGCTCCTCTTCTCAATCCTTTAGGAGTTGAAAATCTTGTGATAATTATGTGGTCCCTTTGGCTTTTTCTTCTCTTAATTCGCTTCATTTCTCATGCAAAAATCAGTTTGCTATGGCTTTTTGGAACAGAAAGTTTTCCTCTTGCAAATTGTCCAATTGTCTTCTGTGATCGCATTTTGAGCATAAGAGCCAAAATCAACAAATGCTTCTTGGAGATGCCCGATGAAACGGTCTGTAGCTGGGTGCTGTGCGCCTCACTCAGGGGCAGAGATAGCTGGAAAAGTGTAATATTGTTGTTGTTGATGATGCTATTTATTTTCTCCCCCCAGATTTGGCTTTTGACCGGAGGGGAAAAAAAAAAAATAAGGAAAAAGAAATCACTGTGAGAAAGAGTGCAGCAGCTTTTGAATTTGTCCCTCCACCCCATTCCCGTGGTGAGAGCTCTGGTTTTCTTCTCCTTCCAGGAAATTCAGCATAGTCTCAACCATTAACTTGCTACTTAAAAATTGTTTAAAAAGAAACCAAAGGTGACCTTTTCCACTCAGCGGAGCGGACTAAAAGCAATACTTAGCGTGATGCCCAAGACAGCATCTGTATTCAGCCTGCTTACTGTATGGGCTCCAGCAGGACTGCACTTAGTGGAATCCCCCCAACGGGAGACGGCAGGGGGACGTTCAGACCCTGAGTACCAATTTGTCCTTGTTTTCGTTTGTTTCCTTCCTGAATATGTATACAGAGTAAATGCTTTTGTTTATCTTGACCAAACTGCATCATCTTATTACTTGATTTTTCTCACGAGGAAAATGGTAAAGCCATCCCTTTTGGCCTTTTGTGACCACTGATGAACTCTTCTTCTGTTTTCTTCTGGCTGCTTTGGGTCGTGAGCAGCTTCAGTGTTTCTGATGCAGGACTCTGATTCAAAAAAAACCAAACAAACCCCAAAAAACCCAACCAAATAACATAACCAATCAACTAGAAAACATACAAACCAAAAACCCAAACCTCTTCCACGGGATGCTACACATTTCCCGGGCACTGCGGAACGTGATGATAAGTATTTGGAAGCACAGTCATCTTGTTAGTCTTAAACTGTACGTGCTTTCTTCTGTAGCAGCAGTCAAAATGAGGAGCCTCGCATTGTGGGTGCGTACACACATACAATGTCAGGCCAAAATTTACTTGGTGCTTTTTCTTGTGCTGATTCTCTTACCATTGTTAATTAGGTGTTTTGATGGTGGTGAAGACTGGTGGGCTTGGACCTCTGGGGAAAAAAGAAAAGTACGGGGTAGGTGTTGCTGCTTATCATCAGTGTGGGTGTCTGAAGGGTCACCAGTAAGTTCTCTTCCCTTATGCAAGGGATAAGGGTGATAGAGCTGGAGGAAGAGCAGTGTTTTATGTTCTACCTTAATGGGTAGAACCTTACTGAGGAACCAGGCTTCATTCTTCTCTTTGCCTGGGGATGTTTTATGACTTGAAGATGGTCTGTCTCAGCAATCACCTAAAGGACAATGAAGGATCTTGCTTTTTCCTCCTGTTGGACACTGTCTGAAAAGGCCAAATATTCTAAGCCCTTTTGAAGACTTATTCGTGTTTTGCTCAGGCACAGGCCTGACGCTTGCGCTGAGCGTTGAGCCTGGTGGGGCTGGGGCAGGTCCCTTGGGCAAGTGGAAGTTGAGCTCTGGGTGGTTGGGAAGCTGAGGGGCCACAGCTGTCTGGGGGATTCCAGCAGCTTGGGCTGATGCACTGACAACCCTAATCTAGATCCTCAAAATCTCTTTTTTTGGATCCTACCCAAAAAAATGATAATTTGGTCACTATACCTTTCTGTCGATTGTCCTTCTGAAGACTCTGTGAATAAGTATGCTAATTATCTTTTACCACAACAGTATTAAATGACAATGATGTCTTGTTTGCCTTACTTGATATTCGTACTGTACCTTTTCCTAATATGCCTACCCTGGCTGTTCTTAACCTACAATGTCAATTCTTGTCCCCATTGATGGGAGCCATGGACAAGATCTCATCTGGATCACTGGGAGTAGGTACAGGTCCCAGATAATACATAACAAAAATAATTAACTCTGCTTAACTGCAGCATATGTTTTTCCGAGAGGCATCCAAATCCTTTTTAGAGAGGCTTAGCTCCATGGACAGTTTGATGGGATAACGGGGAACTAATAGGCAAGAGTCAGTATCAGAAATCAGCACTGTAGGTGGCTTGTAGCTCAAAAGCTATTTGATTGCGGTTTTTTCTTAGGCTTTTCAGACACTTTTCCTTTTTCTTCAGAATAAATCCAACAATTTTCATAACAGTGTTTATCTAACCAAAGCCCGTGGTGTATAATTCAACCCTACTGTAACAAGATACGCAGATTACCATTTTTCCCATAGTAATTTCCTAAAATAACTTCTTTGTGTTTTCTTATTTTGTGTGTGAATTATTTTATTTATTTATTATTATTATTATTTTTGAATGCCAGTCAGAATCAGCGTTTCCACTTTGCTAAACTATGGAAACCAGAAATCCCTTGTGACAGAGCTGATAGTATAACAGGATGCTGCACATAAATCAGCAAATAATCTGAACAATGTCGAGACAGGATTCCCAGCAAGGATTGGACCTCCTTTGTATAGCATAAAAGCATCACAGCAATGCGTAAAAGCTTCATCGACCCTATTTGTTCATGTGCTAACGAGCAGCCTCAGGTTGTGTGGTTTCTTGTGCCTCTTAGGACTTTCCTGCTTGGTCCAACCAGGAGGCACTCGTGGTGCTGCTGGTTCCCACCGAGGCTGTGAGCACACGTGCCATAGGACGGGTCATGTGGGCAATGTCAAAGCCTTGTGTAACATTAGAGACCTCATCTCTGTATTGGCTCTTCAACACGAATATAAAATTGTATTTGCGGCATTTGTGTGGCTTTGTATCTGGCTCTGAGGTAGAATGTATGTGGTATTTCTAATTTGTCATGCGTCTGTTCTCTCTGCTTGAATCAAAGGAATTGACATTTAAATTGTTTCAGGTCTTGGTTAAGTTCAGTTTTACCAGGTGATGTAAAGACAAACATTTGATTAGATCATGAAGACTTCAGACAGAAAAGTGAGCAAAGTTGTTTGTTTGGTTTTCTTCCTGGGTAGTTTCTGTATCTTAGTTTTCTTCTTTACTGAAAAATCCTTATCAAGGATTTTCCTGTGCGATCCCGGTGTCGGTGCCTCATGACCTTGCGGTAAGGTGAAACAGTCAGTGCCAATAGATAGATAATCGCCTTTGTGTTATCTTAACGGCATGCTTTAGGGTAGAGCTATTTGTGCTCACCAGAGGACAGCCGGGAAGCAGATCGGGAGTCTTGGGCATACCCAACCCTGCTCTACGCGTGTAGCTGGAGAAAGCGTTGCTGGCCAGTACCTGCTCTTATGAAACGGCTAACGAATGACTCAGTGGGCAAATCTAAACCCTGATGTCTCTAAAAATTGTTTCTGGTGGGAATAAATCTGTTTTTAATGATGTCATGTGGGTTTTATTGTCAAAGCATTTATCTGCTCACTCATAAATTAGCCAGAGGTGTTGCTTGCTGCCAGTCATACAGGCAGTGGAGTAAACGCTGTAGAAATTGGTCCGTAATTCTTTGTCTAGTTGAAATGATTCCCAACTCGTACCTATTCAGGTTGCTCTAGCTGTTTGGGATGAAGCTCTTCCAATTTTTGGCCAAACTTTTAAGGAATATTTCTGTTTTGCTTGACAATAAAGTGAGATGTATCCCTGAGCTATGTGGCCAGCACAGCCACTTATTTTGATATCCAAATTTATTTTGGTGGGAATACAGTGTCTGAGTGTGGATCTGGACCTAAATGGCTCCAAACCACTTCAGTGAACTGAGATATTTTATTCTAATTGAAAGAATATTTTCTTTAAGTATTTCTTTAATCTGTTCTTTGCTTTTAAAAATTACTTATAAAATTTCAATGCTTTGATAAGTTTCTTGATTTTTTTATTTTTTTTAACCTTTCATTTTGGATCTTTGTTATAGCTATCCTAGTATTTGAATAACTGTTGTGTGTGGTTTTTTCATCCCTGTCCCAGTATGTGAATAACTACTGTGTGTGCACAGTTTGCTTATCAAATTGAGCGATGGCATAGAAAGTTGCACATTGTGAAAACAGAAGCAGAACTATTGTTATTCCTTTTAGGTGTCCCAGAAAATACCAGCAAGCCTGAAACGTGATTCCCCTTTTTCTCTTTTCAGACCTTCACATGTGTGTGAAACTACTGGAAAATGTTAACTGCCCTCATTTATATATGAAAAAGATTTTTTTCAACCATGCTGCCTGCACCAACTTTCCATTGATTTTTAGATTATTTGGTTTTCACAGGTTTTCTTGTTTGTTTGTTTGTTCCTAACATATAATTAGATAAAGATTTATTTTATTTCCTCAAAACTTATTGTTGTTAGGCAAAGGTTTTATCCAAATCTTTTTCCACCTTTACTGTTGCCTCTCTCTTAAAGTCACAAATCTCCACTAATGAGGACAAATGACTCGTAAGACATTCTTGGTTATTCTGACTTCCCGTTAAATTATCAAGAGGATTTTTATTTTCCTAATCTGTGTGTTGTCTGGAGAACTTCTTGGTCTGACTTCTTTTTCATGGTTCCCTTCAAATGCGTGTAATAATTGAACCAGATATTAATAATCTTCTGTCATACCTCTTTGCAAAGCAAATGTCATGGGTTGTCCAGTTCCTCTGTGGTACAACATACAGTTTATTCTGTGTTTTCCAAGGTTGACTGTCAGTCTAGAGACACGTGGATTAAATAGCTGGTAAGAAATATAATTGTGCCATATGGTTTCAAATGTTGCTGAGACACTTGTGATTTTTTTTTTAAGTCCTTCATATTTTTTGTTTGGGTTTAAGCATATGGTGGTGGTGAGCGTGCTAGATAACTTCTGCCGTAAAGCAAACGCAGGTTATTGCCAAATATATTTACCATATATATAATCATAGTATCATCACACAAGTATTAGAAGGATAAAACACATATACAGAAATAGCAACAGCTATATTTTTTCCCCCTGGAAGAACTGCTCATTAAAACATTGAGGAGTAATAACTGCTTGTGATTCTTTCTTCTCCGTATTCTGCATAAAGGAGTACTACACATTTGCAACATAAGAATAATGTACCCTCATCTACATTTATTGCAGGAATGACAAATTATGTTTTCCAGTTCTGTCTAAGTGAAAGTTGGGCATATTGCCTTGGAAAATTAGTATTTGAAAAACCCGGTGTGAGGTAGATACTATCAGTGTACATTAACAGTGGGTTATACTGTTTGATGGAATGATCTTCGTTTGTAATGTTCTTGGCTCATAAAAATAATTTTAGTACTGATAATATTTATATTAACGCTGAACAACCTGACAGAATGCTAACTGAATTGATTTTATTAATAATATAATAGATCGTTAAGGACAATTGCACCTTGAAGGAACATAGACATACTGTAAATGAGCTTTCCTTCCATCTTGCTTACTGCACTGCCATTTTTAAAATCACTTGTTTTATTAAGGAGAATAACAAGTAAATATGTAATGAGAATGTGCACAGGCACCTTGTGAGAAGTCCTGCAGAGTAATAGTGTGCTTAAACTGAGTTACGTGTAGCAGTTCCCTGTGTTTTGTCCTCCAGCCATAGCTGACTGCTCTTCGTGGTGCAGAGAAGGGAGCTTTTTCAGCTGGAGTGATTTTTAGCCTAATAATCTGTTTATACTGGGGATCTTATCCTAGATTATTTCATTAGTTTGAATAATGTCTTTTCAGTCATAATCTACCATACCTGAGTTATGGCAGCGCTGCAGTGCCGGAGGTGAGTAGTGAAGAAATCTGTTCTACAGCCTCCCGCGAGCCTGTGATCTTCCCACTTCTGTGTCTGGTGGTGTACCTGCTACTGAAAAAATAAAAAAGGTAAACTTGTGAGAAAAAGGTAGTATTTAGTAGTATTAACATTCTTACTTCATTGTTAGATTAGACTTTAAGGGTTTTTTTAGCCAGGAAAAATCATAGAATCATAGAATGGTTTAGGTTGGAAGGGTCCTTGAAGATCATCTAGTTCCACCCCCCTGCCATGAGCAGGGACACCTCCCACTAGACCAGGTTGCTCCAAGCCCCATCCAACCTGGCCTTGAACACCTCCAGGGATGGGGCAGCCACAGCTGCTCTGGGCAACCTGGGCCAGGGTCTCACCACCCTCAGAGCGAAAAATTTCTTCCTGAGATCTCATCTGAATTTGCCCTCTTCCAGTTTGAAGCCATTACCCCTCGTCCTATCACTATGTGCGCTTGTAAAAAGTCCCTCTCCAGCTTTCCTGTAGCCCCTTTCAGTTACTGGAAGGGGCCCTAAGTTCTTCCTGGAGTTTTCTCTTGTCCAGGCTGAACAGCCCCAATTCTCTCAGCCTGACATCATAACTGAGGTGCTCTAATCCTCTGATCATCTTCATAGCCTCCTCTGGACCTGCTCCAATGTTGGGGGCTCTAGAGCTGGACACAGTATTCCAGGTCGGGTGTCCCCAGAGCGGAGCAGAGGGGCAGAATCCCCTCCCTGGCCCTGCTGCCCACGCTGCTGGGGATGCAGCCCGGGATGCGGGGGGCTTTCTGGGCTGCCAGCGCACGTTGCCGGCTCATGTTGAGCTTCTCATCCACCAACACCCCCAAGTCCCTCTCCTCAGGGCTGCTCTCAATATTTTGAATGTAACTGTAAATTGGTGTAAGGTAGGAAGCAAGGACTTTTAAAAATGGTTGCCATCTGTGTTGGGCTGTGAGGTCACGGGACTTGCCAATAACATTAGTATCTCCTTTTCATAGAAAAATGTATCGCATTAAAAGAAGTGAAAACTTTTGGCGTACTTAGGGTTTTCTACTTGAAACATTTCTTCTAGTAAGCCAGACCTAGAAGTGAATAAAAATTATGTAGGAGCATAAAAATTTACAAAAAGATTAATTTGGAAACCTGGGGTTTGGCTGTTGGGGAAGACTAACCGCACAAGTTTTGACCCAAACCTGCTAAAGACCGTGGAACTTCTCCAGTGACTACAGAGATGGCAGAAAACAAAACCAACCCAAAGAAGGAGGAAAAGAATAAGAGGGGAAAAAAAAAAAATTAAGATTATGGTAGACAGGTGGGGGCAGTGAGTCAATAGGAAGTGGAGTGTTTCTGAGCTTCAGAAGGTGTAAGGATGACGCTTAGTTCAAGTGTAGCAACAAAAGGACACATTAAGCAAATGAGAACGTATGAAACCTTCAGCCTTTTGCTTCCTAGGCAGAAACCATCTAGACTTGGGAGGGATGTAAAGTGCCTGTGGCTTTGAAAGTCTGTTACAACAGACCTTTCCTCTACCTATGGAAGAGAGGAGGAGTGAAATGTGTAGGTGGCGGGGAGGCTCGACGTGATCGTCTGCCCTGAACAGCAAGATTTGCAGGACATGGTTTCTCCAGGTCCCATCTTCATCCCTCTCCTCCAGGGCTGAGACTTGCTATTTAAGTGACTTTAGTGTGTTATTATAGAAGCTGTAAAACCTTAATCTATGGTCAGTATTCAGCTATTTAGCATGGGCCAGGGCAGTAACTTTTTGCCCAGGTAAATGAACATTTAAATATTTTAAACTGGCCAGTCCAAAAAATAGGATTTCAGACGTTCAGAAACTAAGTAGCTGAAATGCTTACTATGAATGGATTGTGTGTATGGGAAGTGTAGTTAGTTAAAACCAGTCTGATGCTATTGATTATTTTGGGTTAGAGAGGGTCCTGACTTATAACTCAAGTACAGGAGAAACTGGAGAGGAAAAAGCATGTGCTGGTGTGACCTGGTTTTTTGAGAACTCTAAAATGAGGAGGGTTTAACAACAGAAAATATGAGACTTCAAGCTTACTGAAAATTCAGATATATAAAACATATATGTGAATACATATGTATTTTATATATCTTATCTGTATCTCTTCATATTTATATACACATTGATACACATGCATATATATATAAAGTAGAAGGACTTATGGAGGAATTTGCTACCTGCCCCTTCATGAACAATCCGTAGATCCATTACTCAAACTTTTATTTGCAGTTAACTGTATGGATTTGTTGACAATGTGTTATGGACAACACAGTCATCCTTCATGACTTACTGAATCTACAGCTAAAGCCTGGAGCTTCAGTGTTGTTACCGCCACCCTGCCCTTCCCCACTCCACATCCCCCCAAAAGAAAAAAAAACAAAAAACCAAACAAACAAAAAAAACACACAAAAAAAAAGAAAACAAACCCAAAAATACTCCAAAAACTCCAAAAGAGCCACACAGGAGTTGTTTGTATGGTGTTTGACCAGAACTGTGGAAGAGACCAGACTGTATGTACTTGCGCTAAGGACAGGGCTTTGGCCAGATGTGGAAGCCTGGCCTCAGCTGGCAACTCCTGCTGAAGGTCAGAGCAGACTCTCTGGTTTGCACTCAGACACCTGTGACTAATTTTAGGTTTGACTCCTCAAACTTAAGTCTTGGGTCCCATAGGCTGAGTTTTCACAAGGAAATCGAGGGTCTCTTGATCTTCAGGGAAAACCTTCCCAATAAATATTTAACTCTCCACCCAGCTTGCATTTCATGGGTTGTAATGAAGCCTTTCTCCCGATACCTGCAGGTCCCCAAGCGGAGATGCCGTGGGTGGAGGAATGTGGAGTATTCAACCGTCCCTCCAGTTTTCCGCTCTCTGCGTGTCTTTCATCCCCAGCTCAATCTCACGCAATTATTTTCCTATACCAGAACTTTGCTATAAATGATATGTTTGAAAAACAGAGGAAAAAGACCTTCAGGAGGTATATCTTTATTATCCTTGGGAGGATAACATTTCAAAAGCGAGGCGAAACAGGGAGACAGGAAAATAAGATTAGTGAAAGACACAGTATTACGGACCAGCACAGTGACAGAGACTGATTGTCGTTTCAAAGATTCTGTCCTTAAAAAAGGAAAGAGAAAAAAAAAAAATCAAACCCTTCAATCAGAGCATTTCAGAAATATTACACAATAATTTACCCACTATCTGAAGCTCTTGTACTCCTCACACTGTCTCTATTCTGTAGTAAATTTTGGTTTTGATTAAAAGTCTTCCCAACATGAAAATCACTTGGGGGGGGGGGTTTGGTGTTGTTGGGTTTGTGGT